>CAWUFW010011528.1:147500-608784 GCA_963921515.1 Calotriton arnoldi | reverse complement strand
AAGTAACATTGCTTTACAACAGTACAAATAAATCTGCGCACGCCATTGTGCAGTAGGTATTATTTCACACATGGTAAAAAGGCCAGGGGGGAAAAGCGAAAGATTTTAGGACAATAAGGGCCAAGTCCAACAGTGGTGATGGGGCTTTGGGCCACATTGCCACAGTGGTCATGGTCTGCTTGCATTGTGTAGGCCACACACACAATTATGTGTGACACATGTGTTAGGGGTCACATTGTATGTTCAATGTCATGTTCAGTGTTGTATGCATTTGACACAGACCACACACGCTTGTCATGGTGTTGGGGGTGGGATGTAATTTACAGACAGTCCTTATGTGGGAGTATGCTAGTTGTGTCATGCATTACCCGTCCTATGAGTAGGGGTGGTTGTAGTGACAGGCATCCAGCCCCCCATGAGTGGGTATGGTAGTAGTGGTAGGCATCCATACCCCCATGAGTGGGGATGGTAGTAGTGACAGCCATCCAGCCCCCTATGGGTGGGGATGGCAGTAGTGACAGGCATCCAGCCCACCCTGAGAAGGGGTGGTGTTAGTGGTAGGCATCCATCCCCCATGAGTGGGGATGGTAGTAGTGACAGGCATCCAGCCCCCATGAGTGGGGATGGTGTTAGTGGTAGGCATCCAGCCCCCTATGGGTGGGGATGGCAGTAGTGACAGGCATCCAGCCCACCCTGAGTGGGGATGGTAGTAGTGACAGCCATCCAGCCCCCTATGGGTGGGGATGGCAGTAGTGGCAGGCATCCAGCCCCCCATGAGTGGGGATGGTAGTAGTGACAGCCATCCAGCCCCCTATGGGTGGGGATGGCAGTAGTGACAGGCATCCAGCCCACCCTGAGTAGGGGTGGTGTTAGTGGTAGGCATCCATCCCCCCATGAGTGGGGACGGTAGTAGTGACAGGCATCTAGCCCCCCATGAGTGGGGATGGTGTTAGTGGTAGGCATCCAGCCCCCTATGGGTGGGGATGGCAGTAGTGACAGGCATCCAGCCCACCCTGAGTGGGGATGGTAGTAGTGACAGCCATCCAGCCCCCTATGGGTGGGGATGGCAGTAGTGGCAGGCATCCAGCCCCCATGAGTGGGGATGGCAGTAGTGACAGGCATCCAGCCCCCCATGAGTGGGGATGGTAGTAGTGGTAGGCATCCAGACCCCCATGAGTGGGGATGGTAGTAGTGGTAGGCATCCAGCCCCCCATGAGTGGGGATAGTAGTAGTGACAGGCATCCAGCCCACCCTGAGTGGGGATGGTAGTAGTGGCAGGCATCCAGCCCCCCATGAGTGGGGATGGCAGTAGTGACAGGCATCCAGCCCCCCATGAGTGGGGAGGTAGTAGTGGTAGGCATCCAGCCCCCATGAGTGGGGATGGTAGTAGTGGTAGGCATCCAGCCCCCATGAGTGGGGATGGTAGTAGTGACAGGCATCCAACCCACCCTAAGTGGGGATGGTAGTAGTGGTAGGCATCCAGCCCACCCTGAGTGGGGGTGGTGTTAGTGGTAGGCATCCGTCCCCTATGGGTGGGGATGGTAGTAGTGGCAGGCATCCATCCCCCTATGGGTGTGTATGGCATTGGTGATGGCCATCCCGCCCCTATGGTTCTGCTGTTGCTAGTGTACGTCATTTGTGCATCCCTATGTGTGTGTGACATATTTCGGGTACGTGTCGTTTGTTTGTGTTGTGGGTGTTTGACTTACCGTCTGTGCCGTACGTGTCCGTACCGGTCCCGGTAATAGATGTAGAGTATTGGTAGGACCTGCGTGATGGGATTCATGGTTGGGTCGTCTCGTTCGGGTTTCTCGTGGCTTCGACTCGTACTCGTCGCTGGCTTGTTCGTCTCGTCGCCGTGGATCGTCTTGTGGCGCGAATCGGAGCTTATGTGCAGCTCTCCCGGATGCTCAAACGTGCCGGACGTAGCGACGAGTTCGGCGCGTACGGAAGACACATCGTACTAGTCCGGCCGGAAGGTGCTGTGTATTTGGTTCCATGCGACTCGATTCGGCGTTTACGGATCCGGCTCGGGCGGGGAACAGGAGCTGGAATGGGTAAGTACGGCTCGCTCGGAATCTGGGCTGTTATGCGCATCGTACTTGTTCGTTCGGTAGAGCGTTCGAGTCGGTCGGAAAACACGCGTTCGGCTGGTATTTTTTCCGGACGAATACTGTTAGGTGCGTTTCCAGCCGACATCGGAATCGACCCCTCGGTTGTGACTACTGCAGTTACTAACTATAGCCAAATGCAGTTGGGAGAAGTACCTTTGCAAGACACGCAATACAGTTGCATTTGCTCCTGGAGTGAGCTGGGGGCTCACCCAGCTAGGAGGCTTGTGGTATCTGGATGTTACGAGACCTGTACGATTCGGTATCATTAAGGTGTGTGCTGAATCAGTCGTAGAGCCCTCTAACATATGCGGGTGCAAGCGCACAGGGCCTTCCTCCAGCGCAGGCAGACACACTTGCAAAGTGCGCACAACACCAAGAGTCCATTCCTCAACCACATACGTAAACATGCATATGCAGATGAGCGGCATAAAAACAGTCACTTCCTGGGCAAAGAGCAGGAGCAGTGGCGGCACTTTTCAAGGCCAGATGGAAGAGCAGCTATTCTGTCACGCTGCAGATTACAGATCTCACAGCTTCTACACTTGCTGCTTGCTCTGTTAATGTCAGGAGCCTGTAAAGAATGGCAGAAGCAGTGTGGTGTGATGGCAGTCCTGCCGACTTAGAAAGGAGGAGCCGGGTTCGAATCCAAGCAAGCAAAAATAAAAATAAAATGTTCTGCCTCCAGAAAAGCTTCTGAAATGGTATCATCCAGCAAGTCTGTATTTACCCTAATGCCTCTGGGTGAGAGACTGCGATCACGCTCTAATTTGAGGGCATTCAGACAAGTAAACCCAGGGGCAGCCGGTCCTATTGGAAGACTTATATTATAATATAGTAACCCAGACTTATATTATAATATAGCTAGCCCAAACTGTGCTCTGCACATACAACTTTCCCTGCTCTCTCATTGAGACTGAGGGTAAAGAGAGGCAGTGTTAACCCCTAAGGGAAAATGTTTCCAAGCTGTGCATTTTCAACATACTGTGACTCCGGGCGAATCACTTAATCTCCCCTATCTTAAAAAGATATCTTAATGAGTCTTTGTGTAATGCAACTGGTGCTCCTACAAAGTGCTCCAGTCCCCTTGGACCAAGTTTGTCTATATAAAACTGAAAAAAACTAGCAACATTTGGGGGCACAATGCAGGAATGAAAGTATTGTAGACAGCATATATTTATTGTAGTGGAACTGACTGCATTTCATCCACAGAAGTGTAGCTGCCCCCATTATGTGATAGACTGTTTCTCAGTTCATGTTTAAAACCAATCACTTTTAATTAATACTTTCCAAATATTTGGATGTATTTAAGGAAACACTTCCACATATTAAAGAAATACACTTTCTTGAATATTGAATGCAACCGTATCATATTCTAACAAGATGTTTGTTGAATGTTTCATATTTCAAATATTATCAAGGATCAGCTCATACAAATAAGAGTGTAGTCTTTTACATATGGTGAAGTTAGAATTTGGGGACTTAGGGGAATGAATGGCTCTGTTGGGCTTTTTCCAGTGGGTGCTGATCTTAGAATCACATGCACTTTTTTTGCCAGTTCACCATCAACCCGCTACAGAGACCTCATTGATGTGCAAACTCAAAAATTGTTGGTCAAGGTGTGACAACAGAATGGAGGTGCAGTCATGAGGAACAGAGTCATGCAAACCAGAGTCTGGCTGTCAACTTATACATTTACTTTTTTACAACTCTGCAGCAAAGAAATTGGCAACAAGGACAAATGTGACTGTAAATTTGTTCTGATGTAATTGATTACAAAGGTTGCATTTTAAAATATCTTATGGGGTTAAGACAACCTCTGCAGAGATCTTTGTGTTCCCAGGAAATCTTAGGGGATAATAGTGATGGTCAGTTAGCTCTGGTGCTTAGTGCAGTTGCTGGAGAGATGTGTGGTTTGTCTATTTACAGTTTTGACTCATAAGGCTGCATAGAGGGTTAATGCATCTCCTGTAAAACACACCGTGTAACATGCAACTCACAAATTAAAACATTTTTTGTAGATAGGTAAGTGGGTTACTACTTTTGACGCATATCCTTCATTACTGGCAGTACATAAATTGCAATCCTAATGTAGCACAGTGAGCTATCAACCAGCATTAACAAGCCTTTTGCAAACTGCAAGGCATGGGATTAGAACCTTATTGTTTTCTTTCTCAATTTGTTGTATAGTGCTGCTAATAAGGATTCCTTTGCGTAGTAATACATTTTTATAAATACAGACAGCCCCAGCACCATTATATTTTAAATCCATACTTTTTGTTTCTCCCAGTTATGCACTCTTAACATATGCCTACCGTCTTAGAATACATGCGTGTAGCTTATAAAGAAAGGGAAAACAAACTCAAAAACTTGCCTCAAATGTTTCTTTTAAGTACTTGACTTGTAAAGTGATACTTGTGTGCCTTTGCATATCCTCCATTATGTTGGAATCTAGATATTAGGCTCCATGTAGCTTCCAGTCAGGATCATTCTTGAAGAAAAATAGGGCTGTTGTCCATTTAAATGAGGGCTTTGTTTTGGGCCAGCTTAAATTGTAAATAAGAAGAAAGCCCCTTCACAGCTTGCAGATTCCTGTCCAGAACTGAAAGCAGAAAAGCTGTGGGCCCTGCTCAATGTGTTCCGGTGGTGGTGAATTACATTGGGAAAAATGTTAGCATATTTCACTTGGTCCAGCCCGGATCCCGGTTCGAGCTCAATAATAACTGCCTCATTCTTCTGACTACTTGCATCAACCCTGCTGTTCAGTAAATACTTATAATGGTAGCACCTTCTGTGTCCTGTCCTTTTCTAAACACGGGGTTGTAAGTGCTACAGGAGTAAACAATTCATGTCATGAGGGTGTGTATCTACATTGCAAAAATGTCTCATAACCTTATTAAATAGAGCTATATGTGTGTGTAATGCACCTGTTTCACACTCGTTGTAAACAGAGGTTTGGAGTGGTGATTTCCACAGATTTATATTGCTGAGCGAATCACTCAAATGCATGATCTGTTGCTTGGTGCACATAGACTTGGTTGCAGCGCACAGCTATCTTCAACTGCCGCACACAGAGGAAAGAAATTAGAGGGAACATTGCCTGTGAGTATGACCCCCAGCATATGTCACTAATTGCAATACTACCCGAACATACCATGTTGCTGGCCCTGATACACCTACCAAAACAGGTTGCACATGGCACACTTCAACTACACACTGACCACCAGCTGAGCGTGGGGACACGTGTGTGCATGTGCATTGGACAATGTGCCAGTTGCTGATGCCCCTAGTTCAGTAAATGAGACGACAGTGTGCGTTACATTGCACACACAGACATTGACCATTATCTACATATGCTATGCAACACATTAACTGGACAGTCTACATTTCATTACACAGCACATGTGACATGTGCGAGTGTATGTGAGCATGCAATGTACTGGCGACCCATATATGGTATGTGTTGGTGACATGGAGTGACATGTCCCTTTTGTGCATTTGTCCTCATGAGGACCCTTCAATTGTTGAGACACTGGGCACTGTACATGTTGGCCTATGCAGAGAGCTGGAGGACACGTTAGGTGCAGCACAGCTACTCCACAACTCCATTAACGCTCACTCCAGGCACTGTCTGGCAGATATATGGCAGTGCCTACCGCCTGGCCCCTGTGGTGTGGCACCGCCCATAACCCAGGCACGATCGCGGGTGACACCGCCAGATTTGTATGTGACAATGGCGGCCACCATGCACCGCAACCCAAATCACGGTCACTCCAGGCACTGTCTGGCAGATATATGGCGGTGCCTACCGCCTGGCCCCTGTGGTGTGGCACCGCCCATAAACCAGGCACGATCGCGGGTGACACCGCCAGATTTGTATGTGACAATGGCGGCCACCATGCGCTGCAACCCAAATCACGGTCACTCCAGGCACTGTCTGGCAGATATATGGCGGTGCCTACCACCTGGCCCCTGTGGTGTGGCACCGCCCATAACCCAGGCATGATCGCGGGTGACACCGCCAGATTTGTATGTGACAATGGCGGCCACCATGCACCGCAACCCAAATCACGGTCACTCCAGGCACTGTCTGGCAGATATATGGCGGTGCCTACCGCCTGGCCCCTGTGGTGTGGCACCGGCATGGACCATGCCCTTGCAGCCAATGGGAAGCAGCCTCGCATTAGCCTGATGCGAGTTTGAAAATCGCGGTAGGCGTGCACCACCCCCGCGGAGGCGGTCACTGGAGGCATTCAAAAGATGCACCACCGCGGAGCGCGCACATGGACCCTACGGTGTGTCACCGGCATGGACCATGCCCCTGCAGCCAATGGGAAGCAGCCTCACGGTAGCCTAATGCGAGTTTGAAAATCGCGGTAGGCGTGCACCACCCCCACGGAGGCGGTCACTGGAGGCATTCAAAAGATGCACCACCGCGGTAGCGCGCACATGCATCCTACGGTGTGTCACCGGCATGGACCATGCCCCTGCAGCCAATGGGAAGCAGCCTCGCGGTAGCCTGATGCGAGTTTGAAAATCACGGTAGGCGTGCACTGCCACCGCAGAGGCGGACATTGGATGTATTTGAATGAGGCAGACCTGGTACACCAATTGCAGCACACTGGGACCACTGACACAGCCCCAGGGGCCTATATATGTGTGGGAGGGCGCACCACATTCCCACAGCTACCAGGGACTGCTGACTGACAACCTTCCACCTGCTGCTGCTGCCTGAAGGAACTGCTGGCTGCCACCCTCCACCTGCTGCCTCAAGGGACTGCTGGCTGCCACCCTGCACCTGCTGCTGCTGCCTCAAGGTACTGCTGGCTGCCACCCTCCACCTGCTGCCTCAAGGGACTGCTGGCTGCCACCCTGCACCTGCTGCCTCAAGGGACTGCTGACTGCCACCCTCAACGTGCTGCTGCTGCCACATGTCCATTGTGATGTCAAGGACTCAGAAGATCCGTGCCAGTCCCTTCACCAGTGAGGAGCTTGGGGTCCTGGTAGACGGGGTGCTTGCACAGTACCCAAGGCTTTATGGCGGCCCTAATGTCGTGGTAAGTCTCCCAGACTGTGAGTGACAGTGCAGGGTGTGCACACGTGGGGTGGAGGTGCTTCGGTATGTGTCAGTGGTTGTGGGGCTCTGACATGCACTGCCTATCATGTTTACTACAGCGGGAAGGGCTTGGTGGACTCTTTCACACGTTACCCTGCATGCCTATCCTGAGTAGAGGGACATGTCTTGTAGTGTCAGCCATACAGTGCAGCTGCATTTTGGTGATGCAGGAGTCTGGCCAGTTAGCGTTTGTGTGAATGGCTGTGTTGCTCCCAATTAACCCACTCAGTGTCAGTCCACCTGCCCTGCACAGTCCCCACCGAATGCCACATGTCCACATCACTGCATGTACAGTGTGTACCATGTGTGTTTGGCTCACGCCTCTTCATCTAAGTCGCATCTCTGCCATGTAGATTGCACAGGAGCAGGCGTGGGAGAAGGGTGTGTGAATGACAGTTGTTGTCACTCTATGTGTGTTCCAGGACACAGTGAGGCTTTCACAGGGCTATGACACTTAGGTCTGCGCAGTGTTGGACACAGTGAGTCCAACAACATGACACATGTTTTGCTATCTTCTCTATGTGTAGTTGTAGGTAACTGCAGACAGTAGCTGCAGGCAGACTACAAGTTGCTTGCTGTGTTGGTATCCTGCATGTGAATGGGATGTGGAGGTACTGTGTCCACCATCGAACATGCATGCCTGTACGTCTGATTGACCAATGACATTGCACCATGTTCAGAGCAATTGTTGGCTATGTGACAGTTGTAGCTGGAGTTTTGGATGAGTCACTGTCGTGCTACTGCATTTTCGTTGTGTTGTCATTGTGCACTGTGTCACTGGAACCTCACCCCTCTTGTCTCCCAAGCCTGCAGCTGAAGGTCCACCAGCGTAAAGCCGTGTGGAGGGCCATTGCCTCCAGAGTCCGGGATCTGGGTGTGTCAAACCGAAGGCGCACCCACTGTCATAAAAGGTGGGACGACATCTGCCGGCTGAGCAAGAACGTGGCCGAGATGACGTTGGGGCTGCTCCCTCGGACTGGCAGGTTGGCTAGGCGCAGCATGTCACCACTAATGGACCGCATCCTGGCTGTCACACAACCTGAGCTGGACAGACGACTGAAGGAGCATCAGCAGCGAGCCAGGGGTGAGTATGTGTTGCAGGCTGCCTTTGGCTGGGAGTGGGTGCATGTGTCTACAGAGTGTGCAAATTGTCAGCTGTGTGACGTTGGTTGTGTGGTGCAATGTTTTGTGAGTGGCCTATGTGCTGGGTGTATGTGCCATGCTTTTGCCCAAACGGCGCTTCATGAAGTGAGTTTTAGCACTGTGCATCTCTCTTACATTTGGAGTTGTGGCCTTCAGGTACCTTCTGCTGTGGGATAGTGTGTGAATTCTGATGGATGGGAATGCCAGTGTGCCAACTGTGAATGCGTTTCAATGAATGCATGCAATTCCAGACCTCAGGTGTCTGCCAGTCAGACATCTGAGGCCAATGTGCAACAGTAGATGTGCCCATGGACTCGATATGGTGGATGGCATGTGTGCAGGGTCATTGTGGGCTGGTATATTGTAGTCTGTGTGGTCCCCTACTGCTCCACACATGTAGGTGATGTGCACCATGTCGTGGTGTTCATCCTTGCCAACATCGGGACAGTGTGTGTGCACAGGCCATTTTGGGGCTGTGTCTGATGTGAGCCAACTGCAGGATGGTGTGCTGTGTGAATCACCTGGGGCTCTTATGGCAGGACGTGTGGCGGACATGCACCATTTTGTAGAAATTTTGGGTGGCAAGATATATGTGTGCCCAGGGTGGCATGCAATGTGCTGCACACCTCTTTCTAGGATGCAGATGTATTGGCACGTGTTAGTTCTGTTGATGCCACTCATCTCACAGTACTTCTTTCTCCTATGCAGCAGCTCCCGTATGTGCAGAGGGAGAGGGGACGGACACCAGTGGTGAAACTTCCACTGCAACAGCCGCACCGGAGCTGACTGACACAGATGTGACCAGCGCCGAGGAGGGGGACAGGAGTCTGCTAGAGGAGTCACAGCTGGAGACACAAATCTCTACCTCATCTGACGCCAGCGGTGACACATCCATGTTGGGGGGTACAGGGAACGGGGACTCTGCCTCCTCTTCCGCCACACAGTGTCCAGTGCCCAGCCTCCCTTCAACCTCCACTGGTGCTGCCCGTGTCCGCACGAGTAGGAAGGGAAGAGTCACCTTCACCCCAGGCACAGCTGCCCCAGCCCATGTCAGCCCTGCTGCCCTCAGTGCAGAAGCAGTCGAGCTATTGCGCCAGCTGTGTGTGGGGCAGACAGCACTTCTCAATGCCTTCCAAGAGCACGACAAAAAGTTGGGGCAGGTTATAGCTTTCATGGAGGGCTTACATTCCGACGTAGGTGGGCTACACCGGGCTGTGCAGTCCTTGTCATCAACTGTGACAGCAGCCCTGCAACAGGCACATAGTCAGGGAGCGGCTCCCAGCACTCGGTCCGGCCCCGTGTCACTGTGCACCTCTGACGACAGTGACACTGCCCAACGGACCCCAAAGTCCCGATACAGAACCCGCAGCACACAGGAGCAGCAGCAACCCAAGCGTACTAGGGCGCAGACACCATCCCCACATAAGAGTAAGGCCACCCCAGAGCGCAGAGAGAAAAGCCCATCAGGCGACAGCAAGGGCCACAAAGCAAAGAAAAAGCATCAGGGTCACAGGCCTCACCTTCCTCCCCTGCCAAAGACTCCCCTGTCCCAAAGACGTCTCGCAGAGGCAAAAAGACAGTTTCCACACCCACTGAGAAGGTGTTGCCTGCAAACATTACACAGGATGAGGGCCCCATGGATAATCCATCCTTGACCTCCACTCCCATCCCAAGCCCTGTGAAGCCAGCACGGGAGGACACTGTAGGGGGCAAAGCTGGTGGACAGAGGGAGGCAGGGCGGCGGCAAACACCAGGCAAGCGCACAGCGGGTTCCAGCATGTCCCCAGAGGGGGGGTCACCATCCACACCAGAATCAGCTTTGGTGTTGGGGTCACCTGTTGTGTCTGCCCCAGTTCCCCTCAATCCCCAGACAGGGAAGCCTTTCAGGATCCCCAAGAAGTGGAGAGGCACCCCTCCACAATCTCCGGCACACACTGTGTCTCACCAGGGCATGAGTCCACCTCCCCGGGCCACCACCCCACCTGGTCCAAGCAGCCCCCAGCTACCACATGCACAGTTGGCTCTTCCACAGTTGTTACTCCCACTGCCCAGGGCAGTCCTCCAACTGACCCCAACACACAGTCAGCTCCAAGTCCGACAGACAGCCCCATCTGAGTGGTGGTCACCCTCACACACCTGTCTGTCCACAGGGGTGCGTGTGATGCCCATTGTCAGGCCCATTACTCTGTTGCTGGGCATGGCATTGTAGAGTTGCATACATTCCCTGTGTAGCTTCTGATGTAACTACTCTGCACATTATACTTGCCTTGTGTTTCACTGCTGTTTGCCCCTTGCCTGTGCAGCTTCTCATGGACGCACTCTGCACTTTGTCCTGCCCACTGGCCTTGTCGTTCACTGCTGTGTGCCCCCTGCCTGTGCAGCTTCTCATGGACTCACTCTGCACTTTGTCCTGCCCACTGGCCTTGTGGTACACTGCTCTGTGCCCCCTGCCTGTGCAGCTTCTCATGGACTCACTCTGCACTTTGTCCTGCCCACTGGCCTTGTCGTTCACTGCTGTGTGCCCCCTGCCTGTGCAGCTTCTCATGGACTCACTCTGCACTTTGTCCTGCCCACTGGCCTTGCTGTTCACTGCTCTGTGCCCCTTGCCTGTGCAGGATCTCATGTACCTCACCTGCACTGTGTCCTGGCCACTGGCCTTGCTGTTCACTGCAGTTTGCCCCTTGCCTGTGCAGGATCTCATGTACCTCACCTGCCCTGTGTCCTGGCCACTGGCCTTGTTGTTCACTGCTGTTTGCCCCTTGCCTGTGCAGCTTCTCATGTACCTCACCTGCACTGTGTCCTGGCCACTGGCCTTGCTGTTCACTGCTGTTTGCCCCTTGCCTGTGCAGGATCTCATGTACCTCACCTGCACTGTGTCCTGGCCAATGGCCTTGTTGTTCACTGCTGTTTGCCCCTTTCCTGTGCAGGATCTAATGGACTTCATCTGCACATTGTACTGGCCAATGGCCTTGTTGTTCACTGCTGTTTGCCCCCTGCCTGTGCAGCTTTTCATGTAAATAATGTGCATATTGAAATGCCCACTGGCTTTGGTGTTGCCCAAATTTGTTGGCTCTATATGCAAATTGTGAATAAACACAGCTGGTCCTGCAGTGAGTTGTGTCAGTGTCCTTCCTGAATAAAGTTGTTTCTGTGTGTGCATGGTTTACTGTGTCACAGGCTCAGTATGCCATTTTGACATTGCCAATGGGTTGTATCACATTTCATTTTTTTGCAGGGGTGGGAGGCACTTCATTTCTACATGACTGTGATACTTATGGGTGCAGTGCAGGTGGTTGGCAATGAAATCATGTAGTCATCTTCCTTCTTGGCTCATGTTATCTATGGTGGACACATGTCAGGTTTGTGGGCAATGGCAGCACAGGGTGGGAGTTTGGGCACAGGCTTACAGGCAGGCAGGCCAGGGTCATGGGGTCTGTGTGAGCTTCCTTTCTGTGTGCCAATCAGTGTCGGTGTATGGACATCTTGTGTTGATGAGTTATCCAGGTCCCATGGCTTACTTCCAATGTGTGCACTTGGGTGGTGGAGAAGTGTATGGTGTGAAGGGGGTGACTTTGTTGTGACTGTGGATGTGTGTGCACCTGCATTGTCAACTACTGCCATGTGTGACCCCGGAGTGGTGTGCCTGTATGTGTACTTGTTTAGCCCTGTGGTTGTGTTTTGTGCACATGGCAGTATTGTGTGTTGCTGTTGTGGGAGGAGGTATGTGTGACATATCCTACTTGTGCTTGGCTGTCATGTAGTGTGTCACTGGGCCCTGTGTGTTGTGCAGCAGACATTGTCTTGTCCAGTATTTGGATGCCTATGTGTGGCTGGTCAGTGTTTGAGTTCAGGGCCTTCCTTACCTCCCTGTGCCTATACATGGGTGTCCTTGCTGTCTCCAGGAGTTGTTGCATTGGGGTGACCGTGGTTTGTGTTGACTGACTGTGTCAGCCATGTGTGCTGTGATGGGCTGTGTGTGTTCTCACATGTGTCTTGTCTTGCATGTGCATCACACATGCTTGATGGTTGTGTCACTGCCCTTCCATTTGTGGGCACCTCACTTTGGCTTTCCTATATGTTGTCCTCCATTACTGCTGGCATGTGGTGTGTGTATGTAACTGTGAGTCAGGGTGGTGTGTGTGTGTGTGACTTGTCAGGTAGTGTGTGCAGTGAAGTGTTTGGTCCTCATCTGTGTGTGTGTACATTTTGTGCCTGCCCTCAGTGTTCTTGGCTTGTGTGTGATGTTGTTGTGGTGTGTGTGTTGGCTGGGGCCTGGGCTTCTGTGCTATGTGTTCCTTTGCAAAGGGTCCTGCTGTGGCTGTATATGCAGTTGTTGGGACGTGGGGCATGGTGTGGCTGTAGTTGTGTGGTTGTTGTGTAGGAGTGGCACTTGTGAGGCACATGTTGTGTCCCTTCAGGGAGGTAGCTGGTGTGTTGTGGATGGAGTTGTGGCTCTGTGCAATTTGTACGGTGCCCTTGGCATGCGCTGGCCCTGTGCTCTGCGTTGTGTGCATGGTTTCATGCACACTGACCGCGGCGGTGACGTGACCGGGACATTTGTTCATGAATGCGGTACATGGGTGGGCAGTATGTGGCGCGATGTTTTTGTGACAGGTGGGACATGTGTGTGTGCAGTGATGGCTGTGTGCCTGTCCCCACAGGGGTGTGTGGTGTTCCCATGCAATGTTTTTCCCCCCTGGAGCTGTGTATTGTGTTACTTGCACTGTTGTGTCTGTACGTACCTGCGGAGGCGTCCGTGGCGGTGGATAATTTGCAGGTGGTGGATCATGTACAGCACCGGGAAGGCGTGTAGAGCAGGATCCATCGCGGTGTGTCCCGGGTGTTTCTTTTCTGTCTCCGCTGTGATGTCTCCGCCGTCTTTCGCTGTGCGGTTTCTCCGTCGCGGTGCGCTGCCCTGTTTCCGGCATCGTGATATCTTCGGCGTACGGGACGTCATTCCGCACGGCGGTGTGTGGTCATTGGCTCACTCCGCTGCGGTGGCGGGCGCACTTTGATGGCGGTTGGCGTCGCACCGCAGCGGGCGGGAAATGTGCAATGTGTGGCCATCCTAATATGGCGGGCGTGAAGACCGCTGGCGGCGTGCGGTAAATGGGTGTTAAGGCCACCGCCGGCACCGCGGTCGTGTCTCCGCCCGCCATCGTAATGGGCCCCTTAGTTAGGTTAATTATTAACGTTGTTTCGTATTTGCGGCCTAGTTAGTATTTTTCTATTTATGTTTAGTTTACGTTAATATTGTGTTAATAATGTTTGTAGTGGTGTTTTCAAGTGTATTATTTGTACATTTGTGTGGGTGGGAATGTTTGTTTTTCTTTTTTAGGTTTTACGACGAAGAATTTTGGAAAAACGGAGCATTGCGTTTTTTTTTTTTTAAAGGAAGTGTGTATTAGTTATATCAACTAATATTTATTTTACACTTCCTTTATTATTCGGTTTTCATGGAGCGGTTTTTAACTTTTTACGAATTTTCGGGTTTTTTATGGTTATTGGATTGTTGATTTTTACATGGAGGATCTACTTTTTGACACAGTTGTATTTTTGCATTTTATTGGGGTCTGTTTTAAAAAAATATGGATTGTGAACTACATGGATTATTTTGGATGATGTGGATTTTCGTATTACAGCAGTGGAAAAGGTAAGTCTTTTTAATATTTTTTATTGTGGGAGGGAAATTATGGAGGTCATTACGATGGCGGACGGAAAAACAACCGACCGCCATGGTAGCGGGAAAACACCGCCCGCCGCTACCGCGGGAAAACTGACAGCTAGATTAGGATCCTCGGCGGTAAAACTCCAACCGCGGCGGGAAAGGAGACCAGAGAATCAGCCGTACGCCTGCGGTAAAGGCCCAAACCCGACCGCGGCGGTCGGTTTCGCAGCGGAAACAGCCCAAACGCCCGCAACCACAGCGGAGACACCGCCATCAAAATTATGATATTCCTGACATCCCCGCGGTGCAGTGCGCTGTTTCCGACCGCCGCGGTCGACAACATTGAAGAATCAGTGAGACGGCGGAAGTGCCATAGCCGAGCCACCACTGCGGACGCTCCGTTAAAAAAATGGCGGTCGCTAGCAAAACACACAACATGGCCACAAAGTGCACCAACCATACAAGGCATGCACCCAAAAATAGCTAACACAGCCCAAAGACACACCCCCATGGGAAACTCCAAAACTACAAATCCCAGGTTCACACACACACCACACCTGCTACCAATACCCCATCCTGACACACTCACAGACACCAGTATAAATCCAGCCCACAACAGACCACAATCCTTTGCAAAACTCCACAACTGAGGGGACATCCACCACAGATGACAGGAGAGGCAAATCTGCACAACACACACACATCACCACCACCACCACCACTTCCACACCTGCACCTCTAACACCTTTGCACAGCACACACCATACACATCACAACCACCACTACCACTCCCAAACCTGCACCCTAAACACCTTGACACATCACACACCATGTCACCACAGAGAATGCCCAAATTCACTGAGAGTGAGTTGAGGGTCATGGTCGATGAGATAATCAGGGTAGAACCACAATTGTTTGGTAACCAGGTCCAACAGACACCACTAGCAACAAGGACGCAAATGTGGAGAAGGATAGTAGAGAAGGTCAATGCAGTAGGGACCGTGCCACGCAATAGAGATGAAATCGTGAAGAGGTGGCACGATCTGAAGGCAGTGGTCAAAAAGAAGAGAGCCAAGAACCATGAGCTGGCTCACAGGACACTCAAAACATTCACTGAATGGGAGGAGAAGGTGCTTGGCATTCTACATCCAGAGAGTCTCTCAGGAATACCCGGGGGAGTGGAGGCTGGTAAGTACAAACAAATGCCTAACATCACACAAATGTACTGTCTTGCACTATTACAAAATAATACCTCCTAGGTACAAATTCATTCATGTGCACAACACTCCCCCAACACATCTCTCACAGATACAACAGACACTCCCCTGAAGCCCCCCAAAGGTAGTTAGCAACATCACCATGGGTACATGTGTACATGCTGCCAGCACTACAACTCCCACCAGGCCCCCTTGTCCCACAGCTGAGCAGGATGTAGCCCTCCCCCCACCCAGAAGCATGCCTCAGCCTTTGTGTGCTACACCCTCACCTAACAGGTAGGTAGCCATCTTTACCGGGAGGTGGGTGGGTGTTTGGGAGGCCTGCACTACAACTCCCACCAGGCCCCCTTGGCCCACAGCTGAGCAGGATGGAGCACTGCCCCCACCCAGAAGCATGCCTCAGCCATTGTGTGCTACACCCTCACCTAACAGGTAGGTAGCCATCTTTACAGGGAGGTGGGTGGGTGTTTGGGAGGCCTGCACTACAACTCCCACCAGGCCCCCTTGGCCCACAGCTGAGAAGGATGGAGCACTGCCCCCACCCAGAAGCATGCCTCAGCCATTGTGTGCTACACCCTCACCTAACAGGTAGGTAGCCATCTTCACAGGGAGGTGGGTGGGTGTTTTGGAGCCCTGCACTACAACTCCCACCAGGCCCCCTTGGCCCACAGCTGAGCAGGATGGAGCACTGCCCCCACCCAGAAGCATGCCTCAGCTATTGTGTGCTACACCCTCACCTAACAGGTAGGTAGCCATCTTTACAGGGAGGTGGGTGGGTGTTTGGGAGGCCTGCACTACAACTCCCACCAGGCACCCTTGGCCCACAGCTGAGCAGGATGGAGCACTAGTCCCACTCATAGGCATGTGACGTCTGTGCAGCCGCACATGACACCATGCCACTTAGTCCACAGTCACCAACACAAATAATGCAAAACAGTTGTGTTGTAGTCACCATGCACAAGTCTCTGTTCAAAATTGACCCACATTGTGTACACTGTGCCAGGCATCACACACTGCAACACCAACAACGATCATGCTGCCCTGCAGCAGTGCCTGGCCGTTTGTATGGCAAAGTGCAAATCACCCATGTCATACCACAGTGTTGCAATGTAAACAGTGGAAGTGCAGTGCACCCAAAAACTACACTGCAGCTGGGACTCACAATGCTAAACTAAGCACATCCCAAATGTCCTGCAACACACCCAGCTACCACAGTGCTGCACTGAATTGCAGAACAGCAGCTTGTCTGAATTAAATTGTCAAAGGTGTCTTGTTTGGACCACCAATGTGTGTATGCATTGACAATGTTCACATCTCACACTGTCTGTCTGAACAGTGCTGGTATAGTCTGGCCCCAAAACCACACATTGTCTGCACAGGGCTGAGTACATCTCACACACACACCACTGTTGACCACAACATGTCAGTGTATGGATGCCATGGAACAACTGCTTCACCAGTACTGGGCTCATGATCTCAGGTCCACAAATACCATGAAACCATGACAGTGTGGAAATGTATGCTGGGTGAGATCTTCACCCTGCTGTATGTCACCACTGTGCTACGAGACCATACCCCTTGCCCTATTGTGCCTTCAAATGTCGGGGAGTGAACCCCACAGCCAGATAGCTGGGACAACAGTGATGGGGGCTATACCCCATGACCAAATGTAATCTGAAATCAATGGGTACAAAAAGCCACACACACATCATGCTCACCACATGCACATTCCATCCAAAGATTTCTACCAAGTCACATAGCCATGTCATTGCTCACCTTCACCTCAAACGGTAGTTAGCCATCTTCACAATGAGACGGTATAGTGTGTTTGGCTATCCGTCCCACAAAATGCAACATGCATGCTGTTCCACCACTATGGAGGATGGGACACTACACCCCCAATAAGAAGCATGTGGCAGGCAATGTATGCTACCCACCCAACTCACAGGTAGGTAACTGCATCTCACAGGACGGGGTGTGTGGGGCTGGGAAGCTTGCACAACAACTCACACGGGCCCACCTGACCGCCAGCACACAAGACCCATTACTTCCTGGCACCAACATGCATGTGTCAGTCATTGCAATGTACACTTCAAAAGAACTGGCATGTGGACATATCATGCTGACTTGTCCCACACTGGACCAAGATGGAAGCCCTTATCCTACACACACAGAGAGGTCTTACAAATACAAGGAAAACACAGCAAACACAACATATCAACAGCCACAACATGCAGCCAGATATGCATTTAAAAAACATGTTGGCATAGGACACCAGGCCTCTCAATGCACAACTGCACACCCAGATAGCATTGGCAACTATAGTGTGCACACACCTAAGAAAATGAAACTGTGACAGCAACCAAAGTGTGAATGACTGAAACACATGTCGATGGAACTCCGAGCACAACCACGCACACCACTACATGCCATCTGACAGTAGCAGTGGTCCAGACCACCTAGGATCTAATTAAAGCAAACTTAAGCATGTCTGGAATTGCAAATACAGATATCTACACCACATTGAAAAGGTATGCATGAAACTACAATGCTCACTCACTGTGCAGAGAGAACCGCTGCAAGGGCTCTACAAGTGACACATAAGCGTAAATGGATGACATATGATTGATCAATAACAGGATGCCAACATGAGACTGTCAATGTCAAAAAATTATATTGTGCATGTCATGTCTTGACAACTCCCAATATGGACAAGTAATGTATGTACCACAACAGCTTGTAATGCATCACTGGATGTCGGTCAATGCTAATTTGTACAGTGAACAACTGCTGGATGTACAAACAGTTGATGTAACACTGCTAACACAAACTTTGATGGGTGCAACACAATGACCATTTCTCATCTGACCCACAGGTGACCAAGAACTCACTGCAGAGGATGACACCACCCTGCAGAGCCAGTCCCCCCCCGGATTAGAGACAACTGGATGAGGACTCCCTGGATTCCTTGGATGAGGAGCTCCACGCTGGCCCATCTGGTGTGACAGGCCGCAGCCAGTCCCAGGCACCCATTGTCCCCCCAACCACATCAGCTGCAGCCCCTGACCATCCTCTGACAGCTGCTGTCACGGCCTGTGTGTCAACCACTACTACCACCACCACCACCATCACCACCACAGCTGTCCGCAACACCCTCCCTGCCCCAGGGATTGAGCAGCCCACCACATCGACTGCGGAGGCCAGGGAGAGGATGCCGCGGGCCAATGTGAGGACCGGACAGGACCGTGGCAGCAGTGCAGCAGGTCGGCACAGGGTCATGCAGAGGGGGACTGATCCTGGGACGGAAGCCCTGGGCCACATCGACAGAGTCCTTGGGGCATACCAACAGGCCCAGGGACGAATGGGCCGGTTAGAGGAAGAATCTCGGGAGCACCTCCTGCTGCTGAGGTCCATGGACACACGCATGGGACAGATTGTGGACCTCTTGGGGCAGCTAGTGGCGGTTCTGAGGGACAGGCAAGCACAACATTCTACTCCTCCGCCTCCCCCTGTTGGGCAGCAGGATGACACTTCATCATCCTCCCCTGCGTCCACAGAGGGGGTGAGTCCTCAGACACCACTGCCCCTGCAGCAGTGGCCCCTCCAGTGAAGCGCAAGAGGGGCCATCCAAGGAAAGGCCAGGGGGACTCACGTGCCAAAGCACCTGCCAAACGTTAGTCCCCGAACCAGCCATGATGGCAGACCACTGCACCACTGCATTGACCTTTTGGACTATCCTTCACCACACTGCCATGTGAATGGCATCCATCTGTTGGACTGGGTCTCCACATCATTGTGGGGACTACTCAAGTATCTTATTTACCATGACTGTCAACTCACTTCTTCAATTCCCCCCTTCACATTTTCTCCACCCTTGCATGTCACAGTTGTAAATAAATACACCTTACACACATGTTGTTGTGTCTGCTCCGTCTTTAATACAGGATGTGCAACCTTCACCGTGTAGGACATGGTCCAGGGGAATGGAATGTAGGTAACAAGTGAGATGCTGAAGGGACCTAGGGAAAACCGCAGAACAAGAGTCACTTGTATGGGTGTGGCATTGCACCCATCACACAACACTTTTCAAGAAGGTACCCAGATCTACAAACTTTACACAGAGCAACAGTCACCATAGAGACAATCTGTATCACACTAACCAATCACACATACATTGGCAGGCAGCAATGAGTCAACACCAAGCTGCAGTCAGCAAGCTCACATACACCCACACAGCAACAGCAACACCATCAGACCATTTCATCCCTTCTACATCGTCACTCACCTTCAAGTGAAGTAGCGGGTGATGAGCTGTCGACCCCTTCCTCCTCTCCACTGCCCTCGTCACTGGATCCGGCTTGATTTGCAGGCAGCGGCCTTGGCTGCTCATCATCGTCATCCAGGATCAGGGGTATTGCCTTGTGAATGGCCAGGTTGTGGAGCATGCAGCATGCCACCACTATCTGACACACCTTCCCTGGCGAGTACATAAGGGCACCCCCAGTATGGTCCAGGCACCGAAATCTTGATTTTAGGAGACCAAATGTCCGTTCTATCACACGCCGTGTCCTCCCATGGGCATCATTGTATCACACATCAGCTGGCGTGACGGGGTTCCGCAATGGGCTCAGCAACCACAGGCGGTTTGGATATGCCGAGTCACCTGGGTGTGAGAGACACAGATTAACCTTGCAGTCCCAAAATGCAACACAACAGCATGTCACACACACACACCACTCTAATCCACTATGCATACTCACCCACAAGCCATGTACGCTCAGGAAGCAGATTGGCCATCAACTGAGGAACGATGCTGCTGCGCAAGATGTGGGCATCATGGGCTGAACCGGGAAACTTGGCACACACGTGTGAGATGATCATGTCCGCCAGGCACACCACTTGAACATTTACCGAGTGTGAATGCTTCCTATTGCGGTAAACCTGTTCACGGGCCTGTGGTGGCACAAGCCCAACATGTGTGCAATCAATTGCACCAATGACATGGGGGATATGTCCAAGGGCATAGAAATCGCCCTTCACAGCCACCAACTCAGGCCCCCTGGGAAAATGGATATATCTGTCTTTGTACAGCATCATGGCCGACAGGACATCCCTCAGCACCATGCTGAACATCGGCTGTGACATCCCACCTGCACTTGCGACCGTGTGCTGGAATGAGCCTGTTGCAAAGAAATGCAGGCATGCCATCACCTTAGATGTTGCGGTGAAAGCTGTTGGATATGTCCGACGTGGCTGCAGGTGGGGCTCCAACATGGCACATAGGTTCTGCAGGGTTTGTCGGTCCAGCCTGAATTTGCGGATTATATCCTCATTCTCCATGTCTGCCAGGACTGTGAACGGGCGATGGATATTGTGCCTCCTCTTCCTAGGACAGATCACAGTGCACAGATGTCAATGCAGAAGACCATGAAATGTGCATCACATCAATTTTTTCTACAGACACATTCCCAAGTCTTACAACATGCACCATTAACCGACAGGGCACTTCACAAGTAGGTACACATCAGGCACACTACTCGTACACCTGTCCCCTTACCAGCAGCAATCATCTGTGCACCCCTCCGGCTCATTCGCATGCACAGTGTGATGTACTAACAGAAATGTGTGCATACCTGTGAGCACTGTTCCCAATAACGTGCGCGCATGCGCGCGCGCGCACCTCTGTTGCATGTAGCGCGCAATGCTGTGTGTGGAGCGCGCACACACACAGCACATCAAACGAGAACGTTCGCGCCGCTGCTTTTAAAAAGCGAGCGGCGCGAAAAACGGGTGTTTCTTTCAGGCTGCAGTGCATACTGTGTGCTTTTAAGTATTAATGTTAATTGCAGCGCCGTCACTGCAATTAACCTGAAATCTTTAACAAAGGCCCACAATCACCCCGCAGCCCAGCTCTGTTAAGAAAAGAAATGCAGCAACTCTACAAACACGGCATGAAAAGCACACGTCATGTTTGTAGACTTGTTGAATTTCTCTTAACAGAGCTGGGCTACATCTCACCCCAGAATGGCAAATTTACGTTTCCCCGAGGTACAGAGTAGGACCTTGAGAAAACGGAATAAGAACTCATCAGTAGTTTTGATTGTAATAAGCAAATGACATCACTACCGTTTTTCATAACATATAACCGCTGAGTTTTGACGTCACGATGTATCCTATCGAACCAGCAGATGGCACAGCACGAGTAGCTTTTCAGAGCGCTTTCATTCATGCAACATGCACAGTCATTGGCTGAAATTTATGGGGGTGCATTCACTTGTTGCATTGCAGAAGTTCAGTACAACTCAGAGGTATTTATCTATACATTACTACTCAATTTAAAATACACAGTTGGCTTTAAAAGTAACTTACACCAATTCCATTAAAACATGTGTGCAACAGATTCCAAGCTGTTGGTGCGGTGTTTGTTTCCTCAATACCGATTCCACATTTACAACCAGACGGTCTTTTACAATGGAGGGAGCATGCGATCAAGTCACTAGAGTTAGTGGAAATTATTGAAGTGAACATGAATAAAATACATCTAACAAATCTAAAACTAATTTTTCAAGCCATCTTGGAGTTGGACACCCTTATAGAGAAACCCGGCCTTTGCCTCATTCATTCATTCATCAAACTTCTTGGTCACTTGCTATATTCATATTAGAGGTACTTTGCCCCATATATTATGACCCTGCTATCCCATTTAGGGATTTTGAAGGCATGATAAACTGTTAGGACTGGTACACCCAGACCAAAGTGGGTCTGTGCCTGGTCGGAACCCATCCTCCAGCATCAGGTGTCTGTCCTGTGTGCTCTAACTCACACCGACCCCTTATCCCTCGGTCTCACAGTCTACCATGAAAAGCTTTTGGCGTGGTGAGTTGCATTTACATATTTGCAGTGCTACTAAAGCTGGGTGTTGGAGATAATCTATTGGGGTGGATGAAGATGCTATAAACCCTCCACACGACAACAGTTAGCATAAGTTAAGTGATATCCAATTAATTTTAGATCCAGGAGAGAACCTGTAAAGAGGTATCACTGTCCACTTTAATGTTCGCTCTGGCCATGGCGCTTTCAGCTTGTATGTTAGAGATAACATGGGACTCATGGGCTTGACCGAGGAGTGGGTCCCCTTGAGGAGTTTGTCTGAGTCTCTGGACATCGGGACAATTGACACAATTTTATTTTATTTTAAAAGTTTTATATAGCGCGAACAATACCACATATGGGTATCAGAGCGCTTTACATCTTGGCAGTTCAGAAGGTACAAGCTGTGGAAACCATATCACAAACAGAACAAGAAACGAACATAACGGATGATAACAAACATAACAGATCTATAAAGAACAAATGTAAACAAGACCTACATGATCCCGGTCAGGCCTTAAGGGAGAGCAGCCCCGTACCTGGATCTGGTTCACACTATGAGGAGGGAGTCACAGACGTTCCACTACTTTAGTACTCAGATTTATCACTCACTGATCTCATTCAAGGCAATGCGAGTGGGGTAATCAGCCTATTCAGAATATTACTTTTTGGAAAACACGCCATATCACAATTATCAGCAGGATAGTGCTATCAAAAATGGTGGCGCTCCCACGCTTTCAGAATTTACTTTGCAAACCAACCTTTCTCTCTGACCACTATGAACTTCAAGGAGCTAGATACCTTATTGCTACCATTGATCTGGAATGGTTTCTCTATGCAGAACAGGCTTCCTGCATCGGAGGCAGGCAGGGGCTTCCCAATTATGAACTCTGTTATATACCAGTGCGATTACACTGGGTCGCTAAATGATTTGCAGAGTCGCCCAGAAATGAGTCCTGTGTGAAGGCAGTGCTCTTCCTGTCAGACGTCTTGGCACGGCTGGTAGCTTCTGGACACACTAGGGGGCCGATTCCGATTCGGGCCGGAAAAAATACCGACCGACTCGGTACGGGAATTTAGTCCGACCGAGTCGGACCGGCACCGTACGACCCGGGTAGTACGATGAAATGCATGTGAAATCCGACCGACTCGGACGGAATACAAAACGACCGACCGAGCCGGACGGAAACAAGCCATCCGGCCGGGAAATCACGCAAAACGAACCGACCGACACGCACCCGGATTGAACCCGAACGAAACGTACCCGCGAACTCCGACCCGCGTAGTACGATGCTGTGCGTGCAAAACACGACCGAATCGCCCGGAGCACAAGCCGTACGACCGACACGTATACAAAACCCAGCCGAAGCAACCCAATACTCCGCGACTGACTCGTACGCCGCATATGTAACCTAGCTGACACACAGCGGGAACGAGTCGGACAAGATCGCACCAGACAACTGCAGCGTCCTACTCGGACACAAGAACGACTCCTACATGCACCAAAAACACCAAGGAAATTTTTTTTTTAAAAAGGGCCAAACAAGCAACCACAAAGCCAATAAATACAGGGAGGGAAAAAAAATGGAACAAGGACACACCTCCAACTCCACCTACATAAAGGCCACAAATCCCTACCATGATCCTTTGCAAATTCCACTGACCTGCCAGCACAGAACACCATCACACAGCAACCACAGACACACTCACAGCTCATACATCACACAAGCCACACACCATTACCACACCTACCAATAGCACCCTCACACACACCCAGCTAAACCTAAACTCACACCCCCCCACTTGCACACACATACACATCAATCACCACCACCACCCATCACCATGCCCCCAAAGAAGAATCATAAGTTCCTAGACAGTGAATTGGAAGTCATGGTAGATGAGATCCTCAGGGTAGAGCCACAGTTGTTTGGTACATTGGTACAACAGACCCCCATGTCGCAGAAAACCAAGATGTGGGCGAGGATTGTCGACAGGGTGAATGCACAATCACCATGTTTGCGCACAAAGGAAGACATCCAGAACAGGTGGTATGATGTGCGCAGGAGGGTCTACCTCCTCAGCCAGCACACCGGCAGTGGCCCTCCTGCAAAACCAGTATACCTCAGGCCCTGGGAGGAGAAGGTGCGGGCCATCCTACCACCAGTGAGCGTATACGGACTAACAGACATCCCAGAGCCTGGTGAGTACACAACTAATATACACAATATGGTGTGACAACACACACACATCACAGTCAAGGGGATAGGCAAACCATGCACCCTTAGCAAATACACAGCAACCAAAAGATATTCATCCCAAGATGTGAATGCTAGTCAGACAAACACAATACCTGCCATCTCATAGTGATATGTAACTGTGTCATGACATGTACAAACCTAACAACAAATACAGCAAGGCAGTGGCACAAATAGAACCAACAAACACTCCCAGATATTTACCCACCACTAGAACACCACCTCACAGGGAAGCTCACTGAAAGGAAGGAATTCTGTGTATGCTGGTGAAGTCAGTGTAGCCAATAGCATGATGGGAGTGGTAGTCACAGATATTGGTCACACCCACAATTGGCCCATCAACACCACTCTGAACCATGCTCACATCACAGGGAGTGGAAAACAACTGACAAGATGGCTGACACTGGGTACTGCTGTGGGGAGCACAAGGCCCTGATGGGAACTGGGCACCAACAAACAACAGGACCACACTGTCAGCCATCTTGCCATTGCTGTCACACTCACACACAGTGAAGTCCACTCAAAAGGAAGGAAGTATGGGCATGCTGGGAAGGGGGTGTAGGCAATAGCATGATGGGAGTTGTAGGCACAGATATTGGTCAGCCTCACAATTGGCCCATCAACACCACTCTGAACCATGCTCACATCACAGGGAGTGGAAAATGACTCACAAGATGGCTGACACTGGGTACTGCTGGGGGGAGCACAAGGCCCTGCTGGGAACTGTGCAACAACCAACAGCAGGACACCACTGACTGACATCCTGAAAGACAACTTGCACTCCCTGCAATGGAAGCACGTTCCATGGTGGGATATCTGGCTGGGTGGGAAGGAGGACTCACAGCACTGACCATAGTTACAAGCACCTCCCCTCACACACCCCCTCAACACTAACTCCACATAACCCACCTGGGAGAATGCAAAGCCTCACATCCTAACTGAAGATCCCACAAAGAACCACCACCCTGGGTTATGCTGTGTGAAGCACAGGGACACTCTTGGGACTTGTAGCCAAACAACTGCCAGGACAACACTCCCAGCCATCCTGTCAGCACAGGCACCCCATCCCACAGGGAAGCAGAGTCAAAAGGAAGGAAGGATGGGCATGCTGGGAAGGGGGTGGAGGCAATAGCATGATGGGAGTGGTAGTCACAGATATTGGTCAGCCTCACAATTGGCCCATCAACACCACCCTGAACCATGCTCACATCACAGGGAGTGGAAAAGGACTCACAAGATGGCTGACACTGGGTACTGCTGGGGGAGCACAAGGCCCTGCTGGGAACTGTGCAACAACCAACAGCAGGACACCACTGACTGACATCCTGAAAGACAACTTGCACTCCCTGCAATGGAAGCACGTTCCATGGTGGGATATCTGGCTGGGTGGGAAGGAGGACTCACAGCACTGACCATAGTTACAAGCACCTCCCCTCACACACCCCCTCAACACTAATTCCACATAACCCACCTGGGAGAATGCAATGCCTCACATCCTAACTGAAGATCCCACAAAGAACCACCACCCTGGGTTATGCTGTGTGAAGCACAGGGACACTCTTGGGACTTGTAGCCAAACAACTGCCAGGACAACACTCCCAGCCATCCTGTCAGCACAGGCACCCCACCCCACAGGGAAGCAGAGTCAAAAGGAAGGAAGGATGGGCATGCTGGGAAGGGGGTGGAGGCAATAGCATGATGGGAGTGGTAGTCACAGATATTGGTCAGCCTCACAATTGGCCCATCAACACCACCCTGAACCATGCTCACATCACAGGGAGTGGAAAAGGACTCACAAGATGGCTGACACTGGGTACTGCTGGGGGAGCACAAGGCCCTGCTGGGAACTGTGCAACAACCAACAGCAGGACACCACTGACTGACATCCTGAAAGACAACTTGCACTCCCTGCAATGGAAGCACGTTCCATGGTGGGATATCTGGCTGGGTGGGAAGGAGGACTCACAGCACTGACCATAGTTACAAGCACCTTCCCTCACACACCCCCTCAACACTAACTCCACATAACCCACCTGGGAGAATGCAATGCCTCACATCCTAACTGAAGATCCCACAAAGAACCACCACCCTGGGTTATGCTGTGTGAAGCACAGGGACACTCTTGGGACTTGTAGCCAAACAACTGCCAGGACAACACTCCCAGCCATCCTGTCAGCACAGGCACCCCACCCCACAGGGAAGCAGTCACAGATATTGGTCAGCCTCACAATTGGCCCATCAACACCACCCTGAACCATGCTCACATCACAGGGAGTGGAAAAGGACTCACAAGATGGCTGACACTGGGTACTGCTGGGGGGAGCACAAGGCCCTGCTGGGAACTGTGCAACAACCAACAGCAGGACACCACTGACTGACATCCTGAAAGACAACTTGCACTCCCTGCAATGGAAGCACGCTTCATGGTGGGATAACTGGGCTGGGGGAGAAGGATGCCCGGATGGCAAGCAAATACCACCAATGCTGGTCATGCACACACCTCAACATTCACATTGACATGCCACAGGTTGGCAGGACAATGTGCTACACCAATATCACTCTCTGACTGTCACAATTTAGGAGAATGCAATGTCCAGGCCCACATCCAGAGGTACAGTCACAACTGTCAGGTGTTTGAACAATTGATGCCAGTAGAAACATAACATACAATCTGTGTCTCTCCCCAAAACAGGTGATGATGGGGACACAGCAGCAGACGAGGAGGAGTCCCTGTCCCAGGCTCCGGTGAACACTGAGCTCACTGGTGTGGATCAGCCTCTGCACTCCTCGGATGGCGAAGAACCAGCTGGACCCTCCGGTGTGAGTCATCATGCAGCACCAGCAGGACCAACATCTGCACCCCCTGCACCCACCCCTCCAACAACTGCCAACACACAGGCCACCCCTGCCAACACGGACAGACCAAGGACCACAGATGACAACAGCGCAGGGACCCAGACCCAAACTGGAGCTGGTGACAACGAGCCCAGGAACAACACCCAAGTGGGCCCATGGTCACTTGTGCGTGCCACCGCAGGTCCTGCACATGTCGCCAGGGGTGGTGGGAGGGGTGGTAGACATAGGTCGCTCTTTGCAGAGGGGTCTGAACTGCATGATGACCCACAACTGGCACGCATCGCGGATGCGTACCAGACTAGCACCGGAGAGGTCAGCCAGGTAGTGGGGATCCTCAAGGACATACAACAGCAGCAGGCTGCCCATCATGCCCGCTTGGACTCCCACATGTCCCGTGTCGAGACACACATGTCACATGTCGAGACACACATGTCACATGTCGAGACACACATGTCTGGCATGGAGTCCAAGTGGGACACATTGGAACAACTGACAGCGGTGCATAGGGACATACTGACATGCCTCCGCCAGATCAGCACCAACATGGCCTCACCTCCCTGTGTGCCCACAACATCTGCTGCTGAAACAACTGCAAATGCCACAGGGAGGGAGAAGGACTCTGGCAGAGAGTCCCCTGCACCGCCGCAGCCTGCACCTGAGGGTCCCCCCCCCCAAGAAGAGGGGCTGTCCGAGGAGGCCAAACTGAGAGGCCGATGGCCATCTACATCCCCCAGGAAGCCAACACCTGTTCTGGAACTTTTCCTCTGTGTGCAAACTGCACGCCCTGTCGAAGCCAACCCAACTCTCCCACATGACATGGGGAGCTATAGTTGGCCAAATTTATCAGATGACTGTGGACTTTACTCTGGACATTTCAGCTACCAAGACTTCCGAATCACATGGGAACTTTGGATTCCAATTTCTATGTACAGCACCCACCATCCTGTGCACCATCCTCACACCTGTATGTAAATAAACTCACCAATACACCATATCTGCCTCTGTTGTGATTCCAACGTGCTCTCTGTCATGGAGATGGTGATCAGAAAAATGACACTGTGCATGCTAACTGCTACAGCAAGTCCAACACCGTCATGTCAGTCATGGCGACGTGACACATATGAGGGAGACACACCACTAGGGCCACACAACACATACACACCAGGGCCATCAGACTCATCACCTATACTGATGTTGCAACTAAATACAGTGGAATGCACAGACACGCCACCTATTCACAGTCTGTGTCAACTAGACTACAGGTGCAGTAGGCAAATGTCAGTCAGATGTGTGACTACAGACAACGCACATCCCAAAGTGAAGCACAGGTTTATTACACATTTGCAACATGTTGTTTCCACTACAAATGCTAGCTAATCCAACCTGGCTGTGGCCACAAAGTCAAAAAGTGCAGAAGATAGAAAGTCCAGGGGTGTGTGGCACATCACCTGTAGGGAAACGACTGGTTCCACCTTGGAAGTTGAATCATGGATTCGTGGGATCCAAGTTGATCAAACAACTCCGGCAGCACCCTGTGAAGGACAGACATGACACACAGTCAAATCCACTGAAGAACAGTACAGAACGGCAATACTCATGTCTAATACATGTCACGAGATAACTACACAAAACCAAGTTAGCATGTCAACACTGTTGGGCAGTACAGACCACCTGCAAGGACACATCGCTGCACGCATCCAGTCAAGTAGCACATGGCCACACTCAAACAGCACCAGAGCACCACACACACATATCATGCAAACTCAAATCATTTACATTACAACCCTCTGGAGACTCACATTCAGCTGAAGAAGTTGGTGATGAGCTGTGTGCGGACATCACCATCATCATCATCATCATCTTCACTGGCATCGTGACCCAGGCCAGGATCTTCCACAGGTGGCGGACGTTGGTCATCGTCATCCAGGATGAGAGGCAACTCCTTCCGCACTGCCAGGTTGTGTAGCATGCAGCAGACGATGACAATCTTGCACACCTTTGCTGGGGCATATGGGAGGGCCCCATCTGTCTTGTCCAGGCAGCGGAAGCGGCTCCTCAGGAGACCAAAGGTCCACTCAATCACCCTCCTCGTCCGACCATGTGCCTCATTGTAGCGCATCTGGGCTGGTGTCACAGGGTTCCTGAGGGGTGTCAGCAACCACGGCATGTTGGGGTATCCCGACGAGTCACCTACAGACAGACAATTGCACATTAGCCGATTTGAAAATGTGTGCGGAAAACAACATAGCAGAACACACACAATGGTACAAAGTCAGTACACACCAACAAGCCAGGCACGCTGGTTCGGCATCTGTGACATCATCCTCGGGATGCGACTACTCCTCATCACGTAGGCATCGTGTGCCGAACCGGGGAAACAGGCACACACATGTGTGATGGTCATATCTGCAAGACATACCACCAGAGCATTGATCGAATGGTAATGTTTACGGTTCCGGTATGCCTGCTCATGTGCCTGTGGTGGTATCAAAGCCACATGTGTCCCATCAATGGAGCCAATTACATGTGGCATCCTCCCCAGGGCATAGAAGTCACTCTTGACGTCAGTGAGTCGTTGACGTGTTGGGAAATAGATGTACTGGTTCAGGTATCTCAACATTGCCCCCAAAACATCGCGTAGCACACGGCTGAACATAGTCTGTGACATCCCACCGGCAGTCGCCACAGTGTGTTGAAAGGTACCGGTGGCAAAGAAGTGTAGGGCTGTCATCACCTTCACCTTGGGGGTCAGCGCTGTAGGATACGGACGGCCAGGCTGCAAATGTGGGTCCAACCGCACTGCCAAATCCTCAATCAGCTGCCTGGTGAAGCGGTACCATCGGATGCTGTCACGTTCCACCATCGTTGCCAGGTCTGGGAATGGTCGATGGATAGCAGGAGCCCTGCAGTGCATAGGTGAAGAAAGCAAGATTGTCAGTCACCCCACCTATGTGCCGTTCACCATACTCAATTTCACATGATACATCATTAACAAACACAAGTACTTGATGTGTGTGTCGTTCTGTTTGGACATATATGGCACCTACATGGACATCATCTAACATCTCTGTTCAACAAGTGTTGACAACAGGTTCCAGGGTGTGCTATGGGAAACCATTAGGCTGTGTCACAGTATCCATTTACTGCTCTCACGTTCCACACACATACCACAGTGACATGTCTGGACAGATGCTCCACAGGCATCACAGCTCATTGACAGGTAGATTCCCAGGGACCCTGTCTTGCCACATGGACACTGGCATGACATGGCGTATCATGTACACGTCAGAAAAACAAACATGACACCCACAGGTAGTGGCCCCTGTAGCCTCTGCAGGACAGACATGGACGTCTGTGACACACACACACACAACATCAAAGTTCATGCACAAACCACGTGGATGTGGAGACTGTCTCACATTGTGCACATGGAGTCAGAGACATGTGAAACACAACATGCACACAGACTGCGGAGGGACATCACTATTGTGGCAATGGGCCACCCTGTACATGCCTTCCCACATGTGAGCCTGGGGGTATGTGACATGTCATACACATACACAACCTGGAAATGTGACCATGACACATGCTCCAAAATGAAAAGTTGCACACCACAGTGGTCAGGTGCACAACACACAAAGGACCCTGTCCCCATGAACACGTGCACAGCCTGGGTGTGTCTGCCCCCAAGTGCCACCCCAAAAACCACATGTTCACCCACATACACAGATAAGGTTATGCTGCCACACATGCCTTAGATACAGTGTGGACTGGGTGTGGTATTGTAGGTGTGCCCCTGAGTCCCTGGAAAGTATATGTGGCTGGCATAGGTTCACCAGTGACCAGCATGGTGACATATGCGTGTGACCTGTCCAGGGACGCGTTGTAGAGCAATGGACCGATCGGTGTGCCCGGCCGGCCCATTGCATATGATGTGAGCGGGTACGCGTTGTATCCCGGGTACGCGTTGTACAGCAATGGACCGATCGGTGTGCCCGCACGGCCCATTGCATTGGATGTGAGCGGGTACGCGTTGTACAGCAACGGACCGATCGGTGTGCCCGGCCGGCCCATTGCATATGATGTGAGCGGGTACACGTTGTATCCCGGGTACGCGTTGTACAGCAATGGACCGATCGGTGTGCCCGCACGGCCCATTGCAGTGGATGTGAGCGGGTACGCATTGTACTGCAATGGACTGATCGGTGTGCCCGGCCGGCCCATTGCATATGATGTGAGCGGGTACGCGTTGTATCCCGGGTACGCGTTGTAGAGCAATGGACCGATCGGTGTGCCCAGCCGGCCCATTGCATATGATGTGAGCGGGTACGCGTTGTATCCCGGGTACGCGTTGTAGAGCAATGGACCAATCGGTGTGCCCGGCCGGCCCATTGCATTGGATGTGAGCAGGTACGCGTTGTATCACGGGTACGCGTTGTAGAGCAATGGACCGATCGGTGTGCCCGGCCGGCCCATTGCATATGATGTGAGCGGGTACGCGTTGTATCCCGGGTACGCGTTGTACAGCAATGGGCCAATCGGTGTGCCCGCACGGCCCATTGCATTGGATGTGAGCGGGTACGCGTTGTACAGCAATGGACCGATCGGTGTGCCCGGCCGGCCCATTGCATATGATGTGAGTGGGTACGCGTTGTATCCTGGGTACGCGTTGTAGAGCAATGGACTGATTGGTGTGCCCGGCCGGCCCATTGCATTGGATGTGAGCGGGTACGCGTTGTATCCCGGGTACGCGTTGTAGAGCAATGGACCGATCGGTGTGCCCGGCCGGCCCATTGCATATGATGTGAGTGGGTACGCGTTGTATCCCGGGTACGCGTTGTACAGCAATGGACCGATCGGTGTGCCTGGCCGGCCCATTGCATATGATGTGAGCGGGTACGCGTTGTACAGGAATGGACCGATCGGTGTGCCCGCACGGCCCATTGCATTGGATGTGAGCGGGTACGTGTTGTATCCCGGGTACGCGTTGTAGAGCAATGGACCGATCGGTGTGCCCGCACGGCCCATTGCATATGATGTGTGCGGGTACGCGTTGAACAGCAATGGACCGATCGGTGTGCCCGGCTGGCCCATTGCATATGATGTGAGCGGGTACGCGTTGTATCCCGGGTACGAGTTGTAGAGCAATGGACCGATCGGTGTGCCCAGCCTGCCCATTGCATATGATGTGTGTGGGTACGCGTTGAACAGCAATGGACCGATCGGTGTGCCCGGCCGGCCCATTGCATATGATGTGTGCGGGTACGTGTTGTATCCCGAAATACGCGTTGTACAGCAGTGGACCGAACGGTGCGCACACATTGGCTGGGGCCTGGCATGGCAACGGACGCGTTTTCGAAGCTCCAACGAGTCTGATGCAGTGAATTCAGTTGGCCAGCCACAACAATGTTGCAAAATCATGGGTGTCATGAAGTTGAAGACTTGAAGGATGCTGTGGGCGTGTATTAGTGCTGCTATTCCATGGATTGGTCAGATTCAGAAGATGCAAACGACTTGGACCTATCACTTTGGACACATGGGACAGTATCTGCCTCTGCAGCACACATATAATGCTGGCTGTTCCCCTGAGAGCTCACTTGCCTGCACTACATGCTCCAGGACGACATCTGCCACCAACACTGCTGCTGTTTATGCATCCTCTGGCTCCAGCAATGGCACGTACTGTGGAGAGAGCCCCAGCCTTCAGCCTTGAGGAGAACCAGGCCCTGCTGGACAGCCTCCTTCCACAGTACAGCAAGCTGTATGGGAAACCAGGGGAGCAGGTGAGTGTGCTGTCCACTGCCTCACTAATTGTGCATGTTGTCTGACTAGCAGGACTTTCAGTGTGCACACCACTGGCTAGCATGCCCACTGAGTAGTTGTCACACCCCAAAGTGTGTAGTTACATGCACTGAACTGGTACAGTGCAGTAACAGTGCATTCCAACTAGGTTTACTTCCCATGCAATGATACCATGTAGTGACTGCTGGCAAACTGTTCATAGCCATTGTTGCACTGCCTGTGTACATCATATGCCCCTGTGATTGAGACATGTATATCCAACTGTGTGATGCACGTATATGTTGCATGTGTAGTAATGGCCTTTTCACTTTGTCATCCTCACAGGTTGATGCCCACCAGAAGCAGGAAATCTGGCTGACCATCGCCCGGAAAGTAAGATCCGTGGGGGTCTACAGGCGCAGGATCCGCAACTGCCAGAAGAGGTGGCAGGACCTTCGTGGCTGGACCCGGAGGATCGCAAGGGTCCAGCTGAAGCTGTCGCCTCCTCGCAGGAGGGGCGGACACCGGACCCTGACCCCCCACATGCTCCGGATCCTGGCGGTGGTCTTCCCTGACCTGGATGGGCAGCTGAAGGACAGACAGCAGCAAGGAGGGGGTGAGTCCATGACTGCACTGTGCACTTTGTCTGACATGCTATGTGCCCTCCTCTGGCCTGGTTAAACTTCCACAGTACATCAGTCATGTGGTCCAGGACCCATGTCCCTCATTTGTGACATGCCCACTTCTCCTCTGATACGCATATGTGTGGCCCTTATAGTCAGGAAATGGTGTCATTTGGGGACTGTGTCATTGCATTTTGCTTTGCTCAAGGTGGGGGACAGCATTTGTTCCAGTGACTATGTTGTGCGATTCATGGGTGGGTCAATTGCTCACACAATGCCTAAGTTCTGACATGTAATCTGGGTGTAACTTTGATATGTGGTCCGCTTGCTGCTCTGACTCACCACATGTCCCTGGGGAATTTGGCACACACCCATGCTGCTGGTGGGAACAATGTTTGGGCCTCAGGAGTATGTGTATCCAGTGTGTCACACATGCTTAGCCACCTGCCCACTGTCCAGGACTCATCCCTCTTACAGGTGGAGCTGGACAGTCATGCCTACTCCGGGGCATGCAATACACTCTGTACTCCCACTCCCGTGTATCATCTGGCATGTTGTGATCAGTGAAATGTACCCTCAGGTGTCTGCCTCTGTCTCATTGTGCTGTGTCTTCGTTGTCAGGACTACTGGTATGTTTATCGGTTAGGGCTCAGCATGCCATCTGAGATGTGACCATGATAGACGATACTTCTGTGACATATAGGTGTCTGATCACTTGACTGTGCACACAGGTGTTTCGACTGTGACTTTCAGGCAGCTGTATTGTCATTCACAGCACACTGTGAGGTGCTCATGTTCAGAGAGTTGTGTTTCATGTCCCCCATATGTCCAGTTGGTATGACGTGGACAAATAGTAGTACAGAGGATGTGGTATTGGGGGATGGACATGTGCACTTGTCAGTCACATAACTTGCATTCCCCATGCCCTCGGATTGTGACACAGTGCAGACTGTTGTTGGCTGGTTGCCATGGCCATGTGACTTGAGACAGTAATGTATGACTTTGCACGCATTCCTGTGTCATGGCATTAAACTTCCTGAGACTGATCCTGCAGGGGAGTGACATGTGCAACATGCACCACATTGTGGCATTGACTATCCGGACATGGGTGCATCATGGTGTCTGGTGCTGGTATGCATCACATGCATTTCTATTTAGACTCTGGCCATCCCTTTATCCGGACACCTGCACTGACTCAGTGGCAAGAGATGTGATGTGTGCATGTTCACATACTTCACTGTGTTCCCTGCAATGTCCAACAACTGTGTAGGTGGTGCATGTGTCCACACTGGGGTCTTACCATCAGACAGGCACCAGACAGATGGGTGCAAGGGCAGGAGGGGTGTGAGTCCCATGGTTGACCATCAGACTGACAATTGGCTTCCCGAATCTGTGTGAGGACTTTAGGCAATGTTCAACTAAGGATGCCAGGGCTTGCTCTGTAATGTGCTGTACTTACTGTGGTGTGTGCGGTCAGTGCAGGTGACTGATGTTTGTCTGTTTCCCTAATTGTTTGCAGATACATCCACGGCCACAGGAGGGGACAGCTCCACGGACCAGGAGGAGCAGCGGAGCCAGACTGGGTCAGCATCGGACGAGTGGTCAGAGGGACCCAGTGGCACGGAGGGCGAGGGGAGCCACACCGAGGAGTCCTCAGCACCATCCACCTCAGCTGAGGACCACAGCAGCTCGGAGGATGACTCCCTTGTGGAGGCGGGTCTCAGCAGCCACCAAAGGCCAGCTAGTCTGTCTGGCCCCGCCACCACCACCACCGCCCTCCCATTGGCTCCCATTCCTGAGGTCCGTGGAGGCTCCCGTACTCGGGAGCGTGTCTCCTTCGTGCCAGGCACCGCACCCCCTTCCCCTGTGTCCCCTGCTGCCCTGAGTGAGGAGTCTGTATACCTCCTTCGCCAGCTCCAGGTAGGGCAGACAGCAATGCTGAGTGTACTCCATGCACACACCACTCTGTTGACACAGCTGGTGTCGTTCATGGAGGGCATCTCGACGGGTATGTCTGCCCTACAGAGGAGCAATAAGTCCATGGACTCCTCCCTGACTTCAGCAGTGTCCCTCCTCCAACAGTCCCTCACCCCTCCCACCTCTGCCCCATCCACACTTCCTGCCCCCCTACCTGTCCAAAGCACATGCACACCTGCACAGTCACCCAAACACACAGACACGAGCAGCACAGACACACCCAAGAGAAAGGCAAGACGTGCACACAAGCATCCTCAGGGGACTGATACCACAGACACAGGGGATGGGGAACACACACACACACAGGCAACCACAGTCACTCCGCAATCCTCAAGATCCTCTCCCTCCAAGACCCCTTCCCTTGCCTCACCTGCAACCCCACCTGATAAGCAGCTCTTCCTCTGTGACCTCGGCCTCTTCCCCTCCTATCCCGCTGATCCAGCATACCGGGGGAAGAGGAAGTCCACCCACACAGAGGGGAGTGCCCTCGCCCCCGGACACCCTCCCCCAGGCGCAGGCAGAGTGAGCCCCCCACCCGCAAGTCCCCCGGTCCCGGAAGAGCAAGACCCCGCCACCGCCCTGCAAGTCAACCACCCAGTCTCTCACCTCCATCCCCCAGGCCACCACTCCACAGGTTCCACCGCCACACCCTGCCCCAGGTTCCCCCACACACCGATACCGCATCCCCAAACTGCTTAGGCCCTCCCCCTGCCACTTGCTCTTCCACCCCAAAACCAGACGCTCTGCCTGTTTGTGCCACTGGTGTGGAGACCGTGTGTCCCCCCTCTGTCCTGCCCAGCTCTTCTGCCCCCCTTCCACTAAGTTGGAGTCATGCACTGCGGTGGAGTCCACAACCACCCTATCTGACTCGGGCACTGCATTGGGGACCCAGTCCACTCCATCTGACCAGCTCACTGCAGTGGTTGCAGCACCAACACCATCTGACTTGAGCCCTGCGGTGGTGCCAGCCCCCCCTGAGTCAGACACCTCCACTGCAGTTGCCGGTGACACTCCTGCACCCACCTCCCCTTCACTGCCTCCTTCTGGCATCCCCTGATCCTGTCCCTGCGGTGCCTGGCCTGCCCCTCGTATGCCCCTCCAAGGGGGATGTCCCCTGTCCGTACCTGTGCAGGCAAGCAATTGTTGACAAGTTGTCACATATCACCCTGTTGGGACTGTATATTTGGACTGGCCATTGGCCTTAGTTTATTTTGGACTTTTGATTTGAGTTGCACACTTGCTGAATAAAGCCTCTTTTTGTTTACTTGTGGTTAATCTTTGGAGGTACATGATGTAGATGTGTAGAATCATGCATTTACTGTTGTGATAGTGTTCAGATCAGGTAAATGAAGTTTTGCTGTGATGGGCTCCATGTGGTCCATGGGATATGTGTCCTAATCTAGTCTGGATCTATAGCATCCTTTGCTGCAGTCTGAGGGTGTAATGTTCAACATTTGACACAGGGATGTACGTTTAGCATTTGTAGATTACCATCTTTGTCCTACACTGATGCACATCTGGTGGGCTTACCACTGTCCAATGTTCCTAGTACCCTGACTGTGTGCCCGTCTCCAATGGACATGCAGTTTAGCACATAAATTTGGAGGACTCATCTGTGTACACAGTGCAAGTTGCTTGACACATGTCTTGGGTGTATGCAGATGACTGACATGACACTCCCGTGCCCAGGCTGATATGAGCAGAGCCTTCAGTGTGTTGTAGTTGTTGACTCACTGACCGAGTGTTCTGCTGACATGTTTGAGTCGTGCACAGACAAGGTTTGGCACAGCTGACCTTCCACAGGAGTGGAGTGCCCTCATGGCAGTGCGTGATTCCGTGATATAGGCTGTGCCCGTGTTGTGTGTTGTGTAGGCATGTCTGTGCGTGTTCCCTTCTCCTTTTCCTACACAGGCTGTGTCCCTACGGATGTTCCTGTTTGTGATGCTTGCTGAGTTGTTCTGTGTTCATCCAGCATCTTGGACCTGGTTTCTCCGGGATGTGGGTGCATGGCAAACTAATGTTCATGAGGTTGTCATCCCTAGTTGTCTTTGTTGTCAGGGCTGGGGATGTGGGCAAACGCAGATGGGACACAGTCAGGATTCCTCTTGGCACTTGTTGGTTACACGAGTAATGTGATTTTCTGTTTGTGTATGCTTTCAATGATTGTGACACGTTGTGTGTGTGACTGCTGCCACTCCTCAGGGTCAGAGCTGCAATGTTGGAAGTTGTCTATGTGTGTCCTTTGTGGGTCAGCTTGGCTTCTTCATTGGTGTGTGACTATGGCCAGGATCCCATTGTTTGGGGTGGATTTCACGTCATGCCCATGTACAGCATACTGTGCAGTGTGTCAGACATTCACAAGTATTGTTGACTGGCCATGTGTGATGTGTTTCTGCACCTTATTTCCCCCCACCACCCCTGGGATTGTCATGGGTGCATGTGCAATGTCAGCAGTCCATGTGAGCTTCACTGCTGCACATTGGTGGAGTTCAAGGTGTGTGGCGTTGAGTGTGTGCAAATGTGATTTGTTGCACGGCTGGGGCACTACCTCCATATTTTCCTTGGCTGGCAGTGCTTTGTGCTTGTATAGGTGTGATGGTAGTTTGTTGCTCAGGACACATGGCTGTGGTTCACAGTGTGGATGACATCTACCTTTGTCATCACAGTGTGATTGTCATGCAGGCTAGTGTCACCACAATGTGGGGTCCCTGGGGGGAGTGCTGTGGTGGTTCTGTCTCTTGCTGTGTTTGTTGCTGTTCCTACAAGCTTGTGTGACATGTGTAATTTGGGCTCCCTCTCATCTCACAATGCCTGTTTGCCCACATAGGGGAATCCAATCCATGAGTTACTTTTGCATGTGACTGTGTTGACATCTGTGTATTAGTGAATCTGGCCTCCTCATGTGTTGTGTGTTTGCCTGGGGACACTGGCACACAACCCCCCTCACCTGTTGTGTATGATATGCAGTGTGAGTCTGCCTGTTTGTGTTTGTGCATTTGCACCACTGCATTGGCATATCTTTAGTTTGCCATTGGCTGTATGTTGTTTGTTGGCTTTCTCCTGCTGGCCCTGGGACTGCTAGGTCATCAGTCAGCACATTGATCATGGTTAGTATGTCCCATTGCTGCCATGGTAGCAATGGGACATTGCCCCCTGACATCTACAGTCTCTACAGGATATCTACATTTGTGTGTCCATTGGTGCAGATATGTGGGTCTGCATTATGATGCTCACTTCTGTCATTGTGTTATTTGTGAATGTAGACAATGTGGGCCCCCGTGGCTGATGTTTGTGTGCACATGGCCAGAACGATGTGTCATTGGCACTGCACTGCTTGCCTCACACAATCTATGTTGCTATGGGACACAACCACTACAATGCCACTGTAGTGTTTGGTGTTGTGTGGCCAGGAATAATCCCTGCAGTTTTGTTTTTGCAGCTTTTACCAGGACCACACTTACCTTTTGGGCACTGTGGTGATGGGGCTTTGGGCCCCATTGCCACACTGTTCAAAATGTGCTTCAGCTATGGAGCACACACTTACCTTTTGGGCACTGTGGTGATGGGGCTTTGGGTCCCATTGCCACACTGTTCAAAATGTGCTTCAGCTATGGAGCACACACTTACCTTTGGGCACTGTGGTGATGGGCACTTACCTTTTGGGCACTGTTGTGATGGGGCTTTGGGCCCCATTGCCACACTGTTCAAAATGTGCTTCAGCTATGGAGCACACACTTACCTTTGGGCACTGTGGTGATGGGGCTTTGGGCCACATTGCCACAGTGGTCATGGTCTGCTTGCATTGTGTAGGCCACACACACAATTATGTGTGACACATGTGTTAGGGGGTCACATTGTATGTTCAATGTCATGTTCAGTGTTGTATGCATTTGACACAGACCACACACGCTTGTCATGGTGTTGGGGGTGGGATGTAATTTACAGACAGTCCTTATGTGGGAGTATGCTAGTTGTGTCATGCATTACCCGTCCTATGAGTAGGGGTGGTTGTAGTGACAGGCATCCAGCCCCCATGAGTGGGTATGGTAGTAGTGGTAGGCATCCAGACCCCCATGAGTGGGGATGGTAGTAGTGACAGCCATCCAGCCCCCTATGGGTGGGGATGGCAGTAGTGACAGGCATCCAGCCCACCCTGAGAAGGGGTGGTGTTAGTGGTAGGCATCCATCCCCCCATGAGTGGGGATGGTAGTAGTGACAGGCATCCAGCCCCCCATGAGTGGGGATGGTGTTAGTGGTAGGCATCCAGCCCCCTATGGGTGGGGATGGCAGTAGTGACAGGCATCCAGCCCACCCTGAGTGGGGATGGTAGTAGTGACAGCCATCCAGCCCCCTATGGGTGGAGATGGCAGTAGTGGCAGGCATCCAGCCCCCCATGAGTGGGGATGGTAGTAGTGACAGCCATCCAGCCCCCTATGGGTGGGGATGGCAGTAGTGACAGGCATCCAGCCCACCCTGAGTAGGGGTGGTGTTAGTGGTAGGCATCCATCCCCCCATGAGTGGGGATGGTAGTAGTGACAGGCATCTAGCCCCCCATGAGTGGGGATGGTGTTAGTGGTAGGCATCCAGCCCCCTATGGGTGGGGATGGCAGTAGTGACAGGCATCCAGCCCACCCTGAGTGGGGATGGTAGTAGTGACAGCCATCCAGCCCCCTATGGGTGGGGATGGCAGTAGTGGCAGGCATCCAGCCCCCCATGAGTGGGGATGGCAGTAGTGACAGGCATCCAGCCCCCCATGAGTGGGGATGGTAGTAGTGGTAGGCATCCAGACCCCCATGAGTGGGGATGGTAGTAGTGGTAGGCATCCAGCCCCCCATGAGTGGGGATGGTAGTAGTGGTAGGCATCCAGCCCCCCATGAGTGGGGATGGTAGTAGTGACAGGCATCCAACCCACCCTAAGTGGGGATGGTAGTAGTGGTAGGCATCCAGCCCACCCTGAGTGGGGGTGGTGTTAGTGGTAGGCATCCGTCCCCCTATGGGTGGGGATGGTAGTAGTGGCAGGCATCCATCCCCCTATGGGTGTGTATGGCATTGGTGATGGCCATCCCGCCCCTATGGTTCTGCTGTTGCTAGTGTACGTCATTTGTGCATCCCTATGTGTGTGTGACATATTTCGGGTACGTGTCGTTTGTTTGTGTTGTGGGTGTTTGACTTACCGTCTGCACCGTACGTGTCCGTACCGGTCCCGGTAATAGATGTAGAGTATTGGTAGGACCTGCGCGATGGGATTCATGGTTGGGTCGTCTCGTTCGGGTTTCTCGTGGCTTCGACTCGTACTCGTCGCTGGCTTGTTCGTCTCGTCGCCGTGGATCGTCTGGTGGCGCGAATCGGAGCTTATGTGCAGCTCTCCCGGATGCTCAAACGTGCCGGACGTAGCGACGAGTTCGGCGCGTACGGAAGACACATCGTACTAGTCTGGCCGGAAGGTGCTGTGTATTTGTTTCCGTGCTACTCGATTCGGCGTTTACGGATCCGGCTCGGGCGGGGAACAGGAGCTGGAATGGGTAAGTACGGCTCGCTCGGAATCTGTGCTGTTATGCGCATCGTACTTGTTCATTCGGTAGAGCGTTCGAGTCGGTCGGAAAACACGCGTTCGGCTGGTATTTTTTCCGGACGAATACTGTTAGGTGCGCTTCCAGCCGACATCGGAATCGACCCCTCGGTTGTGACTCCTGCAGTTACTAACTATAGCCAAATGCAGTTGGGAGAAGTACCTTTGCAAGACACGCAATACAGTTGCATGTGCTCCTGGAGTGAGCTGGGGGCTCACCCAGCTAGGAGGCTTGTGGTATCTGGATGTTACGAGACCTGTACGATTCGGTATCATTAAGGTGTGTGCTGAATCAGTCGTAGAGCCCTCTAACATGTGCGGGTGCAAGCGCACAGGGCCTTCCTCCAGCGCAGGCAGACACACTTGCAAAGTGCGCACAACACCAAGAGTCAATTCCTCAACCACATACGTAAACATGCATATGCAGATGAGCGGCATAAAAACAGTCACTTCCTGGGCAAAGAGCAGGAGCAGTGGCGGCACTTTTTCAAGGCCAGATGGAAGAGCAGCTATTCTGTCACGCTGCAGATTACAGATCTCACAGCTTCTACACTTGCTGCTTGCTCTGTTAATGTCAGGAGCCTGTAAAGAATGGCAGAAGCAGTGTGGTGTGATGGCAGTCCTGCCGACTTAGAAAGGAGGAGCCGGGTTCGAATCCAAGCAAGCAAAAATAAAAAATAAAATGTTCTGCCTCCAGAAAAGCTTCTGAAATGGTATCATCCAGCAAGTCTGTATTTACCCTAATGCCTCTGGGTGAGAGACTGCGATCACGCTCTAATTTGAGGGCATTCAGACAAGTAAACCCAGGGGCAGCCGGTCCTATTGGAAGACTTATATTATAATATAGTAACCCAGACTTATATTATAATATAGCTAGCCCAAACTGTGCTCTGCACATACAACTTTCCCTGCTCTCTCATTGAGACTGAGGGTAAAGAGAGGCAGTGTTAACCCCTAAGGGAAAATGTTTCCAAGCTGTGCATTTTCAACATACTGTGACTCCGGGCGAATCACTTAATCTCCCCTATCTTAAAAAGATATCTTAATGAGTCTTTGTGTAATGCAACTGGTGCTCCTACAAAGTGCTCCAGTCCCCTTGGACCAAGTTTGTCTATATAAAACTGAAAAAAACTAGCAACATTTGGGGGCACAATGCAGGAATGAAAGTATTGTAGACAGCATATATTTATTGTAGTGGAACTGACTGCATTTCATCCACAGAAGTGTAGCTGCCCCCATTATGTGATAGACTGTTTCTCAGTTCATGTTTAAAACCAATCACTTTTAATTAATACTTTCCAAATATTTGGATGTATTTAAGGAAACACTTCCACATATTAAAGAAATACACTTTCTTGAATATTGAATGCAACCGTATCATATTCTAACAAGATGTTTGTTGAATGTTTCATATTTCAAATATTATCAAGGATCAGCTCATACAAATAAGAGTGTAGTCTTTTACATATGGTGAAGTTAGAATTTGGGGACTTAGGGGAATGAATGGCTCTGTTGGGCTTTTTCCAGTGGGTGCTGATCTTAGAATCACATGCACTTTTTTTGCCAGTTCACCATCAACCCGCTACAGAGACCTCATTGATGTGCAAACTCAAAAATTGTTGGTCAAGGTGTGACAACAGAATGGAGGTGCAGTCATGAGGAACAGAGTCATGCAAACCAGAGTCTGGCTGTCAACTTATACATTTACTTTTTTAAAACTCTGCAGCAAAGAAATTGGCAACAAGGACAAATGTGACTGTAAATTTGTTCTGATGTAATTGATTACAAAGGTTGCATTTTAAAATATCTTATGGGGTTAAGACAACCTCTGCAGAGATCTTTGTGTTCCCAGGAAATCTTAGGGGATAATAGTGATGGTCAGTTAGCTCTGGTGCTTAGTGCAGTTGCTGGAGAGATGTGTGGTTTGTCTATTTACAGTTTTGACTCATAAGGCTGCATAGAGGGTTAATGCATCTCCTGTAAAACACACCGTGTAACATGCAACTCACAAATTAAAACATTTTTTGTAGATAGGTAAGTGGGTTACTACTTTTGACGCATATCCTTCATTACTGGCAGTACATAAATTGCAATCCTAATGTAGCACAGTGAGCTATCAACCAGCATTAACAAGCCTTTTGCAAACTGCAAGGCATGGGATTAGAACCTTATTGTTTTCTTTCTCAATTTGTTGTATAGTGCTGCTAATAAGGATTCCTTTGCGTAGTAATACATTTTTATAAATACAGACAGCCCCAGCACCATTATATTTTAAATCCATACTTTTTGTTTCTCCCAGTTATGCACTCTTAACATATGCCTACCGTCTTAGAATACATGCGTGTAGCTTATAAAGAAAGGGAAAACAAACTCAAAAACTTGCCTCAAATGTTTCTTTTAAGTACTTGACTTGTAAAGTGATACTTGTGTGCCTTTGCATATCCTCCATTATGTTGGAATCTAGATATTAGGCTCCATGTAGCTTCCAGTCAGGATCATTCTTGAAGAAAAATAGGGCTGTTGTCCATTTAAATGAGGGCTTTGTTTTGGGCCAGCTTAAATTGTAAATAAGAAGAAAGCCCCTTCACAGCTTGCAGATTCCTGTCCAGAACTGAAAGCAGAAAAGCTGTGGGCCCTGCTCAATGTGTTCCGGTGGTGGTGAATTACATTGGGAAAAATGTTAGCATATTTCACTTGGTCCAGCCCGGATCCCGGTTCGAGCTCAATAATAACTGCCTCATTCTTCTGACTACTTGCATCAACCCTGCTGTTCAGTAAATACTTATAATGGTAGCACCTTCTGTGTCCTGTCCTTTTCTAAACACGGGGTTGTAAGTGCTACAGGAGTAAACAATTCATGTCATGAGGGTGTGTATCTACATTGCAAAAATGTCTCATAACCTTATTAAATAGAGCTATATGTGTGTGTAATGCACCTGTTTCACACTCGTTGTAAACAGAGGTTTGGAGTGGTGATTTCCACAGATTTATATTGCTGAGCGAATCACTCAAATGCATGATCTGTTGCTTGGTGCACATAGACTTGGTTGCAGCGCACAGAGATCTTCAACTGCCGCACACAGAGGAAAGAAATTAGAGGGAACATTGCCTGTGAGTATGACCCCCAGCATATGTCACTAATTGCAATACTACCCGAACACACCATGTTGCTGGCCCTGATACACCTACCAAAACAGGTTGCACATGGCACACTTCAACTACACACTGACCACCAGCTGAGCGTGGGGGACACGTGTGTGCATGTGCATTGGACAATGTGCCAGTTGCTGATGCCCCTAGTTCAGTAAATGAGACGACAGTGTGCGTTACATTGCATACACAGACATTGACCATTATCTACATATGCTATGCAACACATTAACTGGACAGTCTACATTTCATTACACAGCACATGTGACATGTGCGAGTGTATGTGAGCATGCAATGTACTGGCGACCCATATATGGTATGTGTTGGTGACATGGAGTGACATGTCCCTTTTGTGCATTTGTCCTCATGAGGACCCTTCAATTGTTGAGACACTGGGCACTGTACATGTTGGCCTATGCAGAGAGCTGGAGGACACGTTAGGTGCAGCACAGCTACTCCACAACTCCATTAACGCTCACTCCAGGCACTGTCTGGCAGATATATGGCAGTGCCTACCGCCTGGCCCCTGTGGTGTGGCACCGCCCATAACCCAGGCACGATCGCGGGTGACACCGCCAGATTTGTATGTGACAATGGCGGCCACCATGCACCGCAACCCAAATCACGGTCACTCCAGGCACTGTCTGGCAGATATATGGCGGTGCCTACCGCCTGGCCCCTGTGGTGTGGCACCGCCCATAAACCAGGCACGATCGCGGGTGACACCGCCAGATTTGTATGTGACAATGGCGGGCACCATGCGCCGCAACCCAAATCACGGTCACTCCAGGCACTGTCTGGCAGATATATGGCGGTGCCTACCACCTGGCCCCTGTGGTGTGGCACCGCCCATAACCCAGGCATGATCGCGGGTGACACCGCCAGATTTGTATGTGACAATGGCGGCCACCATGCACCGCAACCCAAATCACGGTCACTCCAGGCACTGTTTGGCAGATATATGGCGGTGCCTACCGCCTGGCCCCTGTGGTGTGGCACCGGCATGGACCATGCCCTTGCAGCCAATGGGAAGCAGCCTCGCGTTAGCCTGATGCGAGTTTGAAAATCGCGGTAGGCGTGCACCACCCCCGCGGAGGCGGTCACTGGAGGCATTCAAAAGATGCACCACCGCGGAGCGCGCACATGGACCCTACGGTGTGTCACCGGCATGGACCATGCCCCTGCAGCCAATGGGAAGCAGCCTCACGGTAGCCTAATGCGAGTTTGAAAATCGCGGTAGGCGTGCACCACCCCACGGAGGCGGTCACTGGAGGCATTCAAAAGATGCACCACCGCGGTAGCGCGCACATGCATCCTACGGTGTGTCACCGGCATGGACCATGCCTCTGCAGCCAATGGGAAGCAGCCTCGCGGTAGCCTGATGCGAGTTTGAAAATCACGGTAGGCGTGCACTGCCACCGCAGAGGCGGACATTGGATGTATTTGAATGAGGCAGACCTGGTACACCAATTGCAGCACACTGGGACCACTGACACAGCCCCAGGGGCCTATATATGTGTGGGAGGGCGCACCACATTCCCACAGCTACCAGGGACTGCTGACTGACAACCCTCCACCTGCTGCTGCTGCCTCAAGGAACTGCTGGCTGCCACCCTCCACCTGCTGCCTCAAGGGACTGCTGGCTGCCACCCTGCACCTGCTGCTGCTGCCTCAAGGGACTGCTGGCTGCCACCCTCCACCTGCTGCCTCAAGGGACTGCTGGCTGCCACCCTGCACCTGCTGCTGCTGCCTCAAGGTACTGCTGGCTGCCACCCTCCACCTGCTGCCTCAAGGGACTGCTGGCTGCCACCCTGCACCTGCTGCCTCAAGGGACTGCTGACTGCCACCCTCAACGTGCTGCTGCTGCCACATGTCCATTGTGATGTCAAGGACTCAGAAGATCCATGCCAGTCCCTTCACCAGTGAGGAGCTTGGGGTCCTGGTAGACGGGGTGCTTGCACAGTACCCAAGGCTTTATGGTGGCCCTAATGTCGTGGTAAGTCTCCCAGACTGTGAGTGACAGTGCAGGGTGTGCACACGTGGGGTGGAGGTGCTTCGGTATGTGTCAGTGGTTGTGGGGCTCTGACATGCACTGCCTATCATGTTTACTACAGCGGGAAGGGCTTGGTGGACTCTTTCACACGTTACCCTGCATGCCTATCCTGAGTAGAGGGACATGTCCTGTAGTGTCAGCCATACAGTGCAGCTGCATTTTGGTGATGCAGGAGTCTGGCCAGTTAGCGTTTGTGTGAATGGCTGTGTTGCTCCCAATTAACCCACTCAGTGTCAGTCCACCTGCCCTGCACAGTCCCCACCGAATGCCACATGTCCACATCACTGCATGTACAGTGTGTACCATGTGTGTTTGGCTCACGCCTCTTCATCTAAGTCCCATCTCTGCCATGTAGATTGTACAGGAGCAGGCGTGGGAGAAGGGTGTGTGAATGACAGTTGTTGTCACTCTATGTGTGTTCCAGGACACAGTGAGGCTTTCACAGGGCTAGGACACTTAGGTCTGCGCAGTGTTGGACACAGTGAGTCCAACAACATGACACATGTTTTGCTATCTTCTCTATGTGTAGTTGTAGGTAACTGCAGACAGTAGCTGCAGGCAGACTACAAGTTGCTTGCTGTGTTGGTATCCTGCATGTGAATGGGATGTGGAGGTACTGTGTCCACCATCGAACATGCATGCCTGTACGTCTGATTGACCAATGACATTGCACCATGTTCAGAGCAATTGTTGGCTATGTGACAGTTGTAGCTGGAGTTTAGGATGAGTCACTGTCGTGCTACTGCATTTTCGTTGTGTTGTCATTGTGCACTGTGTCACTGGAACCTCACCCCTCTTGTCTCCCAAGCCTGCAGCTGAAGGTCCACCAGCGTAAAGCCGTGTGGAGGGCCATTGCCTCCAGAGTCCGGGATCTGGGTGTGTCAAACCGAAGGCGCACCCACTGTCATAAAAGGTGGGACGTCATCTGCCGGCTGAGCAAGAACGTGGCCGAGATGATGTTGGGGCTGCTCCCTCGGACTGGCAGGTTGGCTAGGCGCAGCATGTCACCACTAATGGACCGCATCCTGGCTGTCACACAACCTGAGCTGGACAGACGACTGAAGGAGCATCAGCAGCGAGCCAGGGGTGAGTATGTGTTGCAGGCTGCCTTTGGCTGGGAGTGGGTGCATGTGTCTACAGAGTGTGCAAATTGTCAGCTGTGTGACGTTGGTTGTGTGGTGCAATGTTTTGTGAGTGGCCTCTGTGCTGGGTGTATGTGCCATGCTTTTGCCCAAACGGCGCTTCATGAAGTGAGTTATAGCACTGTGCATCTCTCTTACATTTGGAGTTGTGGCCTTCAGGTACCTTCTGCTGTGGGATAGTGTGTGAATTCTGATGGATGGGAATGCCAGTGTGCCAACTGTGAATGCGTTTCAATGAATGCATGCAAATCCAGACCTCAGGTGTCTGCCAGTCAGACATCTGAGGCCAATGTGCAACAGTAGATGTGCCCATGGACTCGATATGGTGGATGGCATGTGTGCAGGGTCATTGTGGGCTGGTATATTGTAGTCTGTGTGGTCCCCTACTGCTCCACACATGTAGGTGATGTGCACCATGTCGTGGTGTTCATCCTTGCCAACATCGGGACAGTGTGTGTGCACAGGCCATTTTGGGGCTGTGTCTGATGTGAGCCAACTGCAGGATGGTGTGCTGTGTGAATCACCTGGGGCTCTTATGGCAGGACGTGTGGCGGACATGCACCATTGTGTAGAAATTTTGGGTGGCAAGATATATGTGTGCCCAGGGTGGCATGCAATGTGCTGCACACCTCTTTCTAGGATGCAGATGTATTGGCACGTGTTAGTTCTGTTGATGCCACTCATCTCACAGTACTTCTTTCTCCTATGCAGCAGCTCCCGTATGTGCAGAGGGAGAGGGGACGGACACCAGTGGTGAAACTTCCACTGCAACAGCCGCACCGGAGCTGACTGACACAGATGTGACCAGCGCCGAGGAGGGGACAGGAGTCTGCTAGAGGAGTCACAGCTGGAGACACAAATCTCTACCTCATCTGACGCCAGCGGTGACACATCCATGTTGGGGGGTACAGGGAACGGGGACTCTGCCTCCTCTTCCGCCACACAGTGTCCAGTGCCCAGCCTCCCTTCAACCTCCACTGGTGCTGCCCGTGTCCGCACGAGTAGGAAGGGAAGAGTCACCTTCACCCCAGGCACAGCTGCCCCAGCCCATGTCAGCCCTGCTGCCCTCAGTGCAGAAGCAGTCGAGCTATTGCGCCAGCTGTGTGTGGGGCAGACAGCACTTCTCAATGCCTTCCAAGAGCACGACAAAAAGTTGGGGCAGGTTATAGCTTTCATGGAGGGCTTACATTCCGACGTAGGTGGGCTACACCGGACTGTGCAGTCCTTGTCATCAACTGTGACAGCAGCCCTGCAACAGGCACATAGTCAGGGAGCGGCTCCCAGCACTCGGTCCGGCCCCGTGTCACTGTGCACCTCTGACGACAGTGACACTGCCCAACGGACCCCAAAGTCCCGATACAGAACCCGCAGCACACAGGAGCAGCAGCAACCCAAGCGTACTAGGGCGCAGACACCATCCCCACATAAGAGTAAGGCCACCCCAGAGTGCAGAGAGAAAAGCCCATCAGGCGACAGCAAGGGCCACAAAGCAAAGAAAAAAGCATCAGGGTCACAGGCCTCACCTTCCTCCCCTGCCAAAGACTCCCCTGTCCCAAAGACGTCTCGCAGAGGCAAAAAGACAGTTTCCACACCCACTGAGAAGGTGTTGCCTGCAAACATTACACAGGATGAGGGCCCCATGGATAATCCATCCTTGACCTCCACTCCCATCCCAAGCCCTGTGAAGCCAGCACGGGAGGACACTGTAGGGGGCAAAGCTGGTGGACAGAGGGAGGCAGGGCGGCGGCAAACACCAGGCAAGCGCACAGCGGGTTCCAGCATGTCCCCAGAGGGGGGTCACCATCCACACCAGAATCAGCTTTGGTGTTGGGGTCACCTGTTGTGTCTGCCCCAGTTCCCCTCAATCCCCAGACAGGGAAGCCTTTCAGGATCCCCAAGAAGTGGAGAGGCACCCCTCCACAATCTCCGGCACACACTGTGTCTCACCAGGGCATGAGTCCACCTCCCCGGGCCACCACCCCACCTGGTCCAAGCAGCCCCCAGCTACCACATGCACAGTTGGCTCTTCCACAGTTGTTACTCCCACTGCCCAGGGCAGTCCTCCAACTGACCCCAACACACAGTCAGCTCCAAGTCCGACAGACAGCCCCATCTGAGTGGTGGTCACCCTCACACACCTGTCTGTCCACAGGGGTGCGTGTGATGCCCATTGTCAGGCCCATTACTCTGTTGCTGGGCATGGCATTGTAGAGTTGCATACATTCCCTGTGTAGCTTCTGATGTAACTACTCTGCACATTATACTTGCCTTGTGTTTCACTGCTGTTTGCCCCTTGCCTGTGCAGCTTCTCATGGACGCACTCTGCACTTTGTCCTGCCCACTGGCCTTGTCGTTCACTGCTGTGTGCCCCCTGCCTGTGCAGCTTCTCATGGACTCACTCTGCACTTTGTCCTGCCCACTGGCCTTGTGGTATACTGCTCTGTGCCCCCTGCCTGTGCAGCTTCTCATGGACTCACTCTGCACTTTGTCCTGCCCACTGGCCTTGTCGTTCACTGCTGTGTGCCCCTTGCCTGTGCAGCTTCTCATGGACTGCACTCTGCACTTTGTCCTGCCCACTGGCCTTGTCGTTCACTGCTGTGTGCCCCTTGCCTGTGCAGCTTCTCATGGACCTCACTCTGCACTTTGTCCTGCCCACTGGCCTTGCTGTTCACTGCTGCTGTGCCCCTTGCCTGTGCAGGATCTCATGGACCTCACTCTGCACTTTGTCCTGCCCACTGGCCTTGCTGTTCACTGCTCTGTGCCCCTTGCCTGTGCAGCTTCTCATGTACCTCACCTGCACTGTGTCCTGGCCACTGGCCTTGCTGTTCACTGCTGTTTGCCCCTTGCCTGTGCAGGATCTCATGTACCTCACCTGCACTGTGTCCTGGCCAATGGCCTTGTTGTTCACTGCTGTTTGCCCCTTTCCTGTGCAGGATCTAATGGACTTCATCTGCACATTGTACTGGCCAATGGTCTTGTTGTTCACTGCTGTTTGCCCCTTGCCTGTGCAGCTTCTCATGTACCTCACCTGCACTGTGTCCTGGCCACTGGCCTTGTTGTTCACTGCTGTTTGCCCCTTGCCTGTGCAGGATCTCATGTACCTCACCTGCACTGTGTCCTGGCCACTGGCCTTGTTGTTCACTGCTGTTTGCCCCTTGCCTGTGCAGCTTCTGATGTAACTACTCTGCACATTGTACTTGCCTTGTGGTTCACTGCTGTTTGCCCCCTGCCTGTGCAGCTTCTCATGGACTCACTCTGCACATTGGACTGGCCACTGGCCTTGCTGTTCACTGCTGTGTGCACCCTGCCTGTGCAGCTTCTCATGGACTTAATCTGCACATTGGACTGGCCACTGGCCTTGCTGTTCACTGCTGTTTGCCCCTTGCCTGTGCAGGATCTAATGGACTTCATCTGCACTTTGGACTGGCCACTGGCCTTGCTGTTCACTGCTGTTTGACCCTTGCCTGTGCAGGATCTAATGGACTTCATCTGCACATTGTACTGGCCAATGGCCTTGTTGTTCACTGCTGTTTGCCCCTTGCCTGTGCAGCTTCTCATGTACCTCACCTGCACTGTGTCCTGGCCACTGGCCTTGTTGTTCACTGCTGTTTGCCCCTTGCCTGTGCAGCTTCTCATGTACCTCACCTGCACTGTGTCCTGGCCACTGGCCTTGTTGTTCACTGCTGTTTGCCCCTTGCCTGTGCAGCTTCTCATGTACCTCACCTGCACTGTGTCCTGGCCACTGGCCTTGTTGTTCACTGCTGTTTGCCCCTTGCCTGTGCAGCTTCTCATGTACCTCACCTGCACTGTGTCCTGGCCACTGGCCTTGTTGTTCACTGCTGTTTGCCCCTTGCCTGTGCAGCATCTCATGTACCTCACCTGCACTGTGTCCTGGCCACTGGCCTTGTTGTTCACTGCTGTTTGCCCCTTGCCTGTGCTGCTTCTGATGTAACTACTCTGCACATTGTACTTGCCTTGTGGTTCACTGCTGTTTGCCCCCTGCCTGTGCAGCTTCTCATGGACTCACTCTGCACATTGGACTGGCCACTGGCCTTGCTGTTCACTGCTGTGTGCCCCCTGCCTGTGCAGCTTCTCATGGACTTAATATGCACATTGGACTGGCCACTGGCCTTGCTGTTCACTGCTGTTTGCCCCTTGCCTGTGCAGGATCTAATGGACTTCATCTGCACATTGGACTGGCCACTGGCCTTGCTGTTCACTGCTGTTTGCCCCTTGCCTGTGCAGGATCTAATGAACTTCATCTGCACATTGTACTGGCCAATGGCCTTGTTGTTCACTGCTGTTTGCCCCTTGCATGTGCAGCTTCTCATGTACCTCACCTGCACTGTGTCCTGGCCACTGGACTTGTTGTTCACTGCTGTTTGCCCCTTGCCTGTGCAGCTTCTCATGTACCTTAACTGCACTGTGTCCTGGCCACTGGCCTTGTTGTTCACTGCTGTTTGCCCCTTGCCTGTGCAGCTTCTCATGTACCTCACCTGCACTGTGTCCTGGTCACTGGCCTTGTTGTTCACTGCTGTTTGCCCCTTGCCTGTGCAGCTTCTCATGTACCTCACCTGCACTGTGTCCTGGCCACTGGCCTTGTTGTACACTGCTGTTTGCCCCGTGCCTGTGCAGCTTCTCATGTACCTTAACTGCACTGTGTCCTGGCCACTGGCCTTGTTGTTCACTGCTGTTTGCCCCTTGCCTGTGCAGGATCTCATGTACCTCACCTGCACTGTGTCCTGGCCACTGGCCTTGTTGTTCACTGCTGTTTGCCCCTTGCCTGTGCAGCTTCTGATGTAACTACTCTGCACATTGTACTTGCCTTGTGGTTCACTGCTGTTTGCCCCCTGCCTGTGCAGCTTCTCATGGACTCACTCTGCACATTGGACTGGCCACTGGCCTTGCTGTTCACTGCTGTTTGCCCCTTGCCTGTGCAGGATCTAATGGACTTCATCTGCACATTGGACTGGCCACTGGCCTTGCTGTTCACTGCTGTTTGCCCCTTGCCTGTGCAGGATCTAATGGACTTCATCTGCACATTGTACTGGCCAATGGCCTTGTTGTTCACTGCTGTTTGCCCCTTGCCTGTACAGCTTCTCATGTACCTCACCTGCACTGTGTCCTGGCCACTGGCCTTGTTGTTCACTGCTGTTTGCCCCTTGCCTGTGCAGCTTCTCATGTACCTTACCTGCACTGTGTCCTGGCCACTGGCCTTGTTGTTCACTGCTGTTTGCCCCTTGCCTGTGCAGCTTCTCATGTACCTTACCTGCACTGTGTCCTGGCCACTGGCCTTGTTGTTCACTGCTTTTTGCCCCTTGCCTGTGCAGCTTCTCATGTACCTCACCTGCACTGTGTCCTGGCCACTGGCCTTGTTGTTCACTGCTGTTTGCCCCTTGCCTGTGCAGCTTCTCATGTACCTCACCTGCACTGTGTCCTGGCCACTGGCCTTGTTGTTCACTGCTGTTTGCCCCTTGCCTGTGCAGCTTCTCATGTACCTCACCTGCACTGTGTCCTGGCCACTGGCCTTGTTGTTCACTGCTGTTTGCCCCCTGCCTGTGCAGCTTTTCATGTAAATACTGTGCATATTGAAATGCCCACTGGCTTTGCTGTTGCCCAAATTTGTTGTCTCTATATGCAAATTGTGAATAAGCACAGTTGGTCCTGCAGTGAGTTGTGTCAGTGTCCTTCCTGAATAAAGTTGTTTCTGTGTGTGCATGGTTTACTGTGTCACAGGCTCAGTATGCCACTTCAACATTGCCAATGGGTTGTGTCACATTTCATTTTTTTGCAGGGGTGGGAGGCACTTCATTTCTACATGACTGTGATACTTATGGGTGCAGTGCAGGTGGTTGGCAATGAAATCTTTTAGTCATCTTCCTTCTTGGCTCATGTTATCTATGGTGGACACATGTCATGTTTGTGGGCAATGGCAGCACAGGGTGGGAGTTTGGGCACAGGCTTACAGGCAGACAGGCCAGGGTCATGGGGTCTGTGTGAGCTTCCTTTCTGTGTGCCAATCAGTGTCGGTGTATGGACATCTTGTGGTGATGAGTTATCCAGGTACCATGGCTTACTTCCAATGTGTGCACTTGGGTGGTGGAGAAGTGTATGGTGTGAAGGGGGTGACTTTGTTGTGACTGTGGATGTGTGTGCACCTGCATTGTCAACTACTGCCATGTGTGACCCTGGAGTGGTGTGCCTGTATGTGTACTTGTTTAGCCCTGTGGTTGTGTTTTGTGCACATGGCAGTATTCTGTGTTGCTGTTGTGGGAGGAGGTATGTGTGACATATCCTACTTGTGCTTGGCTGTCATGTAGTGTGTCACTGGGCCCTGTGTGTTGTGCAACAGACATTGTCTTGTCCAGTATTTGGATGCCTATGTGTGGCTGGTCAGTGTTTGAGTTCAGGGCCTTCCTTACATCCCTGTGCCTATACATGGGTGTCCTTGCTGTCTCCAGGAGTTGTTGCATTTGGGTGACCGTGGTTTGTGTTGACTGACTGTGTCAGCCATGTGTGCTGTGATGGGCTGTGTGTGTTCTCACATGTGTCTTGTCTTGCATGTGCATCACACATGCTTGATGGTTGTGTCACTGCCCTTCCATTTGTGGGCACCTCACTTTGGCTTTCCTATATGTTGTCCTCCATTACTGCTGGCATGTGGTGTGTGTATGTAGCTGTGTGTCAGGGTGGTGTGTGTGTGTGTGACTTGTCAGGTAGTGTGTGCAGTGAAGTGTTTGGTCCTCATCTGTGTGTGTGTACATTTTGTGCCTGCCCTCAGTGTTCTTGGCTTGTGTGTGATGTTGTTGTGGTGTGTGTGTTGGCTGGGGCCTGGGCTTCTGTGCTATGTGTTCCTTTGCAAAGGGTCCTGCTGTGGCTGTATATGCAGTTGTTGGGACATGGGGCATGGTGTGGCTGTAGTTGTGTGGTTGTTGTGCAGGAGTGGCACTTGTGAGGCACATGTTGTGTCCCTTCAGGGAGGTAGCTGGTGTGTTGTGGATGGAGTTGTGGCTCTGTGCAATTTGTACGGTGCCCTTGGCATGCGCTGGCCCTGTGCTCTGCGTTGTGTGCATGGTTTCATGCACACTGACCGCGGCGGTGATGTGACCGGGAAATTTGTTCATGAATGCGGTACATGGGTGGGCAGTATGTGGCGAGATGTTTTTGTGACAGGTGGGACATGTGTGTGTGCAGTGATGGCTGTGTGCCTGTCCCCACAGGGGTGTGTGGTGTTCCCATGCGATGTTTTTCCACCCTGGAGCTGTGTATTGTGTTACTTGCACTGTTGTGTCTGTACGTACCTGCGGAGGCGTCCGCGGCGGTGGATAACTTGCAGGTGGTGGATCATGTACAGCACCGGGAAGGCGTGAAGGGCAGGATCCATCGCAGTGTGTCCCGGGTGTTTCTTTTCTGTCTCCGCTGTGGTGTCTCCGCCGTCTTTTGCTGTGCGGATTCTCCGTCGCGGTGCGCTGCCCTGTTTCTGGCATCGTGATATCTTCGGCGTACGGGACGTCATTCCGCACGGCGGTGTGTGGTGATTGGCTCACTCCGCTGCGGTGGCGGGCGCACTTTGATGGCGGTCGGCGTCGCACCGCAGCGGGCGGGAAATGTGCAATGTGTGGCCATCCTAATATGGCTGGCGTGAAGACCGCTGGCGGCGTGCGGTAAATGGGTGTTAAGGCCACCGCCGGCACCGCGGTCGTGTCTCCGCCCGCCATCGTAATAGGCCCCTATGTTATTTTAAATACTGTAGTTGTTTAGTTGTTTTGTTGTTTAATTATTTTGTCTCTATATATGTTGTTATAAAATAATAATATATATTAGACAAAATAATTATTTGGTTGTTTTAAAAGAATGCACTGTTTTTATTCCAATAATTGTTTTTTGAGATTGGTAAATTAAAATTGTTTCATGTTTCAGACTAGAGTTTTTGCTATCATATTTAAGTACTCTAGGCCTCTTGTTGAAGGATATAGCTGTACTTGTTGTTGAAGATACTGATACATTTGAGCAGTTTGTCTAGATAGTTTTGGCTTTAATTGTATGATAGATTGTTGCATTCTTAGTTCTTGGAAGCTTTGTTCTTTTTGAATGGCAACTAATAGTTTATGTAGGGTAGGAGTGCTTCGTCCTGTAGAAGATAGGAAGGCATTATGCCAACCTTCAACTGCGTTGTTTGTTTTGGCTTCTTGGTTAAGTGTAGTTAGGTACACATTCCACTAAGGAATTTGGAATTTAGGTTGCCGTCTATGGCCTGATCTGTGTAATCTCCACACCCAGGTATCCTCAAAATATTCTAGGAGGGGAGATAATTTTTGTTCATTTTGGTGGTAAAATGGACTTTCTATTAAAATGTTATAGTGCTCAGCGACATCTGTGACTGGCACATAGGCCAGGGCTATTAGGTGTTTTATTTGGTATGCAAAGGTAATATTTGTTGCATATTCTACACTTAGGGGCCGATTCCGATTCCGGTCGTAAACCGTACCGACCGACTCGGACCTGGAATGGAGACCGACCGACACGGACCTGCGCCGTACGACCCGCGCAGTACGATGCCTTGTGTGTGAATTACAACCCACCCGCACGGAACACAAGCCGCACGCCCGACCCGTTCGGAAATCATTGATTCGCCCGTAAATTGACCGTGAATCGTACCGACCGACACGCATTAGGAATTGACGCGAGCGAAACGTACCCGCGATGCACGAGCCGCGTAGTACGATGCAATACGTGTGAAACGCGACCGACTCGCACGGAGCACGAGCATGAAAACCGAGACGTACAGCAAATAGTGACTAGCAAACAATAGAGCCCTTCGCGTCCGAGGCGTACACCAACGTCGAAACACAGCAGATTGTCAGTGTGACAGACTCGGATCACCCCGCGCGAGCCACAGGCAGCGTCCGACCCGGTCAAACGAACGTCTCCATCATGCACAACACAAGCAAAGGAAATAAGGCAAAAATTTTTTTTAAAAAGCAACGACACAGCCAATTTATAAATAAAAAAAAAATTAAGGAACAAAGACACACCCACAACTCCAACTATATAAAGGCCAGAAATCTCTACCATGATCCTTTGCAAACTACAGGCATAGGACAGCAGACAACCCCACCACACTGCAGAGACACACCACAACACACACAAAACACAACAACTACACCATTTGCACTACTCAAAAACCAAATCACATATTCACTGACAAACTCACACCCACCACACTCACTTACACCCTCACACACACATCAATCACCACAACCACCCAGCACCATGCCCCCCAAGAAGAATCCAAAGTTCACAGATAGTGAGTTGGAAGTCATGATAGACGAAATACTCAGGGTAGAGCCACAGTTGTTTGGCACATTGGTCCAACAGACCCCCATGTCACAGAAAACCAAGATGTGGGAGAGGATTGTCGACAAGGTTAACGCACAAGCTCCTTGTCGGCGCACAAAGGACGACATACAGAACAGGTACTATGATGTGCGCAGGAGGGTCAAGAAGCTCATCAACAGGGACCACGCCTTGAGCACAGACACTGGCGGTGGCCCTCCTGCCAGACCAACGCACTTCAGGACCTGGGAGGAGAAGGTGCGGGCCATCCTACCACCGGAGAGCATCCATGGATTAACAGGAATACCAGAGCCTGGTGAGTACACAAACAATATACTCAATTTTGTGCGGCAATACACATATATCACTCTCAAGGGGACTGTTAAACCAATTCCTGCCAGCAAAGCCATAGCAACATAAAGGCAAGTCTCCTGTGATGTGTATGCCAGTTACCCAAACACAATACCTGCCATCCCACAGTAAAATGGAACTACGACATAACATGTACAAACCTAACGACAAATACTGCAAGGCATTAGCATAAATCCACAACAAACACAGTCATCCATTTCGCCAACAACGTCACACCACCTCACAGGAAAGCTGAGTCAAAATGAAGGAAGGTTGGGCTGCTGGGAATGTGCATGTAGCAGAAAGCATGATGGGAGTTGCAGTCACAGCCAACAGTCCCCCCCTGTCCCAGCAAGCTCACACTGAACCATGCTCACCTCACAGGGAGTGCAAAAGCACTGCCAAGATGGCTGACACTAGGCCCTGCTGTGGGGAGCACAAGGCCCTGCTGGGACTTGGGCTCAAACAAACAACAGGACACCAATGCCTGACAGCCTGAAAGGTAACTCACACTCCCTGCAATGGAAGCATGCTGCATGGTGGGATAACTGGACTGGGGGAGGAGTACTGCCTGCTCTGACCACATCTACCAGCAGGTACTTGCACACACACACCCCTTAACACAAACGCAACACAACCCACCTGGTATAATGCATTCCCTCAGAATCCATTTAAATATCCCACAAAGATTAAACACACTGGGTTCTGCAGTGTGAAGCACATGGGCTTGTTGGTACTTTTGTGCAAACAAACACCAGGACAACACTGCCTGCCAACTTGTCAGCACAGGCACACCACCACATAGGGAAAAAGCTTCACAGGAAGTAAGGTCAGGTATTGTGGGAAGGTGGGTGTAGCCAAAAGCATGATGGGAGTTGAAGTCACAGCCAACAGTCCCCACCCACATGTCCCAGCAAGCTCACACTGAACCATGCTCACCTCACAGGGAGTGCAAAAGCACTGCCAAGATGGCTGACACTAGGCCCTGCAGTGGGGAGCACAAGGCCCTGCTGGGACTTGGGCTCAGACAAACAACAGGACACCAATGCCTGACAGCCTGAAAGGTAACTCACACTCCCTGCAATGGAAGCATGCTGCATGGTGGGATAACTGGACTGGGGGAGGAGTACTGCCTGCTCTGACCACATCTACCAGCAGGTACTTGCACACACACACCCCTCCCACCAACACCAAAATACACACCTAGAATTATGCTCCACAAGAGAGTGAGTGAAAAGTCTCTACCAAGAACACAGACAATGGCCTCTGCTGTGGGGAGCACAAGGCCCTGCTGGGACTTGTGCTCAAACAAACAACAGGAAACTACTGACTGACAGCCTGAACGTAAATTGTGACTCCCTGCAATGGAAGCATGCCACATGGGGGATTACCTGGCCACTGTGGGTGAAGGAGGTCCTGCAATGACTCCAAATGCCATCAATGCCGCATCAAAACACACCTTCTCTGCTCGAACAAATTGCACCCTGGGAGCAGTCACTCCAAAAGTAAATGCCTTGGCAAGATGTCTGACACATGGTCCAGATGTATGAATTGGCTGCAAGTCACACCTACGCACTGGCCAACTCAAACACATTTACACTCACAGCCATTGGAACTGTAGGTATCCTCCCACTGTCTGGAGATTCAGTGTCCCTGGGGTGTCCCCTGACCTGCCTGTGAAGGTGTGTTTCGGAGATGACAATTGGGGAGATGCAGACATATTACATAGCACCAAGCACACACAATGTCACATATACATCATTGACAGTGGACACCTGACAGTGACTAGAATGGACACACACATATAGCTGACACTGTAGCATGGTGTCATACACAAAATGTGCAGTTGTGAGCTGCATGTCAATACCACATCGGTCTGCGTTGTACGCATCATTCACACAACACATCACTCACTGTCATGGACAATCCAAACACAATGACTATCCTGGACTGCATCGGATGACGCATGCAACTCACAGCAGCAGAACTGTAACACACACACCTCTGCCCATCACTGTCATGAGCATGGAAAAGAAAGAGTGCTGCTGTGCCCAATCCCTCTCACTGTGGAGGAAATAGACAAGATAAAAGACGTTAGCACTGACAAAACTCTGCACCAACATCAGTAGGCACGGTAACACCATGACTTGTTTGTAATGAGATGTGAACTAGGAACACAGATAACCAGAAAGTATCTCACATTGGATCACAGGCATACCGGACTGTGACCATGTTGCACAGACCCACCAATGTGACGCACAGAGCAACGCAACAAATTCCACCACACATGCACCAAGCTTGATACATACCCTAAGTGAAATTGTACGTATGTCATCGTTATAGCACAAATGTGGACAGGGATGATACAGCTGTGATGGAACCTGAGTAGCAATGGACATGTACAGACAATTGATCAATACATGAGCTGGTCATGCACACAGCTTGACGTGCACATCGAAATGCTTCAGGTTGCCATGACAAAGTGCTCCAACAATATCAACCTCAATCTGTCACAACTTTTGGCAATGCAATGTACAGACTCTCATTATGATGTCCAGTGGCAAATGTAATGTGTGTGAAACGTTGATGTTGGTAGAAACATAACATACATTGTGTGTCTCCTCCAAACACAGGGGATGCTGGGGACACAGCACGACCTGAAGAAGAGTCCCAGTCCCAGACTCTGGCGGACCCTGAGCTCACCGGTGTGGATCAGTCCCTGTCCTCTTCGGACGACGACCCTGAACAACCTGGCACCTCCGGTGTGACTCATCGTGCAGCCCCAGCAGCAGTAACATCAGCACCCCCTGCAACCACACCTGCCACATCTGATACCACACCGAGTAGCCCTGCCGACACGGACAGGCCGAGGCCACTGAACAACAACGGAACAGGTACACAGGGCACCCTGGAATCAAGGGACAACACCACCGTCGCAAACACTCAAGTGGTCCCAGTGTTGCCTGTGCCGGCCACGGCAGCTCCTGCCCGTGTGGGTAGGGGCGGTGGGAGGGTGGGCAGGCAGAGGACACGGCCTGCAGAGGGGGCTGGACTGCATGATGAGCCACACCTGGGACGCATCATAGATGCGTACCAGGAAAGCACCGGAGGATTTGGACAGGTAGTGGGGATCCTCAAGGACATCAAAGAACAGCATGCTGCACATCATGCCCGCTTGGACTCCCACATGTCCCGGATGGAGTCCAAGTGGGACAAATTGGATGAACTAACAGCGGTGCATAGGGACATACTGACCTGCCTCCGCCAGATCAGCACCAACATGTCCACACCTCCCTGTGCGCCCACAACATCTGTTGCCACAACATCCGCAACTGCCACAGGGAGGGAGGAGGACTCTGGCGGAGAGTCCTCTGCACCGCAGCTGCCTGCACATGAGGGTCCCCCGAGAAAGAAGAGGGGTCGTCCAAAGAAGGGGAATTGAGACGCTGATGGCCATGCATATCCCCCAGGAACTCAACACCTGTTCTGTATGTCGTCCCTTGTGTGCAAACCAATTAACCTTGTCGACTGACACACAAATCTCCCACTTGACATGGAGGGTCAAAGCTGTGACAATGCAGCTAATGACTGTGGATTCTACTCTGGACATTTCATCTCTTAAGACTACCAACTCACCTGTGAACTTTGGATTACCATCACATTGTACAGCACTTCAAAATCCGTTCACCATCCTTACACATGTCTGTAAATAAAATCACATTCACACAATACTTGCCTCTGTCGTGATTTATACTTTGTCTGTGTCATGGCGATGATGATCTGATAAGGAACACTGTGCATGCAAACTACCACAGCAATGTGAACACCGTAATGTGAGTCATGGTGATGTGACACATATGAGGGAGACACACCACTAGGGCAACACAAGACATACTCACCATGTCCAGCTAACTCATCCTCATAAGTGATGTCAACAGGAAATACAGTGGAATGCACATACACCACACCCATCCTGGGTCAGTGGCAAGCATTCCACAGGTACAGGATGCTAATGACTGTCTGATGTGTAGATACACACGGAGCACATCCCAAAGTGAAGCACAGGTTTATTACAGATTCACAACGTGAAAAGCCCACAACTGATGCAAGTTAACCTCACGTAACAGTGAGCAAACATTAAACAAGTTGTAAACAAGTAAAGTCCAGGGGTGTGTGGCACATCATTGGTTGGGACAACGACTACTTGCACTCTGGAACAAGGATCTGGGTTTTGGGGTTCAGACCTCACCATACAGCAGCCAAAGTACCCTGTGAAGGACAGACAGAAAACACAATCAAAAACCTTGAATTACAGCATACAACAACAATATACATGCCCACAAATGTAACAAAACTACGTACACACAACATATCAATCAGCTAAACACTGTTTGGGAGTACAGACTACCTGAAAGGACACATCACAGCAAGCATCCTGACAAGTAGCACACAGTCACACTCAAGCAGCACAAGTGCACCACCAACAGATATCAGGCAAACACAATACTTTGAAGACACATCAGTGTATACTCACATTCATGTGAAGAAGTTGAGGATCAGCTGGCTACGAACATCATCCTCACCCTCATCATCACTGGCATCATGCCCCAGGGCAGGATCCTCCCTGGCTGGCGGATGTTGGTCATCGTCATCTTGGATCAGAGGCAACTCCTTCCTCACTGCCAGGTTGTGTAGCATGCAGCACACTATGAAGATTTTGCACACCTTAGCAGGTGCATATGGGAGGGCCCCTCCTGTCTTGTCCAGGCAGCGGAATCTGCTTTTCAGGAGACCAAATGTCCGCTCGATCACTCTCCTGCTCCGACCATGTGCCTCATTGTAGCGCATCTCCGCCGGTGTCACAGGGTTCCTGAGGGGTGTCAGCAACCACGGCATGTTGGGGTATCCGGAGTCACCTACATAAAGACAATAGCACATTAGATGAGTCTTAAAAGAGGGTGTAAATAAACTTTAGCAAAATCACATAATAGTAAACAGTCAGTACACACCGACAAGCCAGGCACGCTGGTGCTGCATCTGTGACATAATCGTTGGGATGCGACTACTCCGCATGATGTAAGCATCGTGCGCTGAACCTGGGAAACGTGCACAAACATGTGAAATGGTCATGTCGGCCAGACATACCACCAGAGCATTGATTGAGTGGAAATGTTTCCTATTCCGGTAGGTCTGCTCATGTGCCTGTGGTGGTACCAAAGCCACATGTGTCCCATCAATGGAGCCAATGACATGTGGCATCCTTCCCAGGGCATAGAAGTCACCCTTGATGTCAGAGAGTCGTTGTGGTGTTGGGAAATGGATGTAGTGGTTGAGGAAATGCAACATCGCCTCCAACACATCTCGTAGCACACGGCTGAACATGGTCTGTGACATCCCACCAGCAGTAGCAACTGTGTGTTGGAAGGTACCGGTGGCACAGAAGTGTAGGGTTGCCATCACCTTCACCTTGGGGGTCAGCGCAGTAGGGTATGTCCGGCCAGGTTGCAATTGTGGTGCCAACTGCTCCGCCAAATCTTCAATCAGTGGCCTAGTGAAGCGGTACCGTCGCATGCAGTCACGTTCAACCATGGTGGCAAGGTCAGGGAACGGTCTGTGGACAGCTGGTCTCCTGCAGTACATAGATGAGCAAAGACAGTTTGTCAGTTCCCCTATCTAGGTCCCAGTGTACATGCTAAATAGCACATGAAACAACAGGACACAAAGACATGATGTATGTGCTGTAGTGTATGTGCACACATGTCAGATACATGCCCATCATCTGAAATCTCAGCTCTACAGGTCCACACAACAAGGTCCATGTTGTGCTGTGACCAATCTATGGGCTCTGCCACAGTACATCAGTATGAGTGTCACATACCAGACACACACCACAGTCACTAGTGAGGACAGATGTCTACCACACATCACAGGTTTTTGACAGACACACACAGGGACCTTGTGTTGCCACAAGGACACCATCATGATGTAGCGTCTCATATACACACCACAACGCACACATGACACACACATGAAGTGCCACAATGTTTTTTTGCATCTCACACATGGTGTCTGTGACACACAGACGCCACATCAACTCACATTGACAATACACATGGATGTGGTGACCGTTTGACATTGAGCACATGAAATCAGAGTCATCTCCGTAGCTAAATGCACACATACTGTGGATGAACATCACAATTGTGGCACTGGGACACCCTGTGACACACATCCCATTCCACCTAAGAGTCAAGGTGTATGTCACATGTCATACACAATGTACCCCGGGAACTGTGTACATGCCTCATGCCCTGAACTGTACAGTCGTCAATCACAGTGGTTATGTGTCCAACACACAGCGGTATCTGTCCCCATGACACCTTGCCCTGCCTGGGAGTGGGTGCCACTAAGTGACACATACCAAATCACGTTTACCCACATATGCACACACAGGTAATGCAGCCTGACATGCCCCTTGATATACTGTGGCACAGGCTGTATTGTTGTTGGTGTGCCCATGAGTCCAGGGAAAGCTATTGTGGGTGGAACACTTAGTACATTGCCTGCAATGGTGACTGACGCGGGTGACCAATTCAAAAGACGCGTCGGACACCTAGGGAACAAGGCGAGCGACCGCCTTGCACACACACCTTGCACATTGACTGCAATAGGGACTGACGCGGGTGACCAATTCAAAAGATGCGCCGGACACCTAGGGAACGAGGCGAGCGCACGCCTTGCACACACGCCTTGCACATTGACTGCAATGGGGACTGACGCGGGTGACCAATTCAAAAGACGCGTCGGACACCTAGGGAACGAGGTGAGCGCACGCCTTGCACACACGCCTTGCACATTGACTGCAATGGGGACTGACGCGGGTGACCAATTCAAAAGACGCGTCAGACACCTAGGGAACGAGGCGAGCGCACGCCTTGCACACACGCCTTGCACAATGACTGCAATGGGGACTGACGCGGGTGACCAATTCAAAAGACACGTCGGACACCTAGAGAACGAGGCGAGCGCACGCCTTGCACACACTCCTTGCACATTGACTGCAATGGGGACTGACGTGGGTGACCAATTCAAAAGACGCATCGGACACCTAGGGAACGAGGCGAGCGCACGCCTTGCACACACGCCTTGCACATTGACTGCAATGGGGACTGACGCGGGTGACCAATTCAAAAGACGCGTCGGACACTTGGGGAATGAGGCGAGCGCACGCCTTGCACACACGCCTTGCACATTGACTGCAATGGGGACTGACGCGGGTGACCAATTCAAAAGACGCGTCGGACACCTAGGGAACGAGGCGAGCGCACGCCTTGCACACACGCCTTGCACATTGACTGCAATGGGGACTGACGCGGGTGACCAATTCAAAAGACGCCTCGGACACCTAGGGAACGAGGTGAGCGCACGCCTTGCACATTGACTGTAATGGGGACTGACGCGGGTGACCAATTCAAAAGACGCGTCGGACACCTAGGGAACGAGGCGAGCGCACGCCTTGCACACACGCCTTGCTCATTGACTGCAATGGGGACTGACGCGGATTTGGCCCTAGTACGATTCGTGTTGTGAAAAATCAGTTGGCTCCCTACAACAATGTATCAGACTCGTTGGTGTAATGGGTTTGAAATATTTGAACGATGCGGAAGGCGTGTACGAGCCGTGCAAGTCGATGGATTGGCCAGATTCATAGGATGCAAACGTGTTGGACCTATCGCTTTGGACGCATGGGACAGAATCTGCCTCAGCAGCACAGATATAAGGCTGTCTGTTCCCCTGAGAGCTCACTTGCCTGCACTATATGCTCCAGTTGACATCTCTGCTACCACTGCTGCTGTCTCTGCATCCTCTGGCTCAAAGAATGGCACGTACTGTGGATAGGGCCCCAGCCTTCACAGAGGAGGAGAACAAGGCCCTGCTGGACAGTCTCCTTCCACAGTACAGCAAGCTGTATGGGACACCAGGGGAGCAGGTGAGTGTGCAGTCCACATCCCTTTTTCATTGTGCATGTTGTCTTACAGGCACTAATGGCATTGTGTACACCAGTGGCTAGCATGCTCACTGAGTAGTTGTTACCCCCAAAGTGTGTATGTACCTGTAGTGGACAGGTACTGTGCATGAAAAGGGCATTTTAACACAGTTATTATACTCAGGCAATGTTTCAATTTTGTAAATGCAGGACAACTGTCAATCACCATAGTTGCACTACCCATGTACATCATATGCCCTTGTGATGAAGACATGTATATCCAACTGTGTGTTGCACAAACATGTTTCATTTCTGGTAATGGACTTTTATCCGTGCCATCCTCACAGGTTGATGCCCATCAGAAGCAGGAGATATGGCTGACCATTGCCCGGGCTGTTCGTTCTGTGGGGGTCTACAGACGCAGCATCCGCAACTGCCAGAAGAGGTGGCAGGACCTTTGTGGCTGGACCCGGAGGATCGCCAGAGTCCAGCTGAAGCTGTCGCCTCCTCGCAGAAGGGGCGGACGACGGACACTGCCCCCTCACATGCACCGGATCCTGGCGGTGGTCTTCCTTAACCTGGATGGGCAGTTAAAGGCCAGACAGCAGCAAGGAGGTGGTAATTGCATGCCTTTTCTGTGAACTATGTCTCACATGCTCTTTGCACTCCTTCATCCTGGTTACACTCCCACAGATCTCCTGTCTGCTTGAACAGGAGTCATGTTCCTAAATTAGTTCATGGCCCATCCTCATCTGATACACAGGTCTGGCCCTTTCAGTCTGTGACTTGTGTCACTTGTGTTGTGTGTCCCTGCTGTTGTCCAAAATTAAAGGTTGTAAACAGCATCTGCTACCAGTGCATTGTTTTGTCCTCATGAGTGAGGCAATTGATTGCCATGTGTCTGCACATTGCCAGAAATCAGACATGTACTCTATGTGGGCAAATGATATGTGTTCCAATTGATGCTTTGGCTCACCATATGTGTCTGTGGTATTTACCACACAGCCATGCAGCAGGTAAGACAATCTTGGGGCCTCATAATAATGTACATCATGTGTGTCACACATGCATGAACACATGCCTAGTGTTCAGGGTAATCCCATGTTGCACATGGAACTGGACAGGTATGCCTACTCTGGACATGAGGAACACTCTGTGCTCCTACTCCTGTGTGTCAGCCTACATTTAGTTAATTGTGAAATATGCAATATGGTGTCTGCCTCGGTGTCATTCTGGAGTGGCCTAGCATCTTAGACTCCTGTGGTGTTGAGCATTTTGCTTTTGGCAGCTAGCTGAGGTGTGGCTAATGGATCAATGGGGAAAAACATAGGTGTGTGATCACTTGACGGTGCATAATGATGTATTATACATAATAGTGCAGGCAGCCTCAATTCGTTCTCATCAGACTGTGATGTTATCATGTTCACAGATTGGTGCTTGCAGTCACTTAACTGTCGCATTTGTATTACGTGGGATCATCATATGCCTTAAGATGTGTGTAGCAGTAGTGGAACATGTGCACTTGACAGCTGCAGGGCTTACATTCCCCAAAATGATTATGATTGTGACACAGTGCAGACTTTTTTATTTATGGATGCACTGCCCCTGTGACTTTATCCAGTGATGACTGATTAGCCAGACTGGCCCGTAGCATGGTATCCCACTTGCTATTGTGTATCCTGCCGATATGTCAGTTGTACGGCATACACTCTATTGTGGCATTGACCATCAATACATGGGCACATCATGGTGTCTTGTGAAGGAAGCATATCCATTTTACTGACAATGAGTTTGGCCATCCCTCATCCTGACACATGTACTGAGTCAGTGGCAGGAGATGGGATATGTGTGTACTGACACATTTCATTCACAATTTAAGATGTTCTGAGATATGTCTATGCGGTGCATGTGTGCACATATAAGTAGTGGCATACTACATGCACCAGACAGATGGGTCCATGGAGGGGAAGTGTATGAGTGGCATGGTTGACTGGCAGAATGACAGGTGTATTTTTAAATATGTGCCAGCACTTCTAGCAATATTTAGCAAATGCGGAAAATGCGTCATCTGTAATGTGCTGTAATGACTGTGATGTCTCAGGTGAAACAAGTGACTTATGTGTATCTGTTTATCCTGATTGTTTGCAGAAACATCTTCGGCTACTGGAGGAGACAGCTCCACGGACCAAGAGGAGCCGCAGAGCCAGATTGGGTCTGCTGGAGAGGAGTTGGAGGGACCCAGTGGCACAGAGGGTGAGGGGACCCACACTGAGGATACCTCAGCTACAACCACCTCGGCTGAGGAACACAGCATCTCCAGTGAGGACTCCCTTGTGGAGGCGGGTGTCAGCAGACCCCAGACAACACCGAGCGAGTCTGTCCCCGCCACCACCACCATCTCCACCCTCCCATCTGCTCCCATCCCAGAGGTCGACGTCAGCAGTGTCACTCCTCCAACAGTCCCTCACACCTCCTACCTATGCCACATCCACAATCCCCACTGCCCTACCTGTCCAACGCACACACACACCAGCACTGGCACGCACCACAACAGACACAAGCAGCACACAGCCACGCAAGCCAAAATCCAGAGCCACAGGCACGCACACCCCGGGGACTGATGGCACACACACAGGGGATGGGTCACAGACGCAGAAACAGACATCCACAAGCACTCCGCAGTCCTCAGATGCCTCTCCCTCCAAAACCCCTTCCCTTACCTCACCTGCAACCCCCCCTTCCCAGCAGCTCTTCCTCTGTGACCTTGGCCTCTTCCCCACCGATCCATCTGCTCCAACTCACAAGGGGAAGAGGAAGTCACCACGCACAGGGGGGAGTGCCCCTGCCACACGGACACCCTCCCCCAGGCGCAAGGACACTGAGGCCCCCATCCGCAAGTCCCCCCGGACTAGGAAGAGCAACACCCCACCACAATCCCACAGCTCCACCACACAGTATCCGTCCTGCAGCCCCCAGGCCACCACTCCACAGGTCCCCCAGCCACACCCTGCCCCTGGTTCACCCACACACCGATACCGCATCCCCAAAATGATTAGGCCCTCCCCCTACCACATGCACTTCCACCCCCACCTCACACGCTCAGCCTGTTCCTGCCACTGGTGTGGAGTCCATGTTTCCCCCCTCTGTCCTTCCCACCTCACCTGGACCCCATGACACTACTTTGGAGGTTGGCACTGCAGTGGAGAGCTCATCCACCCCATCTGACTTTGGCACTGCAGTGGAGACCACGTCCACACCATCTGACCTGCCCACTGCTGTGGTGCCGGCAACCACCCCATCTGACTTCAAACCTGCAGTTGTGACGGTGCCCACTGTGTCAGACACCTCCACTGCAGTTGCCAGTGACACTCCAGCACCCACCACCCCTCCCCTGCCCCATTCTGCTGTCCCCGGATTCTGTCCCTGCGGTGCCTGGCCTGCCCCATGTATGCCCCTCCAAGGGGAGATGTCCCCTGGTCGTAGCAGTGCAGGCAAGCAATGGGTGACAACTTGTCACATGTCACCATAGTTGCATTGAGAAATGGACTGGCCATTGGCCTTTTGACATTGTGGACTCGAATTACCAGTTTTGAGGAGTTTCATGTTTTAATAAAGCAAATTGTTGTTATCCATTGTTGTTGCATCTAATGTACATGCTGTTGATGATGAGTATCATGGACTTGATGTTGTACTTGTGTTTTGAGGTACAACAGGATGATTTGTTGATGTGATGGACTCCATGTGGTCCATGGGATATGTGTACTTTTCTGCTATGTGTCCATGACATCCTTTGCTGCAATTACAGGGTGTAATGATTGCAAAATGTTGTAACCAGGATTATCTCTTTGGGTTTGCTACTTCACATCTTTGGCATACACTGTTGCACATATGTTGTACTTACATTTGGGCACATGGTGAGATTCCCTGACTGGGCTCATCTACACTGGACAGGCAGGTTTGTGCATCCCTGGTACACAAGTCATCTGTGTCATCAGTGCAACTATCTCTACATGTGTATTGCGTATGTGCAGATGACTGAAGGGACACTCCCGTACACATGTTGCTGTGACCAGAGCTTTCATTGTGTTGTAATTGTTGGCTCACTGTGCAGGTGGTGTGCTGGCATGACAAGACCCTGCACAAACAACGTTTTTCACAGCTGACATTCTCCAGGAGTGGAGACCCCTCATGGCATTGTGTCATTCCGTGGCATTGCCTGTGCACATGGTGTGTGTTGTGTGAGCATGTCTGTGTGTGTTGCCTTCCCTTTTTTCGACTCAGCCTGTGTTCCATGCAGATGTTCCTGTTATGTGCACTTGCTGAGTTGTCCTGTGTTCATCAGACTTCTTTTCCCTGGGTTTACTGGGGTGTCGGTGCATGGCAGACTACTGGTCATTAGGTTGTCATCCATGGCTGTTTTAGTTGTAATTTCAGGGGATGTTGTCAAACGCACATGGGACACATTCAGGATTCCCATTGGCACTTATGTGTTTCAAACATCATGTTGTTTTCCCTATGTGGTATCTGTCAGTGTGAGGCTCACTCGTATGTGTGTGTGACTACTCCCACTCATCAGGGTCATTGCTGCAATGTTGGATGGTGTCAACATGTGTTCTTTGTGGGTATCCTTTGGTTCCTCATTGGTGTAGGTGTGTGGCAGGGTTCCCAATGAATCGTGTTGTCTTCACATTATGCCCATGTTCCGCATACTGTGCAGTGTGGCAGACATTCACAGGTGAAGTTGACTGGCCATGTCGGTTGATTTTTGTGTACCTTAGATCCCCCCACCACCCCTGGGATTGTAATGGGTGCTTGAGCAATGTCAACAGTCCCTGTGTGCCTAGCTGATGCACATTGTTGCAGATCAGGGTGTGTGGTGTTGAGGGTGGCCACATGTGAGTTGTTTCATGTCTAGGCCCCTACCTACATTTTGCACATTGGTTGCAGGACATGGCCAGTGATTTGTGTTTATGGAGGTGCGATGTGAGTTTGTTGTTCTGGATACATGACCCAGAATGCACAGCTGACTGTGCTCCACAGTATAGGCAAAACAGACCTTTGTCATCACAGTGGGATTGGCGTACAGGCTACTGTCACCACAAATTAGGGTACTAGAGGGTAGTGCTGTAGTGGGTCTGTCTCTTGCTGTGTTGGTTGCTGTTCCACCCAGCTTGTGTCACATGAATACGTTGCTATACCACTCATCTGACGATGTATGCTTGACCACAAAGGGGTGCCCAGTTCATTAGTTACTTTTTGTATGGCACTGTGGACACATCGGTGTGATTGGAGTTCATCCCACCATCATGTGTTGTGTACTAGCCTGGGGACACTGAGACACACACACGTGTTGTGTATGATATGCAGTGTGGGTCTGCCTGTCTGTGTTTGTGCATCTGCACCTCTGCATTGGTATTGCTTTTGTGTTCCATTGTGTGGATGTAGTTTGGAGGTTTTTCCCTAATGTCCATGCATCTTGTAGCTCATCATCCTGCACATTGCTCATGTTTGGTATGTCCCATTGCTGCCATGGTATGTGACTTTGTCACCTAACATCGACAGTCTCCACAGGATTCCTCAGTTTGTGTGTCTGTTCATAGAGATATGTGTGTATGCATCATGATGCTCACTTTTCACATAGTCTAATTGGACACTGTGGGCCTTGTCAGGGCTCATGGCCAATGCTTGTCTGCACATGGCAGAGGGAGTTCTTGTGATACACAGCAATCTGTGCCTCTCAAATCTATGTTTGTATGTGACACAACAACCACATTGCCACTACATTGGTTGTGGATTTGGGACCAGTGGGCACAAATGCAAGTCTGGTGATGCTGCTATTATTTTGTCCACACTCACCTTCTGGTCACTGTAGTGATGTGGGCTTTGGAACCCATTACCACAATGTTTCTGAGATGCTGGAGTTTTGAACCCCACACTCATCTTTTGGGCACACATGTGATGGGAGTCACATTGTATGTTCACTATCAGAATCAGTGTTTGGCACACACATACATAGAATCTTGCAAAGATGGTAGGGGTGGGGGTTTGCTTAGTGACCCTATGCGTGTGAATGCTGGTGGTGCAGGGCATCCAGCCCCCTATGAGTGGGGATGGTAGTGGTGCAGGGCATCCAGCCCCCTATGAGTGGGGATGGTAGTGGTGCATGGCATCCAGCCCCCTATGAGTGGGGATGGTAGTGGTGCAGGGAATCCAGCCCCCTATGAGTGGGGATGGTAGTGGTGCAGGGTATCCATCCCCCTATGAGTGGGGGGTACTGGTGCAGGGCATCCAGCCCCCTATGAGTGGGGATGGTAGTGGTGCAGGGCAGCCAGACCCCTATGAGTGGGGGGTACTGGTATTGATGGGCATCCAGCCCCCTATGAGTGGGGATGGTAGTGGTGCAGGGAATCCAGCCCCCTATGAGTGGGGATGGTAGTGGTGCAGGGCATCCAGCCCCCTATGAGTGGGGATGGTAGTGGTGCAGGGCATCGAGCCCCCTATGAGTGGGGGGTACTGGTATTGATGGGCATCCAGCCCCCTATGAGTGGGGATGGTAGTGGTGCAGGGCATCCAGACCCCTATGAGTGGGGGGTACTGGTATTGATGGGCATCCAGCCCCCTATGAGTGGGGATGGTAGTGGTGCAGGGCATCCAGCCCCCTATGAGTGGGGGTGGTAGTGGTGCAGGGCATCCAGCCCCCTAAGAGTGGGGATGGTAGTGGTGCAGGGCATCCAGCCCCCTATGAGTGGGGATGGTAGTGGTGCAGGGCAGCCAGCCACCTATGAGTGGGGATGGTAGTGGTGCAGGGCATCCAGGCCCCTATGAGTGGGGGGTACTGGTATTGATGGGCATCCAGCCCCCTATGAGTGGGGATGGTAGTGGTGCAGGGTATCCAGACCCCTATGAGTGGGGGTACTGGTATTGATGGGCATCCAGCCCCTATGAGTGGGGATGGTAGTGGTGCAGGGCATCCAGCCCCCTATGAGTGGGGATGGTAGTGGTGCAGGGCAGCCAGCCACCTATGAGTGGGGATGGTAGTGGTGCAGGGCATCCAGCCCCCTATGAGTGGGGGTGGTAGTGGTGCAGGGCATCCAGCCCCCTATGAGTGGGGATGGTAGTGGTGCAGGGCATCCAGACCCCTATGAGTAGGGATGGTAGTGGTGCAGGGCATCCAGCCCCCTATGAGTGGGGATGGTAGTGGTGGAGGGCATCCAGCCCCCTATGAGTGGGGGGTACTGGTATTGATGGGCATCCAGCCCCCTATGAGTGGGGATGGTAGTGGTGCAGGGCATCCAGACCCCTATGTGTGGGGATGGTAGTGGTGCAGGGCATCCAGACCCCTATGAGTGGGGGGTACTGGTATTGATGGACATCCAGCCCCCTATGAGTGGGGATGGTAGTGGTGCAGGGCATCCAGCCCCCTATGAGTGGGGATGGTAGTTGTGCAGGGCAGCCAGCCACCTATGAGTGGGGATGGTAGTGGTGGAGGGCAGCCAGCCACCTATGAGTGGGGATGGTAGTGGTGCAGGGCATCCAGGCCCCTATGATTGGGGGGTACTGGTGTTGATGGGCATCCAGCCTCCTATGAGTGGGGATGGTAGTGGTGCAGGGCATCCAGCCCCCTATGAGTGGGGGTGGTAGTGGTGCAGGGCATCCAGCCCCCTATGAGTGGGGATGGTAGTGGTGCAGGGCATCCAGACCCCTATGAGTGGGGATGGTAGTGGTGCAGGGCATCCAGCCCCCTATGAGTGGGGATGGTAGTGGTGCAGGGCATCCAGCCCCCTATGAGTGGCGGGTACTGGTATTGATGGGCATCCAGCCCCCTATGAGTGGGGATGGTAGTGGTGCAGGGCATCCAGACCCCTATGAGTGGGGATGGTAGTGGTGCAGGGCATCCAGACCCCTATGAGTGGGGGGTACTGGTATTGATGGGCATCCAGCCCCCTATGAGTGGGGATGGTAGTGGTGCAGGGCATCCAGACCCCTATGAGTGGGGATGGTAGTGGTGCAGGGCATCAAGCCCCCTATGAGTGGTGATGGTAGTGGTGCAGGGCACCCAGCCCCCTATGAGTGGGGATGGTAGTGGTGCTGGGCACCCCCCCCTAGGTGTGGGCACTGCTGGTGGTGTGGACCATGCTACCCCTGTGGTTTTGCTTTTGCTGGTGGACGGCATGTATCCCCCCTATGTGTATGTAGCATTTCGCGCGTTCGTGACGTTTGTTTCTGTGGGTGTCTGACTTACCATCTGCGACGTACGCGTCTGTTCATGATCCGGTCATAGATATACAGCACTGGGATGACCTGCGCGATGGGATTCATCATTGGTTCGTCTCGTACTTGCTGATTGTTGCTCCGTCTCGTACACGTTGTGAGTTGGTCCGTTTCGTAGCAGTGGATCGTGTTGTGGCGTGAATCGGACCTGCTATTCATCTCTCCCGGATGCTGTGATGTGCTGCTATTGGCGACCCGTTCGGCGCGTAGGATTTGCGCATCGTACTTGTTCGGCCGGAAACTATTGTGGAAACTGCTTCCGGGCGACTTGGATGGGCGTTTGGATCAGCGGCTCATACGGGAAATGTTGCTGGAATCGAAGCCTACGTGTCGTTCGGAATTGTGGCACTTTTGCGCATCGTACTTCATCGCCCGGACGGACCGGCTCCCAGTACGAGTCGGTCGCAAGGTAAGGCTACGGACAGCTCTCGGAGGGCTGTCCGAGCGAGATCGGAATCGGCCCCTAAGTGCAGATTTCTGTAAATGTCTCCATAAACATTGGTTGAAGTGGAAGTAACATCCTTGTATAGATGTGTGGGGGTATAATTTGAGGATAGAATTTATCATGGCTTGTTCAAAGTCTATTACTATTCTTTCAGGGAAAAAGTCGTTTGTTTCTTGCTTTATTTTACCTAACATTTCAGTATATGTTGCATTCTGTTTGTTTGGTAATAAAGCATATATTAATGGAATGCAAGTGTTATGATATTGCCAATGGATACTGTACAGTTGGTAGAATGGTTTAGGGCATATGCTGAACGTGCCATCCATCATCCATGTTTGGCATTGTTGAAGTTTAGTTATATTGTTTGCTGTAGCAAACATAATAATCCTTTTATCTTTATTTTTGTTGTCAAAGAAAATAAAAGGTTCATCATTGTGTGTTATACTAAGTTCTGGGGGAATTATGACATCCTCAAAATGTTTAGGTGTAGGTATTGTTGGTGTTGTTGATTTTTGGTCCTAGCTATTGTTCTTTTAATAGAAGCAATTGATGGTAATTGACCTGTTGCTTCTCTGGGTACTTTAGGTAATAGTCCTTTAAGTATAACACTTGTAGGAAGTTGTGAGGTGCTACTTAATTCTTTAATATTTTCAAGGGTTGATTTCCCTTCAATTTCAGAAATATTTGGTGGATGGTTATGCTCCCTTGTATATAATACAGTTGTTTCCCTGGTGGTAGCACGACCATAACATTTGTTTGAGTAATATTTTGAACATTTCCAGTTCACTTTAAGGCCTGTTTGCTTCTCTTGGGTGTAGACGTACCCCGTATAACATAAGAATTTCCCTTTCTGAGATGTTATAAATTGGGCCTCTTCAGTCATTGTGAGGTGGTAAAATCTATAAAAAATGTACATGAAAGTATATGTAAAAGAATATTATACATGTTTATATGAATAGTAATAAATGCATTTTAATTATATACTTACCAACTGTTATTTAGTTGTAGTTGAATGGAGATGTTCTTTGTTCAACAAATGTTGTTTGTTTGAAGTGCTCTGTGAAAAGAAAGTAAAGCATATTTTATTTCATGTTTTACAATTTATATATGGTGGTCTTGGTGTTTATGACAGAGTATAGTTTTATTAACGTTTTAGTTTCATTTTACAAACGTTTTTAAAAAAGTTTAAAAGTATAAATGGGGTCGTTTTGGCGGTTAGGACATTTTAGGTGTTGAGTTCTCTTTTAGTGAGATTTAACAAGTTATTTTTAGAGTATACTTACTTTCTTAGCTATCTGTTTTTGTAAGGGGAAATCTTTTTTCTCGTTTTGGAGTAATATCTGTTGTTGAAATATAAAGAGATCCTAGGTGTAGATTTCCTAGGTGTAGTAGGCTTGATTTTAGAGGTGTGTTTGAGAGTGGTGAAAATCCGGCAGAGTTTCTCCTTCCTTAATTATTTTTGTTTAAGGTGTAAAAGAAGACATTTTTTTTGTTTATATAGTGTGTCTTAATTGTTTGTTGAAAATCATTGGTCTATTTCGATCTTCTGTGTTTCTATTGGTTAATTTGAATTTTATTTTTTTGTTTTGTAATTGTTTTACTTGTATGGAAAACGCAAATTGAGAGAAAAGGTTTTTTAGGTGAGGAAGGAGATGTTGAATTTATTATTTAAAAAGAAATGTATAATATATATTTTAAATGTTGAATATGTTGCTATTATTTGTTTGTAAATATTATTTGTGTAGTTGTTATGTTATTATTAATTTATGTTGTTTTTATTTTGATAGATATGTTTATATATAAATGTTATGTGTATTTATGTCATTTATTGTATTTGTGGTGTTGAAAGTAGTAGTTTTAATGTGTATTTGAGTTGTCGATATTTTTAAAAAAACGATGATATTGCTGTCTTTATTTTTGTTTTCGATATTTTGGACTTGTCCTATACTTATTTATAACCGTCGATAATTTGTATTGCGATATTTATGTGTGCGATATTTGTGTAGATGATATAGTTTCATTACGATGTTGTTTCGATATTAGTGTATTTTTATAATTAAGTATACAATATCGATATTTTTGATGTTGATATTTTTGCGTCGAAATATTTGTATTTCGATAATGTGTCTTTCGATATTATGTCAGTGATTCGAAAATACAATAGAGAGAAGACAGTTCAGCCTATCCTCCCTCCCCTTGCTAGGAATTGGTATTATTATATAACAGAAGATCTCTGGGTTTTGTCAGCAGACCCCATACCTTAGTGCCTAGATGGTATATCTACATCAGAGGAACCGCATTGCTCTTCTCCCTGGAAAGGTCCCTCTCCAAGTGTCTGTTTTTCATGCATGGATCCCCGTAATATCAAAATGCCAGTCTCCCACCAGCTACATTGGTATGTTGTGTCTAAATGCTAGGGCCTGACCAGAACAGAACAACAAGGGGCACTGTTTATTGACCTTGCTCACAATGTTCAGACTAAACTCCAGGAACAGGCAGAGAACGAACACAGCGAACAGTTCCCATGTGAAAAGTACGGACAGAGACATTGCAAAATAAAAGCACCTAGTACCGTGTGCAAAGCTTTATCATGGCTGAAGGGCTCATGCTAACTTAGGGATGTCGACAATGTCCCCACCGGCCACGTGACAACCTCCCCTTGGCTAGGTCAGTAGCACTGATGCTAAGAGAACATGCAGGTAAGCAGAGCCAGAGCTATTTGCCATAAACCAAATTAAAAATCAAAAATGTATACATTATTTTTATAGTTTTGAATCCGACCAAAAAGTCAAAATGTATGGAAAAGCTTTCAGAAGTTGCAGCTAAAAATATCAAAAGGACGCCTTGTAGGTGGTTCCCCAAGTCAGACTACGACTGTCCAACAAAAGCAAAAAGATCACGTGTACTGTAGAAGGCGATCAGTTCCAAAATGGCATCCGCACCCCTTCCTCCAAAGAGGGTTGCCATCCAGTCAAGCATCGTGAATGAACAGACATGCTCCTCATAATCCTGTGCATCGAGGAGAATTAGAGGACAGCCTGCGTGAAATTCGATGACACTCTGCTGTAAGAGGTGCTGCGCAGAAGCACAGGTACTCAAACCAACCAAAAAGAGTAGCGGCATACATCAAGCAGTTGTCCCCGGAACAGTCCTGGCTGTGGGCCAACAACGGACCCACCAACAGTTCATAATTCAGGTCAATGAGAGATGTATTGGTGAGGCATATATCCAGGACCCGATTGAAGTAGAACACAGGTTGCACGCAGGTGAAGTAGGCGTAACCGAAGTTGAGCCGATAACTGATGCCTAAAGTGGCTAACGGTAAGCATCCAAAAAGCTGCTGCATTCATTCACGGTACAGCTGCAATTGTAGGGGGCTAGGCTGAACTACAGGATGGGCAAACATTACGTAGCAGGCAGAAAAGAAGCAATGCACCGCCAACCAGCAAGAGCACCAGGGGAAACCCACCGAAGGCACTGGAAAAAATAGAATGAATAAAAGCAGGTATAACACCAAATATAGTCTGAAATGATGACACTAGGCCGGATCCCACAAGTTTAAAAAAATGAGCCAGTCCTTCTGTGTCAGACGCATTAAATATTTGGTGTATTAACTCCCCAAAATGGAGTGGGAGATTTGTATTCAGCAGTGACTGAATCTCACTTGAAGTTCTAGCCACCTGCAGCAATTTGAAGGTCTCTCTAGCCGATGTGAGAGCGACTTCTTGTTGAAACAATTGCGCTTTGAGTCTGCTTAACTTGTTGAAGTCTGTCTTCAAAGTTGGAATTGAAGGCCACAGCGAGGTATCAACAACTCCCTGTGGGGGTGGAAAGAGAACATTGTTGCAACATGTAACACGTTGTGAAACAGTTACTATATATGGGATGCCTTCCCGTAAGCCGCAGCAATTATGGTTATTCAGGATAAGATAACTACCGTTAGAAAGTAAAGTTAGCGTGGGAATTATCGCAGTTACTGAAGTCCCTTTTAAAAAACAGGCCAAATTAGGGGCCGACACGTTGCAAGCGCCGTGCAATTTAACTTCTTTACATACTAAGGAATGTCCCACGGTAGAATCACAGTCCTCCCCTGTAAGGAATACTTCCTTCTCCTCCTGTTGACAGCAGAATTGAAAGGGTAACGACCATAAATCATGGAGAAAAGTACTACCAAGAGGTTCATACCTTCCAATTGGATAATGCTTCATGCATGCTGTGAATTGGAAGAGGGAAATAGGTAATGATATAACCCCATGTATTAACCAGACCGAAGATTCTGTCTCAGCTATAGTGAAAGGTAACTGATCTAACTTTTCAACATGCAACATAGTATATGTTGCGTCTTTCATAGACATAAGCTTCTGTTTATCTGTCAGATTGAATGGTAAAAATAAGGCAGAGTCATTCAAATAATCCCATGGAACTTTTCCACTTTTCAACGTTTGCAATGTCCAACCAAACTGCATTACAGACCGTAACTGATTTTGACCATGGAATAGCACAGATACATCATTTTGTACAATATCAATCACAGATGAGACAATATCATCCAGTGTGTAAATACGAGAAGACAATTTGTTAATGCTATTATCAACCACATCAAGAACTTTGCGTAAATTATCCTGATCAAGTTGTCGTAAGCGGAAAGCAGCTTACATTTGAGACAATTTCCAAAATTCATTATATGCACCATACATAAATCGTTTCTTACGAGGGGATTTTGCCCCTAAAAGGAATTTGGGAAAATCTATGTCCCCATTTAAAAGAGACTAATGTTGTTTGACCGATGACAATGTGGAGTGTCCCAACCATTGCTGGCATAATTTACCCACTGAGTACGTAGTAACGGAATGTGACTGAGGGAAGTGAGGGTCAGGTCTACTGCGCGTAAACCCATTGGAAGCATTAGAAAAGCGTAATTGACACGCATTGGTACTCATTGGCCACATCAACCAGCTGAATTGATTATTGTTGGAGGAGTTAATAGTATCATTTAGAACCATGTCAAATAGGTCGGTCATAGAATAATTTTTGTTTTATGGCCATGCGCCATAGGCAGACAACTGTGGGAGTGAGGGAGCATTCAAATTTGTAGTGGTAGCCAAACCAAAACAAGTAGTCTGTTGTACTGTGTCATTCAAAAATATCAACTGTGACGTAATTAAACATGCACGATGTAATGACTCAGTACCCTGTACCTGCCAAATTTTGGTACCCCATATCGATTTCAAATCAATGGTGTCCTTCCAGTAATCATACCCCTTCAGGGACAGGTCGGTTGTGAACGAAGAAGAATATATCAATTTAGTTTCGGTCAACATAAATTTTGAACTTGTTTGTGTATTCACTTTGTAATAAAATGACGTCGGGTCAGAAAGATTATATCCAGAAAAATATACAAACTTATTTTTCTGTGTCGGTGAACTCCCTCTAAACGGTGTTGTCGGCGAGCAGGCGAAGTCAACAGACTCAAAGAAACATGGCGACGAGGAATGCTTGTAGACCCATTATTCAGAATCAGCCATATGGTGTAGCTTGACATTCTCAATAGAAATAAATCAGTTTTCCTTGTGGCCAGGCAAAGGAGGCAAATCACTGTACGAGTACCCTTTAATCCAAGAACTGGGACAGGTGCACAATAAGAGGGACCAAATTATTTTTTCTTCTCCAGCTTTTCTCAGACCAGATCACCAACTTTAGGAAGCCAGCCAGTAACAGGAATCAGCACCGCTGCTTCAGTGGATGAGGGCATATGATCTTTAGCCAGTGTGTCATGGGTCTTTTGTAGTTCCTGTAACATGGTAGAATGGTTATCTACATCAAATGTTGAGGCAGCTGCCACAACGTCTAGACCATCAAGGTCTGGCACAAACATTTTAAGGCCAAAGAGCATTTCGTATGGGGTCCGCCCACCCAGAGATCTTCTAGGGAGATTATTAAGTGCACATTGGACTCCGTACAAATGAGTTAGCCAACTCCTGCCAGTACCTAAGACTCTAGCTGTCAAAGATTGCTTTAAGTCACGGTTTATTCGCTCCACTACTGAATTGCCCATAGGCCTGTATGGAGACTAAAACGGCACCAGCACCCCCAGAGACTTCATTGCATCCTTGTATGCCTTAGAGGCAAACGCTGGACCTTGGTCAGAATGCCAGGTGCCACAGGCAAATGTCCCTACAAAGACACGCAAATCTCTAATGACATTTAGAGTGTCAGCACTACGTTGTGGCCAAACCAAAAGGAATCTAGTGCACGAATCCACTGCAACCAAAATATGTTTATATGCAGTGTCAGACGTCAAAGGACCGCAGTGATCAAGATAAATACAACCAAACAGTTGATTTGAAATGTAAAGTTGTGTATGAGGTGGACATGTAACCGTACAGGGCTTAATTTGTTGACAAATGTCACAAGAAAGTACATAATTACGAGTCTGTCTGCATAAGCTACTCCACCAAAGACGCTGCTGTAAAAGAGAAACTGTCGCAGAGACTCCGGCATGGGCAGAAGCCATGCCTTCATGTGCGGCAATAATTAAAGGAAGTGTGCGGTCCTCGTTGGGAATCAGCCGATCCCCAACAGACGGAATAGTTGCAAATGGAACTTGATCAGGAGATAAGTGATATGAATATCGTGAAGGAAAACCTTGTGGAAACTCTGTTCCGTCCTTCGTCACAGCAATAGCCGCAAGAATATCACTATCAATTTTAGTCATGGACCTAGTAACTACTGCTACTGAACATGTGGCAACTGCAGATTTTGCTGCCTCATCAGCCAAAGAATTACCAACAGCATGTGCTCCCACACGCTGATGGCCAAGAGTATGAACAACATGTGTAAGTGGCAAACGTTCCTTAAGTTCGGCCACTCGAACCCAAAACGTTTATGCTTTATTGCGCTACCTTTAGAGTCTCGATAATCATTCTGAGACCAAAAGAATAAATTGTCGTTGAAAGCCTGCACACAGTAGAAGGAATCACACACAAAAAGAGTGGGTACATCAGGATCAGCGAATTCTAGAGCTAAAATCAAAGCACGTAGCTCCGCCAATTGGGCCGTACAGTCACAGACTGTGTGTGCACTATGGAAGATTTAAACTCACCATCAACAATTGAGCCTGCCACTATACCGCTGGCCGCCGAATAAGCATGCTTAGACCCAACGGCTGGCTGGGCAGAACCGTCGGTATATATGATACATTTGAACTGATCAAGAGGAAGCAAAGACAATAGAGGAGGATGAACGTGATCATATTGTAAAAACTCCTGTGTCTGCAAAGAGGGATCAAAGATAAAAGTGACATCAGCCAATGTCAAGGAACTTGCCCATTGTATCCAACGGGGATGTAAAGCTTTAGAATTCGGTACACTCGCCTTTGTCACTGTTTCCAAAGCAGGTATAGGCGAAACCATAAGAATGTGTTTTCCCTGCTCCCGAGAGCGTGCTTTCAGAATTGCCATCTGCACAGCCGTAAAACAAATTTCAACTGTGGAAAAGAGCATTTCCGCTGATGTGTACAAATGCGATTTATAAGCTATTGGTACTGTGTCACCTTCATTGAATGTCAAATAAGTGAAACCTGCTGTCCATGGCACAATTCTTATGACCATGTTTGTAGAATCGTCACGTGTTAACAAGAAGTTGGTCGCAAGCAGATCAGACTGCAAAGACCGAAGAATTTCAGTATGTTCCGGACGCCAGCTGGAAGGCGAGAAAGTGGGTTGTATCAACTTGTAAAGTGGTTTCATACGCTGGGCATAATTAGGAATGTATGTCCTCCCGAAATTTAAAAATCCCAGCAAAGATTGCAATTTTTTCAATGTAGATGGAGGTTGCAATTGAGCACATTTCTCCAGAAAGTGGGGGGCCAACCCCTGACCTTCATTATTCAGTTCATATCGCCAAGCAGGTGATATAGGATTTTGCAAAGTTGAATTTGTAACCGAAGTCGGCAAAACTCAGTATGATACGATCCACGCGCACAAGATGTGGTATTAATTCATCATCTGTCAAATAGATGTCATCGACGTATGAGAAAGCATCAGGATCAATGTCATGCAAAAGCGACACAATACGCGCCGTAAAAGCACCAGGACTATTCTTAGAGCCCATAGGCAAGCATGTAAATCTTTTCTGATTGTCCTACATCGCTGAATGCTGTCCTGTTACGGCTTTCAGGAGCCAAATTGTGACTATAAAAACCATTGGAAATATCCAGTGTTGTTTTGTATTTTTTGTGAACAATGTTATTCACTAACGCAGAGCTGTGTGTGTTGTGAACCGCAAACGTACGAACGTGACTGTTTAAATGTCTGTAATCCAAAAGTATACGATATGAACCATCCGGTTTCGATATCGGAAAAAGAGGATTATTCATGGATGAAACACAGGGTTCAATAACACCCTGATATTCCAACTGGGTCAATATTTCACTCATGGACGCTTTCGTTTCACGTTTGATCTGGTACTGTTGTTGGGGATGTGGCATAGATCGTAAAGGTATTTCATGTTCTGGTGAATCCTTATCCTAGCCCACCTGATTACGATACACAGCCGACGCAAGGACTAATGCCCATTCCGCCGCATAAGCTTGTTTAGTCTCTTCTGAGACATAAGGTGAAAAACTTGGGCGTATTATGTCCTCACCTCGAGAAGAAGCTAAGACAAATGGCGGAGGCCAATCAGCCTCTGCCAACAAAATGTCATAAGAAGATGTAAGGTTGTCCAAAAAGACTGCCTTAATTGTGTGTTTAATATCACCTTCAATTTGGAGGCCTCTCTCATAAAGCCTATCAGGGGGTGCAACTTGTGTGTCCGCTGTTTCCACTGTTATGAACGTGTCAGTTGCTTTCTCCTCCAGACATTGGTGCAGTGCCTCCTGCACTATGGTAACTTCCGCTGCACTCTCTAGGGGGTATATTCACAAGAACGTGCGCTAAACAGCTCCAAAAAATGTTAACGCAACTTTACACATCGCAGTCTATCGCGGGAAAATAACCCCGTGTTAACGTGGAATTCACAACACGGCGGTACCATGCGATAGTTTGCCGAAAACGCGGCCAATGTCCACGATACAACCACCGCGACGGAGATAAAAACACAAGCCCCAACGCAAAAAAACGTGCGATGAGCCCATTCGCGATGAGGAAAGCAGCGATAAGAAGCGCCAGGCCCGCGACACACACACGGCAGGCGGGAATAAGCACAACAAAAGCAGGAAAAAGGAAGACAAACCAAACAGAAAACAACAGCGAAGCACAATGGAGGCAGTCGGAGAAAGTACACAACCCCACAAGCCCCATTGGCACAAAACATTGTACATGGCAGTCCATTGTGGACAAGGTGAATGCAGCCGGAGAGCGGAGGAGGACAATGGAAGAAAACCAGAACAGCTGGAATGATGCGAAACGCAAAAACAAGCAGAAACACGCCAACAACCAGAATTCAGCAATGCACACCGGAGGTGGGAGTCCAGCGCCACACCAGGAGCTGGATGACATGGAGGAAATGGTGCCCACCACATCAGTCTGGAGATGGTGGCAGGAGTCGGGGACCGGAAACTGCTCAAAATCAACAGACACAACAGCAACAGGAAGAGGAACGACCAGGGACTGGGGGGACGGGGGGAGATGGGCACAATGGCACATATGCACAATTAAGCACAGCACAACTGCAGACAAACCATGCCCAAGAGTAACAACACCAACCAAGAGCACAAGTCACACAAGTCGGCAATATCACACCACTGAACAAGCACAGAAGTGAAAACCACACTGCCTGAAAGGGAGAAGGGTGAGCCAAATCAGAGCTGAAGGGCCATCTCACACACAATGCAGCACACACACATAGGAAGCAGAGCACCCCAACATCGAACACAAAGTGGTACAAACACCAACATTTCCACAACCGAACACAGGACGCAAGTGCACCCGCTTGTGGCCGGTAAATGGCCATACGCATCTAGCAAAGCACGAAACAGGGACATGATAATGCACAAGTACCAACCCACAGCCCTGATGGGGTGGCAATGCATGTATGGCAGGGACCCAGATAGGACATGACACACACATTTGCATACATATCAACACTCATCACAGTTGGAGACAAGTGAAGGTGCGGAAACTTCATCAACAATTGTGTGTCAGTACGGCCAAGAGAAGTGCCACAACATGCAGACCAATGCAGCAGCATGTCTGAATGAGGAACGTTGGAAAGCGCCCATGTCCACCCCGGGGGAGTCCATCACCCACACAAGTCAGGGCCAACACGCGTTGGTTGTCCGCGCATGCATCCGGAGTCCAGGCCAATGCAGCCATGTCCACTGTCGTCTTGGGACATGTGACCAGATCCCCAACATGCAACCAGGCATTGGGACACGTGCAATGGGTCACATTCAGTTGTGGCTGCAGGTACGTTGTCACTCGTCCATGAACGCGAGTGCAGCAGCGTAGGCCAACATTTCCAATAAGAGCTCGTTGTCGACTAGATCTAACATGTCGGCGACGTAATCCATCAGCTGTCCCGGACAGATGTGCTGACTCCAACCCCTGGCCCCAATTGGCACTATAGGGGAGCGGCTCAATGTGGTCACTGCATACGACGAGTCGTGCAATCTCCCAGGTCAAGTTGCCAGCATGCAAGCCAATCCTCCAGGCATGCCATAAACGGGCATCACGGTGACACTCCTGGTCATGGGCCAACGGGGGCGCACACACACATCGAAATCCAGTTCAGCTACCGTTACGTTGGAGCGGCAGACATCCATGGTCCACTCGAATATGCACGAGCGACAATGCAACACAGGCTGAACGCAGGTGACGTTGGCAAGGTGGAAGCTTAGCCAGTAACTGATCCGCAGCACTGCCAATGGCAGTGCCCCCAGTACATGCAGCAGACGTGCACGGTACCGGTCCACGTGACTGGGGTTGTGCATGTGTCCGGGATGGTCTGCCATTGCATCAGTGGCTCTGCTTGAAGCGGCACCGTGCTGACGTGCGCCACTCCTGTGGATGAAATGCCACAGCTCGGATCACTGAGCAGTGTCTGTGTGCAACGGGTGCAGGCCTGGGGTGGGGTGGGAGTACGTGTGAAGGTCATTTCACGCATGATAACTATGACCAAGGACTTCTGTGTGTGGGATGTGTACACGTTGGTCTCACGTCGGGCAGTGCGCAGTGTGGGAGTCATCAGCAAATGCTATTGTATCTGTCAGGGGGTGCTAGGCACATGCAAGTCCCAGCTCGGAGCTGCAGATGTGCTTCCGCCTGATAGTCCAGACAAAGGACCTTTCATCCCTACAGTCAGTTTACCATCTGCATTGCATACAGGAGATGTGCAGAGGCCTGTCGTGGGTGGGGTGGGATGTCTGCGACCCAGGGAATCATGGATGATATGCCGAGCACGTGGCACATGAGTGGCCTGACTGTGTGTTACGTTGCCTCACAGCTGCTTCTCCCTCCCACGAGCCCCCACACTTGTGTGCACTGCGCGGTTGCATCACGTGCACTCCTACAGCACACCATTGTCATGCCTGTCTGCTCATGTCCAGCGGCATGCCAACAACACCGTGATGCTGGCCGTTGAAGGTGTGCGGCCACGTGAGTGTAGGCAAATGGTCTGGACAGGGCGGACACAGGTGTACAGTCCATGGCTGGCTGTGCTCGTGCTGCGATTGAGGCTAGGCATCTGCCTCATGCAGCCGCAGGACTGATACACACAACACTTGGCATGTATGAGCCAAGACCCCGAGCGGTCTTGCGCTCCTACATTTCCCTGTACGTGCGGCCCCGCCCTCTGGGTGCATGCTACATTGCAACATCGACGACTGTGGTCCTGGTGGCGACAACACTCCAACACAGAGACACGCTTACCGCACTTCCTGCTCAAGGCCAGACCAGAGCCACGCCCTGAGCCCCCTGCCAAATCAGCACACCCCAGCGCTGACCTGACGTACGCCGGCCCAGCACACGCCGCTTGTGCATGCAGGGGGGGCGGACGAAGCTACATGTCCAAGGTCTTAGCCACTGCTGAGGTGACATGGTATCATCTGCTGAACACAGCACACTGCGATGTTGCAGGGCTCGGGCCCATCATGCTGACATAATGACCACACAGACACACTTGCTTAGATGGTGTGAATGGCTACGGGCACGTGCGCCCAGCCACTTTTATTAGCAGGCTCACATGTCGAGTGACACCTGTGTTGGATGTGTGTGGGGTGTGTGTACACCAGCCGTCATGGAGTGCTTGGTGCTGTCAAAAAACTACAACAGTGTACATCGTAAAAGACACAACCATTCAACCATAAAGGCTTCATGAATTGAGCTGCACAGAGTTAGTGGCCCCGGATGCACAGAGTCCGGCACGGGCCTACGGCCACGGGACGCTGACGTGCGGTGCACTGGGGCAAAGTCACGAGAGCAGAGCAGGTTCTCGTAGATGTCAAAGGGGGTTGTCGCGGAGTGTCGCGGTGGACAGTGGACGGTGTACCCCCAGGGCATGATGCAGAGGGCAGAACCACGCTGAAACAGTCACTATGGTGGAGATGAATGGAACAGACACATGTCGAACACCAAGTCCGTCCCAGCCTGATGATGATGCAGACAACCCCCAGGCCATGGACTCAGACGCCACCAAAGTTCAACCAGACAGTGCCCATGACTCATTGCGCACAGAGTTAGTGGCACCAGTGCTGATAGGGGATGCCGCCTGCGATGAGGCGTGTCCAATGGTGTGAACTCCTCCATGAATTACCCAACACACAGTTCCACATGTGGGACCTACTGGACCGCAGTGTAGGCCTGAGGCAGCGGTCAGCAGGGGCCCTCATCCAAGTGTCACCGGCTTACGTTGGATGGTCCCACCGGCCTGCGTAGATTAGGTTCAGTGGCACCACGGGACGCGGACTTGCGTTGAACAGGGTTAGTGGCACCACGTGTCGCCAGCTTGCGTTGAACAGGGTTAGTGGCACCATGTGTCGCAGGCTTGCGTTGAACAGGGTTAGTGGCACCACGTGTCGCAGGCTTGCGTTGAACAGGGGTAGTGGCACCACGTGTCGCAGGCTTGTGATGCAGACTTTGGCTTCACTGATCGGAGGGACTATAGTGATGTGGACGCTGCCACAGACTTGGGGTCACTGCCATTCAAAACTCACGACTCAGTACAACATGTGCCAACAACTGGGCCGAAGAGTACGCCGGCGGAGTATGTCAACGAGAAAGGAGTACTGTGGGCCAGCGTCGTGGAGGCCAGCGATGGTCTGCGGAGGCTGCAAAGGTCGCGGGGCTGGGGCTTGGAGCTTGCACCGGCACGTGGTGGGCCCTCTTTGACACACACCGGTGTCGGCAGGTGAGCGGAGCCTCCTTGGTGCGCTGGGGCAGGCATGACAGGTCTGGGGACCAGCAGCCCGGGGTGCAGCAGGCGCACAGGGACGCAGGCCCCGCCGTGCACGGTGCCGGCCTCGTGGCGGGCTGAGAGGCACCGCCCTGGCAGACACGTTGGCCATTCCGAATGAGAGCCACGCCCAGTGCGACTGGCTTTTCATTCACACCCCTACGCAGGCCTGGCATGCGTAGGGCCAACCCACTCCGCCCGCGCATACAGGGGGGGACGTAACAAGCGACATTTCCGCGTTCTGCCCCACAGCCTGTGGGACATGGTACCATCCACTGGCCACTACACTCCATGCACCAGCAGTTAATGTCCACATGGCCATTTCCGTGGTTTGCACACTGAAGTCTGTCCGGCACATCCACGCCACACCTGGCATTGGGTAGGTTCTCATTCATTAGTCACTTGCCGCTCTCGCACATGCCTGCTCCTAGCCTCTCTTCTGCTATTGTGTGGCTGTGGTGCCATGCCGTGGCTGGGTTGTGTGCATGGCAAGCCCAGGTTCCCAATGGAGTCGTGTTGTCGAGTCTGGTCAGTTGGCATGTTGTGTGGCATGTTGCATGTAGTTTTGCTGCGTGCCCATTGCCAGTGTCGTGAGTTGCATGACTGTGGAGTGGAGGTGTGTGGTGTGTTCATTTGGTACTTACCAACGAGCAATGCATTTCCATAGGTGCCATCCTGGGAGCGCTGGTTGATGATGGACTGTCGGGAGATGTATGAATCATGCACACTGCCTGAGGAGTTGGCCACAACATTGTTGAGGAGTCCCCCGTGGTCCACTATTGCCTGCACATTGATGGAATGCGTGTGCTTTCTGTTGCGGTAGTTGTGTGCAGTGTCGGCAGGGGGTACGAGGGGTACATGTGTGCAGTCGATTGCCCCCAACATGTGAGGGAATCCAGCTATGGCGTAGAAGCCTTGCTTGGTCTCCAGCTGCTCCTGCGCAGTGTGGGTGAAGTGGAGGTGCTGGGGTACCAGGCTGATGATGGCATCCAGGACAGGTGTGATGAACTTGGATAGGGCTGGCTGTGAGACACCTCCGACTCTGGCAGTTGTGGGTTGGAAGGTACCAGAGGCCAACATGTGCAGCACAGCCGGCAGCTTTGTCTGCAGAGGGATGTTAGTTGTCCGCTGTGTTGGTACCGTCAGCCGGTGGGCGATGTGGGTCAGGATGCGGGGATGGTTGTCCTTTTGGGCCTGTAGTGGGCAATGTCCTCCTCTGGCGTTAGGTCTGTGAGGCTGGTGCGTTTACGGTGGGTCCGCTGTCTTTGTGTACGCTGCCTCTGTGGTGGTCCGGGGGGCGGGGCGGGTCCTGGGGGTGGTGGCAGGCCTGGGGGTGGTGGCGGTGGGTGTTGTGGCCCTCATGGGTCTCCGAGCTGCATGATCATTGGCTCCATGGCATCTGTGGGTCTTCAGATGTGGCTCTTGGCTGGGCTCCCTTTCATGCTGCAGGTAGTCGTCCTGCTTAACACCAGCAAAAGGCAGGTGTTAATTCCCTGCTGCTACCGCGGCTTATCGCCTGTTTTTGGTGCGCATCGCAGATCTGGCAGTTCGTTGTGAAAGTGGTGTAGTGGTGTTTTCGTGAGTTTTTGCACGGGAACGCCTACTCTGCATCTCATTAGGGTTAGTTGGTGGTGTCACCCGTGGAGATAAATTTTGCGGCAGTTATCGCTGGAATACTGGCGATGTCTGCAGTTTTCACCCGCTTGTGAATGGGGCGTTAAATCTATCTCCACTTTTGATGCGTTAAGGTGGCGATAACTCGGCGATAAGTCCTTGTGAATATGCCCCTAGGAGTGTTACGGCCCATGTCCAATCGAGGAGCAGGGTTTTCACCGTCTGAGGCATACTTTGCTGTTAACGCTGCAACTTTTTTCTTCTGAAATGGGGCTCGATACGGAGGTGGTCCCTCTTGTTTGGCTTTCACGTCAAACTGGCGCTGCGGATCACGTCGCTGTGGCATGGTCTCGCCTTGTATGCGATCCTGTCGCCCTCTGCCACCGAATTGTTAATCCGATGTTTCCTGAAAGGGACGAGGAGAACGAGGATCAGAAACCTGAAACCTCTCGGGTGTTTTAATAGTAGAGCGGTCACGCAAATCATATCTACGCTCAGAAGTTGTAGGCGGCTGGGAACCCGCACGTGAACCACCACGTGACTCTTTCTTCTGTTGTTGCTGCCGCTGATTTTCATTCCAAGCCTTCTTTGGAAAGAACGGACGTCCCTCCTTCTCAGGAGGAGGCTTATTTTGAGGAGGCTGTGTAAAAGGTTGAACTCCCAAACTATTGCAGCCCAATGATTTATATACATCCGGAATAATAAGCAGCAACTCCTGCTGCTTGTCTATGTCCGCCACTGCCGACAGGCGTTTGGCGGACCTGTAAGCTAACTGCTTCACCTCTGACATTGGCAAGAGTCATATCTGAGACTATAGGGAACATACCCACTAATCTCATCCCTAATTCAAGGGCTGACCCAGCACCGTGCTCATCCTGAACCTTCTTTAGAATGGTCGGTAGAACTGGCATGGAGGGGATGCCAAAGCACAGCAAATAAACGCCAGCAAACACCGTTCCCCAGGTGGTGCAATCAGTTACATCGGGAGTTATACCTTCCGGTAAACTTATCGTCAGTATCCTGTGTTTCTCAGCAGGAGTAGTGTGTGGAAAAACAGCCTCGAGTTGCTCACATTTTTCTGCCAACCAAAACGGTAAATCATCATGGGCCATATGTAGGTGGGCTAATACCGTCGGTAACGGCCGAAAATCGGTAAATTTCCCGTTACCGACCGGTATTTAGCCCTTTGCGATGTAGGAGGCCGGATTTAAGGAGTCGGTAATTTACCGATTCGTTATTTTAAGGAATCAGTAAATTACCGATTCCTTAAATCTTATGTAGGGAGCACTCAAGTGAGTGCATTTTTGGTTTCAGGATTCGTTATTTACCACCAACTACAAGTTGGTGGTAAATACCGAATACCTTTTAAAAAGCAATTTTGTGCTTTTTTAAAAGTGCCATGTGGCAAATATACATGCCCTTAGGGCATGTATGTGCGCCACATGTGCACACATGCATGATTCAGGGGTGCAACAGGGTGTCAATTTGACATCCTGCCACCCTTGAATATGCTCCCCCTATTACCGATTCGGTATTTACCGAATCGGTAATAGTGAATGGTTTCCCATTCATTCCTATGGGCCTCCAGGCCCATAGGAATGAATGGGAAGGTATTCCTTATTACCGATTCGGTAAATACCGAATAGGTAATAACGAATATTACCGAATCGGTAAAATTTACCTACATTCTATTTACCGATTCTTAAATACCGAATCGGTAAAATTCGGTATTTAGGAATCGGTAAATAAAAATTACCTACATATGGCCCCATATTCTGAGGACGCTTGCCCATCACAGAATTAACCATGACTGGACTAATGACTATACCACCACCATGTCCTGGTGGTTGTGGAGCAGCTCCAGCCAGGGCCACTTGTAAATTACAAGACATATATTGTATAACACTACAGTGTATATGAATCAGAGATGTATGTAATTGTCTAAGCTCAGCAAGTGTAACACCAAGATAATTAGGATGAGGTGTAAATCCCGCCAAAACGGGCCATGTGGCCCCGTCGACCGATAAAGGGCCTTAACGGACCACAGATACAGGGTGAGGAAGAGCGCCATTAAACCATATGGTATGCCCCCAAGCTGACAACGGAACTTCAAGTAAGTGATAAGGACGATATTGTTGCGGAATCGGGGCTCGAGTATATTCATAAAATAAATGATCATTTCCATCTACTGCTGGAAATGTAACCCATGAGTGAAAAACCTCGAGTGATATGCTGTATCCGCCTCGACTACAAATATAAAATCAGCCCCTGCATTAGGGACTCCATGCTGAGTCAAATGCGCTGTGTCCGGCACTCTATTATGTTCCGCAATAGCTAAGGCCATTACTAAAAACAGTATAGAAGAAACCAGAAAAACTGTAGCGCAAAATTGGGTTCAGATGAGAACGACAAAACCTTTTAAACTTCAAGCTTGAAAAACCTATAAAACTCTAATATAGGAGGCTAAACCCGCACACCATGGACATCTCCGTAAACGGTGAGAGGGTATTATGGACAAGCACAAGCGCTACTCAGGTGCCTCGTGAATAAGAACCAAACCAAACGATGGTGGTGCCATGTTGCAGGGATTCTGCACATACACAGAACTATGCGCAGGATTATGGGACCTCGGTGTATAGGGGCTAAGCCTTCCCACTACCTTAGTGCCCACGAGCCCAGGACTGACTAGCAATAGTGTTTAACTTGCTCTCCTACACACTCACAGGGAAGCAAATGATTAGACACCTCAGAAGACAACACTCCCGACTCTCTCAGGAATCGTGGTAATGAGGCAAAACCCTTTCGCTCGCACTCTTGTTTTTGTCCACAATAAAGTCTGACAGAGACACGAAATAGTTTAGAATATTTCTTTTAACTATTGTGCTCTATAATGCAGTATACGTGCCACAACAAGCACAAAAATGCATTATACAAATATTGTCAGCATAGCAACAAGGCCATATATCATGAAGGGAGATGTCATAATGAAAAGACAATAGAGAGAAGACAGTTCAGCCTAACCTCCCTCCCCTTGCTAGGAATTGGTATTATTATATAACAGAAGATTTCTGGGTTTTGTCAGCAGACCCCATACCTTAGTGCCTAGATGGTATATCTACATCACGGGAACCGCATTGCTCTTCTCTCTGGAAAGGTCCCTCTCCAAGTGTCTGTTTTTCATGCGTGCATCCCCGTAATATCAAAATGCTAGTCTACTACTAGCTGCATTGGTATGTTGTGTCTAAGTGCTGGGGCCTGACCAGAACAGAACAACAAGGGGCATTGTTTATCGACCTTGCTCACAATGTTCAAACTAAACTCCAGGAACAGGCAGAGAATGAACACAGCGAACAGTTCCCATGTGAAAAGTACAGACAGAGACGCTGCAACATAAAAGCAGCTAGTAATGTGTGCAAAGCTTAATCATGGCTGAAAGGCTCATGCTAACTTAGTGATGTCGACAATGTCCCACCGGCCACGTGACAGTAAGAAAAAAAACTAAATTAGTGTCCAGAATTCTTCTAAGGAGACACGTGTAGGGGAGCCCCATGTCCCCTGCTGGTTCTTGTCTTGTCTGCATAGAGGACACTCAAAACTATCCTTGCTCTCTCTGAGATCTTGGAGCTTTCCAGCCTCAAGGAGTAGCAATAAAAACAAGCATTTGCAATGCAATAGGTCTCGCATTTGCAAGAGTTAGAGCTATTGACAGTGTAAATGACAATGTCTTTTACCTATGTGCTTTCCTTTACAGTGAATTGGCCTTTGGGACCTTATAAATTTTTAGCGATGCAGTATATTATCCTGGGTTCTGTGCCGCCAGGGATTGAATAGCTATACAATTTCTATACACTGGGTCATGCAGTCTGATTCAGGAATATACGCAGTTAGCAGAATGAAGTCAAGTGACTGATTTTATTTAGCTAGATCACTGATACTCAAAGTATGGCCCAGGTGCCGATGGCACCCTCATGACCTTTACACTGCTGTTTAGCTGCTGAGCACTAATAGTCAGGAAAATTTTTAAATAAACGGGCAAGCATTTATTAACCTGCAACTAAATGCTTGCCCATTTATTTAAATTTTCCTAGACCTCCTTGCACAATCCCAGGCCCACCCAGACCCTGTATGCCCACCCTGCTGGCATCAGTGTTGCCCTTGGTCATACCACAGGCTGTACTTTGTGGCCCCTGGGCAAATGTTTGCGGGTACCCATGAGCTAGGTCATCAAATTTGATGAAGAATTTGCTTAAAAACATTAAAATGTAAATGGACCTTTCACCAGTTGTATACCAATTGCGGGAAAAGTGCTATTCCAGATGAGGTAAGAGCACTAGAACACAGTTAAGCAATTGGTTAAAAGTGACCCCACATTGAAGCACACATTTAGCTCAGTTGTAGAGTGTGTACTTAAAAGAACCAAAAGGACTAGGCATAGTTAGGTTTTGGAGAATTGGTTTTTCAGTCTCGGCAGTGGAGATATTTTTTTTAAACTGTGAAAAGCAAACATAAACATGGTAAGTACCAAATGTGCTACATGATCATTAACGAGGAAAAAAACGCTAAGACTGTCTAGGATTTGTGCCAGTCATGTTTGTATTAACACTTTGAATGAAGTAGGACTCATGTTACTTGGATGCCAGAGCTGGGTTATATTACTCTGTTTCCGAGGAAGTTAGATGAGTTTCAACCAAAGTCACCATTTTACTTCATTATAACTTGTTACCAAAAATTGTGACTGAAAAACACCCAACACATTCTTCATCAATCCCAACCTCTGTGACAGCCTACTCACCTCCTTGGCACATTCCTTGTGAGAGCAGCAGTAGCAATGAGAGTTCACAATTACAAACACAAGGCACACATCTTTACTGCTATAATTCAGTTATAAGAAAGCAAGAAGTGGGAAGGAAGCGAGGAGCTAATCCAACAGGAGAACTTGGACTGGAAGTTCCCAAGATGAGGGCGGGCTAGCAGACAGCAGGGCGCAGGTATAAGCTCACATGAAAGTGAGACAGGAGCATAGCTTCAGATTTGCACACAACTTGTGCCTGGTCCTGAAAGAGGTCTGAAGAGCTTGGATTGCATTCAAGCTCTGACAAAGCTATATTAAAATATGAAAGGTAACCCTTCTGTGCCCCCATCCCCACTCTTCTTTCCACTACTAGGTGGATGATATGCAAACTGGCCACAAGCCACCATGCAGCCACTGTCCCACCCACTGTCTGCATGAATAAACTGCTCAAACCTAAACAAACAGAGCAAAAATGATCACACCCTGCAGCCAAGAAGTGACTCAGCCAAACACAAAAATGGATGGAAATATACTATCACTAGATGAATTACGTTCACCAAGGGTACTTTGTCTGTCATCATTTTTGTGCACAAAACTTTACTCAAACCTCTTTACCTCTGTATTGTCTTCGCTACTGCGCGTGGCAATAGGATTCAGGAACAAACCACTGATCAAAATGCAAATGACAGGCCAACGGATGTAGAGGGAAGGCAGAAGGCTGTTTTAGGGATGTGTTTATGATTTTTTTTTTAAACATGAGGCAGGGAAAACAGCTAACATTGTTTCTATGTCAAAACTAAAAAAAAAAAAAGTTCATGCTAATCTAGCCAGTGTTTCTTTACATTCACTATGTCTGGCGTTTAAAATGAAATACATAAACAGGGAAATCCCAGTCACATAAACGTTTTATAATAGAAAAGTGCAAGATGCGTTTATAGCTGAGAAATCTTATTGAGGGCTTCCTGCTCTTTTCTTTGGTTTGGAGCTAGGCAGGCTGACGGGGCCCTGTTTGATTCACAAACAAAATCTGTGTGTATGTTTTCCGCTGTGGAAACTCCTCCCAAGCGCCGAGTCACCTCCCCAACCCTTCAATCTATCCAACTGCGTCCCTCTTAACCTCTGACATACACCAGTGACCACGTGCTTGGTGCCTTAAAAGGTCGCAGTTTATTATAACATAACATTTATAAATATTGCCAATTTCATGCTCATGCATAACATTCTGTTGACACTGTTGACACATATATTGTCTTTGCAATTATAGTCCTTTTAGTCCATTCTTGTTCATTGTCTGCCTTCAGGCAGCCAATCTCTGGGGAGGGGCCCAACCACCTGGCAATTGTTTGACGCAGTGTTAGGCTTCAACTTGCTACCGACTTGGTGGGTGTCCATCAGGACCAGCCCGGGCTGCAAGTGCCGTCCCGCTTGCCTTTGACCCCCTTCTTGGCCCCTCCCTGCTCTTCCGGGTCCCTGCCGCGAGGGGGAGTATGTGCTTAGGGTGGCCTTTTGCCCCCTTCTAAAACCCCCTCGCGGCGGCTTACTATCGCGCCCCCTGATTGGGGGGGCCGTCTACCGCCCTGGGGCGACCAATACTGGTTGCCCCCTTTTTCGCGGGCTCTTGCCCTGGGGGGGAGGGGAGGGCTTCCCGCCTCCAGGCAGAGTTTGTCCCGGGCCCCCATTGGGTCCGGCTTCGTCTTCCCTGGCCCGGGCTCTGAGGAGAGCGAAGGTAGGGCTGAACTCCCCACGGCTCTTCAACCAAACACCGGCCAGAGCCATGGGACCGCGGCCTATGTGTTCCTCCATGCTGCTTGCACATGGGAAAGACTTTGGCAATCTACTAAAATGGTAAAGGCTGCTCTGCTTTAAGAGGCCATGGACGTGTTGCTGTTGTGCACAGAAACAGCTGACACCCCAGACATGGAACGAAGGTAGTTAGCAGGGGGTGCATGGTGACATGTAAATGAGCACTGCTTCCCGCCTCCAGCGAGCAGCACACATATGCACAATTTATAGTAGGCATGAGCACGAATGCATGCACCAAGCACTGCAGTGTGCTAAAATATACTAAGATAGCACGCCTGCAGCATGGTGCTTAAGCATGCAGTCCGTGTAAGAACGTCAAGTTTGGGTCCTACGTTACTGGTGCTCAGGTAAGGCGCTCCAATACCTTTGGGTCGAGTTTGCGCTATATAAATCTGCAAAGACAAAATATATGTAGCAGAGCCCCTACCACCACACTGTTCAACACAAGCACACTTCCCAGGGTACTATTTGCATTCACTCCCTCGAGGCTCACCTCTTTCTCTCAAGCCAGAACATCTCACCGTTTCAAGGTTGGGGCTCTGGATTTATTTAATTCTTCTCTGTATAGTTGATGACTCTCTCGAGGTCGGTGGCCCTGCTATTATGCTAGCACGTGGGCTGCATTTACAGTGCCGGAAGCTTTTCATACACATTAGGGTATAAACTACACCCTTTTTCCGGAATTGCCTGTAAACGGCAAGTTGAACAAGACTGACCCACCTCTTTTTTTCACTCCTAAAATATAGAATTCAAGTAAAGGACTAACGTGCGTGTAAATGTTTTGTTGACTTTTTTTCCACACTAGACAAACCGCACTTGTGAAAGGAGGAGTTTGATGAATGGCCATTTTGAATGAGGTGGAACCGTGAGTTTCTGTCAGAGTTGTAATGGAAAAACAAAGCTGAAGTTTCAACATTCAGATAAATGACAGATTTAAGGGTGTGGCGAAGATGTGGATCGGCAGTGCACAGTGGTGCTCGTATAGTGCCTGGAGCAGTGAAGGTGTGAACAGTGGTCGATGTACAGTGCCGAGTGCGGTGAAAGTATAAGGATATAGTAAGTTATCTGTGTACAGCGTGAGCGCAACGCGCGCTGTACAGTAAATGCATTGTGATTGGTGTGATCAGTTATCCAGGCCAACTTTGAACCTGGGTCTAGCTGGAGGTTCAAGCATCCTGTGACTTTAGTTCTACAGGTCCAAAAATGAATGTGTCTATCTGTAATGCAACTGGTGCTCCTGTAAAGCGCTCTGATACCTTCAAGGCAAGTATGCGCTATTTATAACTGTAGGGACTACATAGAAGGGGCGAGATGGAGGAGGGAAGACTTGTCTTGCAATTCCCGGTGCCCAGTGGATTTATCACCCGCCTTCACAGCCTACAACTTAGAAAACAAGTACCATGTGAGGGGGAATAGAAACCAAACCGGAGGAGCAGGAAGAGATGCTGAACCTGGTCACAGTAACAGCAGTAAAACACAAAGAACACGCTTGCAAAAAACAGAAGCAGGCTAGAATCTGGTATCCGTTCGCAGCTCCTCCCCCTTCACAGAAAGCTCTCTCTTAGCCCCACCTCGTCTCAGAGAGCAGCTTTGAGACTGCAAGAGCACGCGCCAGCTTTTTAAAAACAAGGAATTGATTCTACCTCAAAGCATGACACAGCCAAAACGTCTGCACAGCGAACTGTTTCTGAGCAATCTGTGGATGCATGTGGCTCTTACGAGGTTGCAGCTGTAACCTCCCCCATGCTGAAGGAACCCTCTAAATGGGATGGAATGGAGCACATAGAGGAGTGGGAGGGGCTGCAATGACTCATGCCTTTTCACAAACAGGACTTCAACAAGCCCAATCTCCCTTAAAAGGAAGCCCAAAATGAATCAAATATCCTACTAAAAAAAGCCCAACTGCCGTACACATTGAAAATGCAAAAAGGCTGAATAAATACAATCAACAGAGCGGGAGGAACAGAGAGGAAGGCAGTACTGACAGAATTGTGGCATAAAGAGGAGATGGGAGGGAGGAATGATATATTTACATGTAAGCAGCTTTGCCTCCAAAGCTGAACACAGGCACACAGTAACAGACCAGGAAACCAAGAACAAAAATAGTCCCCCCAAGAACACATAAAGAGTCATAGCGGAATGAGACAGTACTTAGTCCCTGCTGCATGGGAGGAACAGAAAGGAAAAAGGAAGAACAAAGAGGCAGGGCTGCCCACTAGCAAGCAAGGATTTTTAAAGGACACTGAAACAAACAAATCAAAAGCAGGGGGATGGCTTTAAGCCAACATGAGTAATTACAACAGGTCTCGAATGCTCGACCTAAAAATAAGCACCATTTTGATAGCTGTGACGTAGCGGGTGACCAAAGCATGAGAACCCCACCCTGTCAAGAAAGGTCCACAGGGATTGACTGTCAAAGAAAAGTTTCATTCCTTGTTCCTTTCTTTCTCTTTTCTTCTTTCAAATTATTTTTCCTTCTTTTAATTTTATTTTCTTCTTTACAACTTTCCTTGCCTTGCTGCTTTCTTTTTTCTTCCCAGTTTATTTATTTTCATACTCTTCTTGCCATACTTGTGTGTTCTATTTTCATCTCACATTTTCTTTGCAAATGTCATCATTTTTCTGTCGGTAGCCATGTTTGGGTCCTTTGCTACCTTATGCCCTATCCCACAAATGTGTCATGTATCTCTTTCTTGCACTGTCATTTATTAGATTCTGCCCTGCGAAGTGGGAGTCAAAGCTCAAAGTTATGAAGAGCCATAAAAAACAATTTCATCTGTCCAGTGACATCCCCGCTTAAGCTGGTTTCGAAGGTGCTTCATTACGCCCTTGCTTAGCCTACCCAGTACTTTAGTATTATACTTTCTATCTGCCCATAATTCTCTGCCTAAATCCTACCTCTAAACCGGACTCTCTCCAGGCTCTTAATGTAGTATGCTGTAATGTCTCCAACTTCCCAGTTTCAGCCTAACATCACAAACGCCACTCTGTCAGTCAGCATCTTTTCTGTGATTGCGCTATCTCAATAGCTACTCAGACTTTTTTCATCCCTAGTTCTCATGCTATTACCTCACCTCGCCATTAGTGCACTTTAAAGCTCTCCTTCCCTCTACCTTTTCTCTACCTTCCACATAAGAGGAGAGGACTCAGTTCTCCAGTCTACTATCCAGTTGCTGCATTCTGGGACCTAGGTTGGGGAGTCCACTCAGCAATTAACTACAGCACAAGTTATCAGAGGCACTATGGGATAAGCAAGGCAGCCTTGTCTACAGCACACTATACTAAAAAAAGCAGAGTCTTGATAAGCCATTGCCCTCTGTGTTTTGGTGGCCTAGGCCACTACTGACTTCACCCAGACTTTGTCTGTGTTGTATGGAGCTTTCAGCTCACGCCTAAGCAAATGTGCCACATGCTGTTTTATTTGTGGAAGCTAACAGCTGTGAGATTAAACAGCATTGTTTGAAAGTGAACGTTCCTCGATGGCGACTTTACCACTGGCCAGCAAGGGAGAGTCCGCTCCATGTTGTTATCTTGAATAAAGTCACTTACCTCACTGAAACTGCATTGCCCACTGAGTATCCTTCACAACACATTTGGTGACGAGCCAGTGAGGTGTCCGGACAACTGCAGTGATGGAAGAGTGGCAGAGAACAGTACACACAACAGTGGTGGTGTAGAGACAGGAGTGAAGAACCTGCATTTGTGTGAGCAGCGGTGGTCGCAGTCGAGTACGAGTCCCATGGTGCAAGAGGACTGTGTGGCAAGTACTTCTGATGAAAAAGTGAGTGGTTGTGATTGAGTTTGAAGGCCCCAGCCCTGGATCAGTCAAGTGTTAAGGACATGTTACGTCTCACGCAAACTTCGGGCCCAGCGGTCATTTTAGGAACCTTAACTGTGTTGAGAGAGTGCGGTCTAGCTGTTCAGCAACGTAAGATGCTACCACAACATGACGGCCACTTGTGGGATGAAACGAGTTTCCTGTATAATCTGTGGAGACATTTGTTGCCATAGCAATGAGCATGGGCAACACAGCATTTTATGTTCTACGGCAATATTGGTGAGACGCTCACCTTAAAGCAGTGGTATAACAGCACAGTTACTGGTGATGTGCACACCTCTTTGGGGACATTCTTTTTAGTATGGGCATAATTTATACACGATTTGAAACAGTGCATTCATCTGTGATGCGCACACCTCATTGAGAACATTATTTGTGTTACAGTCATTGAATGTTCACAGGTGAAACAGGGCATTCATAAGCGATGCACACACCCTCTCCATCTTACGTTACTTGTGACAATAAGTCAGTGATGTGCACACACTGGGGTCCATAGCTTTAAGGTTAATTTTCATTCATTCAATTAGTGTGTGCTCTTCTTTAATAATGTCACAGTGATGCGCACAGCTGGAAATAGTAATTGGGACCATTAGTGAATTTCTTTTCACTTATTGTCATTTTGTCCAGTGTTCCCATTCATTGTTACACATTCTAGCTTGCTTCACACTATTAGGTTTAACGGAAGCTTCAGAGAGTCCTCACAGTGACGTTGCTCCGGTTGTCCCGTCATCTCATATCTCAGTCATTCCCCCACCATGTTTCTTAATGCAAGCTGGTTCTACACCGATTCTTTCGGAGGACTGGGTTCTGAGGTTTGATAATTATTTAGAAGCTCTAGATGGGCAGGAATTTCGTGCAATAAAAAAGAAAGCATTTTTGTTAAGTGCCTTGGGAAAAGAGGGCCAGCGAGTTTTTAGATATTTACCGCAGGTCTTGGAATCTAATGGACAACCATTTCAAGATGTTTTTAAAGAGGCCAGGCATAGGTTAGAGATTGAATATGCATAGGAAGAGAACCAAGGTATGACAAGGTATACATGTTACACCCAACACCAGAATGTTGAGGAGTCCATTGATGAGTTTGTAGCTCGATTATGAGAGTTGTTGACCAAATGTAGGTTTGAAGATATGGCTGATGAACTCTTTAGGGACCAGCTCATTGTTCAATGTAAAAAAAGGAAAATTCAATAAAGGTTGTGGGCGACAAAGAATCCCACACTGAGAGATGGTACAGATATTTCCAAGATACTTGAGCAATCAGATTTATGTATGAGGGAAATGGTAAGGAAAGTTCAGATCAATAAAATATCAGAAGTTGGGGAAGTAAGCAAACTAGGAGGGGAATCGGTCACTGTGTCAAAAAACAGTAATAAATCAGGTAAACACTTTGTGCCTGTTAAACAATCTAGAAAGAGTTGCAATCATTGTGGGAGTGTCAGTCATGCCTCTGACTCTAAATTCTGCTTTGCCAGTAACAAAGATTGTAGGAAGTGTGGCCGGATAGGCCATTTTGCAAGAATGTGTTGAATTAGCAGTCGTGGCAAGGTAGCGTTAGTATCAGAAGCTTCTTCAGGACCAACAGACATGGCTAAAATAATTTTGAGTGTGGGAGGTGAAGAAGAAGTGGCAGATGAGGGACAAAGGAAGAATAGAACAATGTTTAATATAGATGGCCGTTGTGTACAGCTCATGGTGGATACGGGGTCTATGTACACTATAATTCCTAGATCTATGTTTGAACAACAGTGGGGTGGTAATGTATTACAACCCAAAGACATCTCTCCAGATGGATATCAAGGGAAAACTATTGACATCTTGGGGTTTACGGATGCTCACATCATATTTGAGGGAAGGAGCATACAAGGAAAGGTGTTTGTGGCAGAACATAGACCCCCAGTTTTGGGGTAGGTACACCAGTACGACCTGCATGTCATTGCCAACCCAAGGGCACCTTCTCAAGTGATGGTGGGGGAGCATGAATTTATTACAGATTTTTTGTAAACTGTAAAACATGTATTCAATGATAAACTAGTTCAATTGAATAGGTATGTTCACAAAATTTTGCTCAAAAAGGGAACTGTTCCAGTTCAACATAAACTCAGGAGTGTTCCAGTTATCGTTTGGGATGAAGTTAAGAAACTAATTCATGAGATGTTACATGAAGGAATTATAAAACCGGTCTTGGCATCCAATTGGATATTACCTGCGGTTATTACACAGAAGTCAGATGGGCGTCTGAGGTTCTGTGTAGACTTAAGATCTCTGAAGCAGAATATTGTAGCAGACACATTTCCCTTCCCTAACATTAACAAATTTGTTCTGATGTTGAAAGGAGGGAAATATTTCTCAAAATTAGACTTAAAGAGTGTGTACCATCAGATCAAGCTTCATGAAGATTCTAAGCCATTGACAGCATTCACAACAATGGAAAGAACTTTTCAGTTCATTCATATGCCATTTGGACTGTCGTCGGCAGCGAGCGTTTTTCAATGCATCATTTCTTCAGTATTTAAGGGTTTAGAATTTATCCTGTACTTTCAAGACAACATATTAATATTTGGCAAAACCATTGTGGAACATAGCATTGTATTGAAAGATGCATTACATAGAGTTGCTTAAGTAAGTCTCACTTTGCGTAAGGACAAGTGCTGATTTTTAAAGAACAAATAGAATATTTGGGGTATACACTGTCATCTGATGGGGTAAACCCCAAAACAATTGTTGAAGGCTATTGAATTAGCTTTGCTACCCTAGGGCAAGCAACAGTTCAGGACCTTTATGGGTCTCATAAATTACTATGCAAAGTTTGTTCAGAGGTTTGCTGATAAAACAAGTGTTGAGGTTGTTACTAAGGAAAGGTCAGAGTTTTATGTCGGCACAAAAACAGGAGGAATGTTTTAACCTAATTAAGAGAGAAATTTGTGAGGCTGGTATTCTGGTGCCATTGGATTTCAAGCTCAAGTCAATTGTAACAGTGGATGCAAGTGCAACAGGTGAGGGCGCCATTCTCTCTCAGAAACATAGTAGTGGTGAGAAGACTATAGCTTTTGTGTCTAGACATTAACCAATGCCCAACCAAATTACTTAGTTATTGAGAGAGAAGCATTGACTGGTGCCTGGGGTGTGGAGTATTACAGGACGCATGTCTGGGGTACACAGTTCATCCTGAGATGTGATCACAAGCCTCTTATTAAAATACTTCTTCCTGGCGGTGCTGGTAAGGGCTCGGCAAGGTTGGCTGCCAGACTCCAGGAGTATCGTTATGTGGTTGAACATATTCAGGGATGGAAAAACACTCAAGCTGTTTGTTCAGGTTCTCAGTTGATTGGAAGTTGGTCGACGTTCCATCTGTGTCAGGTGGTGAAAATTAGGGTACAGTTGATTCTGTGCACGTTGTTGTATTGAAAGGGGCTGGTCCTTTTATGGTGGATGAGTGGTATCAAGCTATGGATGATCACGAAACCCTTAAGGATGTTACATGCATGTTAGTTTCAGGGAAAAGGAGAGAGAATTGTTTGTCAGTATATGGGCGCCCTTTTGTCAAGGTTTTGGATTAAATGTCCATGTGGGGCAACAGAGTATTGATGACAGGTGATAGATTTGTGCCACCAGTGGGTTTTGACGACTAAGCTTATAGATATAGCTCATGAAGACCATTTGCGGCGGATTTTAATTCACTGTCATCTCAAAGCGCGATTTTAGTGGCCAGGAATGGACGACTAAATCACAACATGGGTTGTAAGGTGCTGAGTTTGTAACGTGGGTGAAAAGAGACTCGGAGTAGAAGCGCAATCTGTCATAGGACATACAATGAATCCTGAGAAATCTTGGCATAGCATGATCATTAATGTTATTGGTCTAATGTCTGAGTTATGTATTGAATGCAGGTATGCTATGGTGAGTGTTGATATTTTTTGTAAGTGGTTGTGTGTGAAGGTTATGAAGGAGATCACTACAGAAGCCACAATTCAAAATTTGAGGAAAATGTTCTTGTAAGATGGCATTCCATCTATTTTCATAACTGATAATGGCACACAAATGGTCTCTCACGAAATGGAGATGTTTCTGCGGGAGCATGATATTAGGCACCATTGCACCTCTCTTTACAATCCACATGGTAATGGTATTGTTGAAAGGGCTAACAGACTGGTGAACGTGTAATTCAAATGGCTGATGTGTCAGGACAGGATATAGAGAGGGCAGTGAAGGATATGGTGTGGGCTTATTGTACTACTAAGCAGGAAACCATCCAAAGATCTTTGTTTGAATTGATGAGGGTTAGAATCCAGGGTACCAAATCGGTACCATCTTGGATGAAGTAGTGAGTGGCAAGTGGTGGTGAGCTTTGCCATTGCTTTTAATGGCAAAGTCGAACTAGCAGTGTACACACTGCTCCTCCAGTCTGCAGTGTTGGTAAGGATGATTTGGTTCCAATAGTTGTGATTGCTAAAGGTGATTTGTGAAGATCAAAATGGGTGGGGTAACGAGAGGGTGGCCGAAGTTTAAAAGTCCATTTAAAGTGTAATGTGTGTGTCAATTCTACGTGGTTTTGGAAAATGGTGAAATTGACGCAGAGTTCCATTGTATCAGAAAGGTGGTGATTGTTCAGTGAAGGGAATTGGAATTTGCAGTGGATTTATGTGGATGAAAGATGGTGATTTTGAAAAAAGAAGAGGGAGGACAAATTCCTTGGGAGAAAGGGGGATAAGGGCAGATGTTGTCCAACCTACTTTCACGGTAGATAGGAATACGGGAGATGTGTTGAGTCCCCGAGAGGGTAGGAGTATGAGAGACCCGAGACCACTAAAGTACTTAAAATATTATGTTTGCTAATTATTTATGGCATTTCTGTATTTTTCTTCAATTATCTTTCTTTAGTCTACCTTTGTTATGTTATCCATGTATTTTAAATTGTTATCATTTAGAAGGGAAGGGGATGTGTTGTATGGAGCTTTCAGCTCGAGCTTCAGCATTTGCGCCACGTGATGTTTTGTGAGTGGAATCTCATAGCAGTGAGATTCCAGAGCATTGTTTGAAAGTGGACGTTCCTTGATGGACAGTTTACCATGGGCCAGCAGGGGAGAGTCCGCTCCATGTTGTTGTCTTGAATAAAGCCACTTACCTCACTGAAACTGCGTTGTCCTCCAAGTATCCTTCACAACAGTCTGCCATGCAGATGGCTGACATCACTTGAAATTACATTATGCACAACTTCTCCCACTTAGAAATCCCCCTCTCATGTTTCCCTCCTCAGGGGCACAGGTGTCAGGGTTGATCATCAGCTTCATCCAGTCTGGGAAATGTGAGCCAATGAGAAGTAATATCTTTATTTCTCCTTGTTGTTTCCTCTTACTAAATCTGCTGCCTTCTGCAGCAAACTTAGAAAGAGGAAAAAGCCTCAGTGGACTGTTTTTGTGCAGGCGCAAGGGTGCATGCATTGGCGCTGGGCAGCAGGTTGTGTTCCAGCACAGGCAGAGTTTAGGAATGTGCAATAAATTGGTAAATACAGCGCATTTCTCCCCTTTCCCTTTCACACAGTGCAGCAATTTGTCTTGGTGCTTTGCGTCTCGGGAAAGATTGATAAATCTGGCCACCTGTATTGAAGATTGCAACTGGAACCAGTGGGAGGCTCAAGTGTCCCATTCCTGTAAAATATCCGCCAGTGCTGCTGGCTGGTAAACATTGACAGAAATTAAGCACCGCATTTCTGACCTGCTGCTGACACACATTCCTGGTATTTGACATTGCATCTCTGGCACCTTTTTTTTGTCTAATATTTATTAACCTTACTGAGGGGCTCTCCCGTGAGTTCTAAATCAGAAAAATTGTAGTTGTATAAAAGAACACATTAAAATACATCAGATCAATTGCAAATAAAATGTTTACTCAATAGATTTCTTAGGTACATTTTATCTGAGGTTCGTTGCCTACATAGCGAAATGGATAAGTAGTAACACATCATTCAGCACCCGCACTCTCCCATTGTGACAAACCGTATCAAAACACATGACTGATCCTAATATTTAGAATAATTGCACATTCTTTATTTACTTGATACAGGAAAAACATTCTTGCGATAAGCAAATTAATTTCTGGGTTACTTCGCAATATGTTAGAGCCGTACAGACAGCAGCAATATATTTCAACGCTGCTTTTGTGTGTTTTTCTCATTTCATTTTCAAAAAACGATCCAAAATTCGCTTAATCCTAATTTGGCAAACAATTGTTTCTACAAGCGCATGCAAATCTTCGCTGGCAGCGAGCGGGCATGGTTCCCCATCTAAACTGTTAATTTATCCCAGGTGGAGTCGTGCTGCTTGTTTCAAAAAAGGAGACGGGGAACCATCATTTTTCAATTCAGCTTTTCAGATCAGGCCCACAAAAAGAGAGAGAGATGTTCTGGGAAAACTGAATGGAACAGCCATGGCCCTGAGCACAGAAGAAGGAAAATGTCACGTTGCGAACCTGAAGATGTTTCTTTGTGCCAGCAGATGGACTTTAATAATGTTAATCTTCAAAGTTGTGGCACTCTTTTTACGAAACGAGTTCTGTTCCTACACTTGTAAAGAACTTGTCCCTGCACCTCGGACATTCCATTCTCTCTCTCTCTAATACTGCATAAAGGAGTGGATAAGGAATGCTTAAAGATGCACATCATAAATTCACATTATTTAAACTTCTGACAGCTTCACGAAGTGCGAAGCTGGCGCAGCGTTTAAAAATATGGCAGTCCGACATGCGTGTCAAAAGTAGACATAATGCCACTTAAGGGCATGAGTGGGTCTACGCCACAATCTGGTGATTCCCTCCTGCCAGAGGTTCCACCATAGAAGGCAACCACCAAGCAGCAACTGGATGCTCCTCGCGGTAGGGACAGCGGCCATTGAGTAAGATGCTGCTGTGCTGCTGGCAGCCAACATCCCGATTTCCTGCAGTTGGAATCCCAACCGTTACTGACCAGGGCAACCAGCAGTTGAGATCTGGTGGCCACGAGAAACTAAAGTGTCTTTGGATGAAATTGGAAACGTTGCCTGCCGTTGTGAAGGGTGACGTTTCTGGATTTGTATCAATTTGTTAATTCCTATTAATGCAAGTGATACCCAAAATGTCAACCTGCCATGTGGTACTAATCAAGTAGGCGAAATCTTTGCTCAATGTTAGTCTCTGCTGATTATGTGCTAATGGGTCAGGGCTGTTCACTGTGCAAGTGGTGCTCTGCTCACTATTTCAATTGATTTTGCCGGGTGCCAGGGTGCAAGGCTCTTCTAGCCAGGATGCCAGGACCGGTGCAAGTTACTAAATCGTCTCAGTCTACTTATAGTACAGAACTGAGCCTCAGCTAGTAGAGATAGTTATCATTTTGGATATAACCTTAACATACATTGCAATGACCATTTCCAGATTACTATTCAAATCACCATTGCCATTTTACTATCAATATAGTTCAAGTACATACATCACCCACTGACTTGCTAGTTTTCACAGTGGATCAAATTGTACAGGATATTACAATATATACAAAACTGGCATGACAGAGGCACCAGACTTGGTCATGTCCTCCACATCTAAACATAAACACAGTATGAAAGTCCATGTCTCTCAAAATAGAAAGTATGGGGAGTGCACTATCTAAATCAAAAACAGATTTTGGAAAAATCCCCTCACCTTCAAATTCTCATGGCATTCTTCATCATAGGCGATTTTCCACACCATGGTAGGTGAATACCGCCATGGCAGACTTGACCATTACTGGGAGTTCTGAAATAAATTATTATTGAATATATGCAGGGATCCAATGTCAGTAAAAAATATCTTGAGGTATACCCAGAAATATTTATCCTTTATTGTGGGTACACCAGATTTGATTAAAAATACTTTAGTTTTGGGTATAGGATGAGATATGATGTCTCATCTACCTTTATGATAACACCAACATGTTTCAGCAATGTAATAAGCCCTTTCGGGTCTCCAGCCTTCATCAGGACTACTCTGATCCCTGCCTAACTACAAAGTCATTCCATGCAGTGACATGAGGCCTAATGTGCTCTCCTCTCTGGATATCTTCAGTGAGAGATAGACCTTTAACTTAGGGTGGCTCAAGCTACTCCCAGTCTGATTAGCAAGACATTCCCCTATAGTCACACATTCATCAAGGGGATGTGCCTGCGTGTCCACCTGTAGTTCTTTCTGTCAAAAATGCTTTGCTGTGTTGCGTGACAGGGAGAGAAAAGGAGAGCGACATATCTACAGAGATATGACTCTCTCCACCAGATTGTATGAACAATAAATGAATGCTAATAAAAATGATTATTGAGGGAATCACACAAAACTTTTAAAACTGCCCTCACACACAGAAGTCTGTGTCATGCTTCATCATAGGGCCTGCTAACAACACCCCCGCGCCGACCAACGCTGGGGGTGGAGCAATAGGGAAGGGAAGACAATACAACACAGAATAGAATGTGAAAAACAGCAAAGGGATCAAAAAGTGAAAATAAAAGCATAAACAGTGAGTTAAAACTGGCTCCAGGGAGTCCCTAATCTAATTTAATATCAGGTACCCTGTCCAGATATATTTAAACGGTCAAAACAGGACCTGTGGATGGTAGTATGGTAAACCTATGATGTGTCACCATCCCCTCCACTATGCAAAAAATGTCGACATGTTTCAGCCGGAGTTGTCAAATTGCCCGGCTTTCCTCAGGACTTCACTAATGTATGATCCCACGCTTCTCACCCAAAACACCATAAGTCAAAGATGGAGGGAAAACGTTTTTGTTGGGTAACTTACTCCAAACTCATGCAAAAAAGAGCGTCTTGCTCTCCACAATGGAACCTGCAAGGAACCAAAATAAAAACTAATAAAAACAAGACAGTGTTGTGCTCATTGTGCTATACAGAAAAACATCTGGTCAAGTGTGATCCCTCAATAATAAAATTAAATCAAATTTGATATAATGAAAGCATTCTTAATAGGGCGCCGCACAAGGCCAACTCCAAGTCATAACAATCTATTGACAGAGCCATGCTAAGTTCTTACATATCTACATTAGAGCCCTGTTAGATGCGCTTAGTTCGCATATAGAGGCTGGTATCAGAGTAATACTGGTCCAGTCCATACTGATTAAAAATCCAAGGATAAAAAAGAAGTAAGAGAGAGGAAAACATCGAACCCTTCTATGAGGCTTACCGAGTTTATTTACAATCTAAACTTGAACTGGCAGGGGAGAGAGGACAGCTCCCTATAGTCACACTCTGTTGGAAAAATGCAATATGAAAAGAAGAAAAAGTTATATATTGTTAAACAACAACAAAAGGCGTTATTTCCAAGTTAGAAATATACCCTACAACGAAACTCAAAGACGACTGCAGGAAGGGGTGGTCAAATAATCATGGAGGGAATAGAAATGCGTGGGCCAACTCTGTCCCATCAAGCATTTACCGTAATCCCTCGTGAGTTTTTAAACAAGGTTAATAAGTGAAAACCTGCCCCAAGGCTCAACCACCACACACAACTCCACCAAGAAAATAAATGAACCCTCTAACAACAGAGTAGCCCGACCCCAAATGTATGAAAGTTAACCCATTCCGGGGACTAAAAACTCCCAATCTACTCCTTACTTCGTCAAGGTAAGCTGTGGCCAAATCGCTCGTCTCTACCACCGCCGTGTAGGTTGGAGAAAACGCCAAAACACGGTTCTCTTAATACGCGCGGCCACGCCCACGTGATCTCATTATGGGTGCGAGCGCCGTCATGTGTTCAAAAGGGAAGGAAGGGATTTTGTGAGACACTAGAGCGGGGAAGTCGATTTCCATGTTGGTACTGAGTAACGCGAGTCCCTCATTGGTCGAATTATTACTCCTTCTCCAATGACAGCGCATATACATGTATTTACACAAAAAAGGCCGAGTGGAAAGCAAAATTTAGCCAATTTCTCTTGTTTTGATCTTGTTTAGGGTACTGGATACATTATAGCTGTAGTCTACACGTATTATTCACGGAGTATCAAACATCTTCCACCACCTTCTCTCCCCCACTTCCCCCTCCTTCCTTCCTTTCTTGCTTCACCCCCCCTCCCCCCCTCCCCCTAATGAGACTCCACTAAAAAGACTCCATTGAAGCCATTCGCTATATTTTCCTTTCATCGTGTGTTTGTACAGAGACGCATAGCGATGGAAGGATGTATATGTACATATATATAGAAGAAATGTTTCTTTATATATTTATCTGCACATCGTTGGGTTTAGAGAGAAATTGGCTAAATTTTGCTTTCCACTCGGCCTTTTTGTGTAAATACATGTATATGCGCTGTCATTGGAGAAGGGGTAATAATTCGACCAATGAGGGACTCGCGTTACTCAGTACCAACATGGAAATCGACTTCCCGCTCTAGTGTCTCACAAAATCCCTTCCTTCCCTTTTGAACACATGACGGCGCTCGCACCCATAATGAGATCACGTGGGCGTGGCCGCGCGTATTAAGAGAACCGTGTTTTGGCGTTTTCTCCAACCTACACGGCGGTGGTAGAGACGAGCGATTTGGCCACAGCTTACCTTGACGAAGTAAGGAGTAGATTGGGAGTTTTTAGTCCCCGGAATGGGTTAACTTTCATACATTTGGGGTCGGGCTACTCTGTTGTTAGAGGGTTCATTTATTTTCTTGGTGGAGTTGTGTGTGGTGGTTGAGCCTTGGGGCAGGTTTTCACTTATTAACCTTGTTTAAAAACTCACGAGGGATTACGGTAAATGCTTGATGGGACAGAGTTGGCCCACGCATTTCTATTCCCTCCATGATTATTTGACCACCCCTTCCTGCAGTCGTCTTTGAGTTTCGTTGTAGGGTATATTTCTAACTTGGAAATAACGCCTTTTGTTGTTGTTTAACAATATATAACTTTTTCTTCTTTTCATATTGCATTTTTCCAACAGAGTGTGACTATAGGGAGCTGTCCTCTCTCCCCTGCCAGTTCAAGTTTAGATTGTAAATAAACTCGGTAAGCCTCATAGAAGGGTTCGATGTTTTCCTCTCTCTTACTTCTTTTTTATCCTTGGATTTTTAATCAGTATGGACTGGACCAGTATTACTCTGATACCAGCCTCTATATGCGAACTAAGCGCATCTAACAGGGCTCTAATGTAGATATGCAAGAACTTAGCATGGCTCTGTCAATAGATTGTTATGACTTGGAGTTGGCCTTGTGCCGCGCCCTATTAAGAATGCTTTCATTATATCAAATTTGATTTAATTTTATTATTGAGGGATCACACTTGACCAGATGTTTTTCTGTATAGCACAATGAGCACAACACTGTCTTGTTTTTATTAGTTTTTATTTTGGTTCCTTGCAGGTTCCATTGTGGAGAGCAAGACGCTCTTTTTGCATGAGTTTGGAGTAAGTTACCCAACAAAAACGTTTTCCCCTCCATCTTTGACTTATGGTGTTTTGGGTGAGAAGCGTGGGATCATACATTAGTGAAGTCCTGAGGAAAGCCGGGCAATTTGACAACTCCGGCTGAAACATGTCGACATTTTTTGCATAGTGGAGGGGATGGTGACACATCATAGGTTTACCATACTACCATCCACAGGTCCTGTTTTGACCGTTTAAATATATCTGGACAGGGTACCCAATATTAAATTAGATTAGGGACTCCCTGGAGCCAGTTTTAACTCACTGTTTATGCTTTTATTTTCACTTTTTGATCCCTTTGCTGTTTTTCACATTCTATTCTGTGTTGTATTGTCTTCCCCTTCCCTATTGCTCCACCCCCAGCGTTGGTCGGCGCGGGGGTGTTGTTAGCAGGCCCTATGATGAAGCATGACACAGACTTCTGTGTGTGAGGGCAGTTTTAACAGTTTTGTGTGATTCCCTCAATAATCATTTTTATTAGCATTCATTTATTGTTCATACAGTCCCTCTTCTAATTAGTGGTTTCATAGTTAGCGTGGGAGGTCGAAGAGGGACTTTATCCTTCCACCCCTCTTCTTTGTGATTTTTATCTCTCCTCCAGATTACCTGCTTTTCAGTTGCTGTGCGCCAGCCACACACCTTAGCACCATAATGCTAGGGTGCGTGTCTGAGTCTACAAGAAATACTATACATAGACACACTTTAAAACTTTTCCTACTTTGCATGTGTGCTGCATAGTGCAGCACGCATGCAAAGTCGGAAAAGAAAGGAGAAATAAAAACATTTCTCCTCTTAACGCCTCCTTTTAAATAGCGTTAACTTTTGGCGCTAAACCCTGTCTGCTATTGTTTGTAGATAGGGTTTCCGTCAAAAGGCATGGGTGGTAGTATGAGAAGGCCCATGTACCACCCATGTAACGCCCCCTTGGCACTAAGTAACACAAAGCAGTGCTTTGCACTGCTTTGCATTACTTCCAGTGTACTTTCCAGCGCAAAACAAGTTTTGCACTGGAAAGTAAATTTAAAAAAAACATTTTGTGCTGGTTAGCGTCACTTTTGTGATGCTAACCCAGCGCAAAATGTTAGGTAATTTACCCCAATATCTACAGAACCAGAGGACACATTGAGACAATCACACACCCAGAATATATCTGCACAGATAGGAATACATATAGAGTCAGGCAGCTACATCTCCCGCTCTAAATGTTCGTCAGTTGTATACTTGGACGTTAAGTCAAACTATGCTGTGCATTGCTATGCAAGCGGCTGGTAAAAAGTGAAGGGTACTGATCTGTGAAACTCAACAAGTGTAACCCTTCAATCAATCAATCAGGGAATTGTAAGCGCGCTACTCACCCATGAGGGTCTCAAGGTGCTGGGGGGGGGGTCCGCAGAACTGTTTAGCCGAAGAGCCAGGTCTTGAGGGTCTTCCTGAAGGTGTTCAGGGAGGGGGCGCGTCTGATGTCTGCCGGTAGCTCGTTCCAGGTCTTGGCTGCAATGTGAGAGAAGGATCTTCCGCCTGCTCTGGCTCTGTGGATGCGCGGGGTTTCGGCCAGTGTGAGGTTGGAAGATCGGAGGTTTCTTTTGGGTACGTGGAAGTTGATTCTGTCGTTGAAGTATTTGGGTCCGTTGTTGTGTAGGCATTTGTAGGCGTGAGTGAGGATTTTGAAAGTGACTCTTTTCTCCACGGGGAGCCAGTGGAGACTTCATAGGTGTTGGCTGATGTGTTCGTGTCGGGGGATGCCGAGGACGAGTCTGGCGGCGGTGTTTTGTACTGTCTGGAGTTTGCAGAGTAGGGACTTGTTGATGCCGGCGTAGAGTGCATTTCCATAGTCCAGTCTGCTGGTGATGAGTGCGTGGGTGACTGTCTTCCTTGACTCAGGGGGGATCCACTTGAAGGTCTTGCGGAGGATGCGGAGGGTGTTGAAGCAGCTGGAGGTGACGGCGTTGACCTGTCGGTTCATGGAAAGTGATGAGTCGAGTACGATGCCGAGGTTCTTGGCGTGGTCTGAGGGGGTAGGTGGGCTTCCGAGGGCGGTCGGCCACCAGGTGCTCTCCCATGCAGAAGGGGTGGTACCGAGGACGAGGACTTCTGTCTTCTCGGCATTGAGAAGACAGAACCTCTGGAGCGCGGCTTTTTGTGTTAATGGTTGTCAATAGATCATGTGATATCCACATGTTGATAGCGAGTACATCTTCCAACACATTTACGAGTTCAATTTAAGTTCTCTGTTGGGGTCTGAACCTGTATTGGTGTATGATGAGCATGCAGTTAGATTCAAGATATTTTTGGAGTTGGATTGTGACTAGTGTTTCAAGACGTTTTGAGACCTGTGGAAGCATAGCAAACAAGTTGTATTCCTGTCCCAAAGCAAGGTAAACCAGTACCATATGTTTTGGATAACAGAAGCCATTAGAGTGGTACTATTTAGCACCGTTTTGCATAGTTTATATATTGCAATGGTGTGCCATATGGCTCCGTTTGTTTATGCAGCTGTCAGTGCTATGCAGTAACAAAAATATCAATGTTCGCATGTTGTCTATGTAGACAAAACATTAATATTGTGTTTTTGTTGGCGTAAAACATCACTTATTACTACAAATAAATATAAGAAAACCTCATGTTGGCAATGGCTTTATTAGTAGAACAGTCAAAAATTAAGCCCATTGCTAGAATCATCAAATTGAAAAATATCTTCACTTTTCTGTGGGAAGAATGGGTAGAAAGTAGCTGCTCTGAAGAGCCATATGATCAGGGAGCAATTCAGGAACACTCTGCACAGGTAGACAATGAAGCAGTGCACCTCATAACATGAGCTGCAAACAGCACAGCTCAAAAACATGCATGAGTGATTATGAAGACTTTTTTTGGGTGGGGGTCCTACGGCATCCAGGGTTTTCTGGGCCTTAAGTGTATCATTTGAGGTTGCTTAGTACTGACATCACGGGGTCACATACTAATATCATCCCAAATTGAATACCACTGTGTTAGCACCTTTTGCACTAGCTTCTCAAGGTAGCCATGTCAGAGGGGTTCAAGGATCCTTTAGTTAGGTAATATGGGCTGGAAAATCAGAACTCAGTAATGCACATAACAACATTCAGTTAATCATTTTTAAGACTGTGCTTTTACTTTTAAAAAGAAAAAGTACTCTACGGCATGCACATCTACATGCTGTGCATAAAAGTACATATATACAGTTGGCAAAACATTATGCCAAATAGTACACAATTTCTTGGCGGGAATAACAATTTAAAACCCTTCCTAAAGAGGGTGGAGCAGCACAATTTAGACTCCACCCCTACACGTCAGAGAAATGCAATTATATATGTGCCTTAACTTCATAAACATGTGTGAAGCATTAAAACGTGTTAATGAAATGTATTCACTGTAGAGACTAGAGATTAATACACATATGCACTGATGTTCAATTTAAACGTGAAGGCATTTATTCTTTATTCACGTTTTACACTTACCCTTCAAGTTATATATGCATATGTAAACATGTACTCTTTTACTCACGTTTTACACTTATTACTCAAGTTACACGTATGCATGTATAACCATGTATTCGAAATGTACATTAAATGCTTGAAGTTAGCCTGACTATAGGCATCAGTTGAAATGCGTTTTGCTTTGCCAGCATGTTTTCCTTTTCTTGCAGATTTATTATTTCATTAGTTAGCGAAAGGCTTATTGTCTGTATTAGACTGCTGATAGAGAGGGAAACTTGGCAGTGATCGTGGAGAAACAATGGTTGAAAGAGGCTTTCTGTTCATCATGTACCTGGATGGCAAGATATTCAAGGTTGAGAACTGCAGTCTCAGCTCGATGTGTTGAGAAATTGGACCTATTTTGCAGATGCGCTCAAGTAGTGATCTGAATGATACCTGGTGGTGTGAAAGGAGATAAGGTTTCTGCATCTCCTGTTTCTTTTAAAGTGGTAATCACACAGTTAGAGTCACTGCAGATTCCCTCCTTTAGACTTTGAAAGGTACAGACCTCCTTGCTTTCCCTATTCTTAAAAGCGTAAAGCTTTATGCTAAACTCTTATTTCCTTTACCAAGACTTCTACTGAAGTAGGATCATGCTGACACCTTCCATGCTTCAAATTAAAGACCCTTGATAGATGATCCTATATCTGGCTTATGTTTAGAAGAGTGAAGGGAAGTTTCCCTATGGAACACCTATTTGCTTCAATTTGTTTCCGTATTGTGTTGGCTATCACATTTGTGTATCTCACTCTGTTGCGCCTTAACTCACTGAGATATTTCAGCTTTCCTATTATACTGATGTACTTATTGAACTTATTTTTGGTTTGCATATATACTGGACTGATTGGCAGTCCAAATAAAACCCTTTGACCATATCCAGCGATTCTTGGTCCTTATTGTGGAGTCACATGGTCCTCGAAAGTTAGAAATGTATTGTTGATGTTTGCTCCCTTTCAATTCTTCATGTCAGCTAACAAAGGTCCATACAACCAATGTGGAAAAATCTTTAATGACTTGACTAAGAGATTACGTTGTAAGGCCCAGCACTCCAACAGGATGGTAGCTTGTCGGATGGTTAGCTACTGAAGCAAAGGGAGTTAGTGTATCCCCATAGAAATTCAAGACTTACCCAAACCCAGCCCTAGCCCTTAAAGCCCATGTCTCAATTCGGAGGATCAGCAGAGGATCAGCAGAGTTCGAGCGGTTTGCAAAAGAGTTGTAACAGCAGAGGAGTGAGTATTTGTAGGGTCAAGTGGTGTAATTGTGTATGTCAAGCTTGCTTTATTTTGCTGGGATTGCGATGTGCAATGCGATGATGTTTTAGTGGTAGTACAAATGTGAATGCGCTTAATGCTGAGCAATTGAAGTTGTTATCAGGCTGGACGTAGCCTAAGATTCAAGTGTGGAATACACTGTGTTGTAATTTCTCTTCTAAGTTTTGTGGGCTAGCCTGGAGGTACCATCGGCTACACAATTGAGATAGGGACATATACCTCTAGGTGAGAGTATGGTGTGGTTGCTGTATTGGATCTTGTAAAACAAAGGAGAAGCTGCACTGATCCAAGTGATTCCAGCTGGTCGCGTTTTTACTCAAGTGTGTGTCTGAGTAGGTCGGAAAGTGCCGCTCTGGACCATTTCTTGCGTGATTGAATACTTTGATCTCTTTAGTAGAGGAGACAAAAGTTATTTGTTGAAATCACATAGCATTTTGTTTTATGCTTGCTTAGTGTTGAGAAAAGAGCGCTCTCATGAAAATTGTAAATGAGGGTGAGCCGCTGCGAGGAGTGAGAAATACGTCATAATATGCCTTGCTGACATTGAACGGTTGGCGTTTGTACAGCTCTGTTACTGGCTCGCGCCGAACAAGAATTGTAGGTAAAGAAATTATTTCCTGGTTTGAAATGAGAATTCAACTTGAGATTGTTGTTATTATTGCTGAAAAATGAAAATTTTCAAGGCTATATGAGATCTGATTAGGGGAAATGTGAGAGTACCTGTTAGAGAAGGAGCTGAAGCACCAGCAGAAGGCATGGCTGGTCATTATATGCCCATAAAAGTGGGGCTCCACAGGTGCATTTGGCTACATAAATTGCATAGGATCACTGAAAACAAAGTTGCTTTGATGTTTCCACTCTTCGGCACCTTTAATTTGAGAACTATTAAAAATATGAGAAGTGTATTGTACGAGATGAAGCCACCTCCTAGACCCGCAAGTACCATGGCACTTAATGCCTGGGAGCATGTAGCTCATGCCAAAGAGAAGGTGAAATATCAGGGTAGAGTCAGAAAGGCAGTACATAGCTGCGCAGAAGCTAGATGGGATGCAGGACAACAAACGGGAAGAGCTGACATAATTGAGGGAGCTAGGTTATTCCCTGCATTAATGAGTCAGTGAACCTCGGAAAGAGAAGCATAAAAGGAAAAAGGAGGATAAAGTGGAGAGTGCAGAGGGATCAGGTGAAGATAGTGACAGTGATTCTAGTGATGACTTTCTGGATGTGTAATTGTCAACCCATCCACCTCCTTATAATGTGTCCCAACCTGAAGGAATGAGTAGCGTTGTTGTTGGTGGAAGCCCAGAGGGAGCCACCGCCCCACTGATTATGATTCAGAACCTTATGGGAGAGAGTTCAGGAATTTGTGCTCCTAATAATTTGACTCTTTCCAATATCCCAGATGCAATAACTGTTCCAGTTACTATTGGTCCTGCAGTTCCCTTGTATAAACCTAAGTTGTCACGCTTTGATGGTTCCTACTGGAGTAAATATGTCAACTACTGTTTGTGTTGCTACCAGATGGAGAGGCATAGGAAGAACTCCTTTAGTCTCAAATATGGTGACTTCACCATATGTTGCTCCTGTATCGCCAGTAATGAATCAAACAGGACTTACCCATGTAACCAGCTCAGAGGTCACAAAATTCTCACCTGTCCATTTGAAATTCACCTCCTTGCATGTCAAGTAGTAGTCCCTAGGAAGGGATAATGTGCAATATTTCTGGAGTCCAAAATGGTGCTAATTCATGGGAATTTGATGATTTGATCAGGTTTTTGAATGGGTCTCTCTTTAGTGGTAAAGTTGGATTTAACATTACTGTTTTAGAAATGCCACTTTTAAAAAGTGAATATATCTCTGCTCTAAACTTTGCTCTGTGTGCCTGCAGCCTGTCTCCAATACACGTCTGGGCTGGAGACAGCTACACTTTGTGCATTCCCTCTAGATAGCCTCAAACACAGGAAGGTGAGGCTCATCTGCATTCTGAGCACTCATCTGCATTCATCTGCATTCTGCTGGGTCTTCCTGGGCAGGGAGGAAAGGGAGCGGCTGATACATACACTTCAATAGGTAGTGTCTTGTTTGGGGCGTGGCTTGCGCAACCAAGATGGCGTACACGTTTTGATCTCACTCTGCTTCGTCCCCACTAATCTAGCTTTAATCCTGCTGTTACCCTACAATCAATGCAGCACACCCAGCTCCCCTCTCTCCCTTAGGCTCACTGCTGCCGTGGCAGGGGTCACCCGCCCCTGGAGGCGACAAAGACGTCGGATGGTTGCAGCCAACTGCTGCTGCCTCCTGTTCCCGTCTGTGGCCTACGGGTTGAGAGTGCTGTGACGGCAGCCCTGGAGGAGCTGTGGATTCTGCGTCTGTTTCCTGACCCTGCCTGCAGCCGTCTACACCCTGCATGATCTGCCATTGAGGGGAGCAGCTGGTGGCCCCATGGTGTGGAGCAGTACATGTCCCTTGGTAAGGCATACTGCATGTGTGGGGCCCTTGACTGAGCTGACTTGCGGCCTGCAGGGTCTGCCTATTGCCATACTTCCCCCTGCCTCTTCTGCCCTGTTGGGAGCTTTGTGTGAGACGTGAGTGTGGCTGACCGTTCGGCATGGCTGTATCGTGAGCGGCTCCCCTATGGACTGTCCTGCATGGGTGCAGTGGCTCTGGCCTTCTTAATTACCCAGCCATGTGTTTTTTTTCCTCAACAGTGAGCTGCTTCTCAAAAGAACACTTCCCCCTGCAGTGAACTTTTTGCATGGTTGCCTGGCTGTTGCCTTGGGAGCCATCACAGACTTTTGGTGATACACACTGATGCAGGGAGCGCGGTGAAGAGAAGGTGCAGTGCAGAGAAGCCTCCAAAGCCCAGGGGACTACTTGCCAGCATTCACAGGTGGATGTAATAATATCAGCGCCTTGGTGGGCAGCCTGTGGCTGTGGATCTCCCCTGTGTTCCTTGGTGTGCCATTTAGGGCCTCTCTATAGACCCTTCTTGGCTGTGCATCACCCGCAGCAGCCGACACTTATGGGCATACATACACCTAACACACTATTCGTGTTCTGGGGGCCCCTGGGGTCCAACAACTGCAATGCTGGACACCTGTTCAGACTTGAATGGCCTTAGACCCCGGATGGGCTGTGGCGTCCTTGTCATGTAACATGACGGGGCAGATCCCATTGCACACTGGCCTCCTGTTGCCCTTCATCCCTGTGGGGACCTCTACGTGGCTTAGACCTGCCTGCTCCTACCTGATCATATAGGGCTGCTCGTGCTACCGCACACTGGGAGATCGCGACATGCTGGTAAGCGGGCCCTCTATACACCGATTGCTGATCTTTTCTCAGGCACCTAATCACAGCCTTAGATAAAACTGGGTGCTATCGCTTGGGGTCACTGGGACTCTACTGTGTCACTTATGGGGGATCACTTTTGATGTCCTTCACCATTCTCGCAACTGTTGAATGGATCGGGCCTCCCAGGAGAGCACATGTGCATCTTTGGAAGGTATAATTAGACACTGTGTTAGCAAATCTGACGCTACTACATGCATATCACTGCAAATTGGTGCATAAAGTTCGCAGTACTGAACAAGTCCTCACGGACCTCCAACTGAAGACCCATGAAATGGAACCCTCCATGCAAACTTTGGCAGACAGAGTACATGTCCTGAAATCTCTCGATGAAGATGATGAGGGCCACTCAAGAAGGAATAATATATGGGTGGTTGGCTTTCCGGAAGGGGCGAAAGGGGTGGATGCCTTTGCTTATGTGGAACATTGGCTGAAGGACTTGTTACCTTCGGAGACCTTCTGACAGTTTTTTCTCCGTAGAGCGCACCCACCGTATTCTGATGTGGCGACCACCAAGTGGATCCAACCCTAGACCATTGCCGATCTGACTGCTCCCCTACCGAGATAGAGACTCCACACTGCGCAAAGCACAAAAACTCTGTGACATTACAGTCGATAATGCGCACGTCCTGTTTTTCTGGACTACACTGTGACAGTGCAGAAACTCTGAAATTTCTTCCTTGTGGTGAAGTGCCGCCTGCAAGAACTGGATGTCCGTTATTCGCTCCTGTTCCCAACTCGTCTGCGAGTTGCTTCAGACAGCAAGACACTGTTTTTCTACTCTCCTGAAGATGCCTGAGATTGACTGGAGTCTGTGGGACTATTGCCTGCCAGCCAGATCTCCCGGGGTGGCGCAGCACCCTGTGAGTCATCCATTTTTCGTTGGCATGGCAGCAGGTCCCTTTTGTGCCACTCAGTGCAATCAAAGAGCACCCCAGATCTGGAACAAGTTCTCAGGAAGAGGCGACGAGCTCTGCAAATTGCTGCTTCAATTCGTGAAGACACACATGATTAGGAACTGGATGATGATAACAAATCTGTTAGTGACGATGGCTTAGGGTCGCATTGGAACATATGGTAACAGCTCAATAGAGATATTTCCGATATGGAACGTAAGCTTTTAGATTACGAGAACCAGGAGATACATAATCCCTCCGACACGCGCCAGTTGGAAGACATGAGACACAAACATGCAGGGTTGATGGAGAGACTGCTATGTCTCAACTACGCCGCGCACTCAGCTCCCACACATGCTGTTGCTGATCGAACTGGTCAGCTGCTGGCTTAGCTTATCAGGCAGGACCAGGCTAGACACCCCATCGTAGCACTCCAATCTGCTTCGGATACGCTACTTTACACTCAACAAACCATACATGATGAACTGACGCACCACTACACACTCTTATACCAATCAGACTCTGCTGCAGGCCCCGAACATTTTGACTCCTTCTTCTCGACGATATTGATGTCCTGCATAACCCCTGACCAATAAGCAGAATTGGACAATTCTATAACACAATTTGAAGTCCAGGGGGCAATAAAAGCACTAGCAACCTGCAAGACTCCAGGCCCGGATGGACTGCCTGCTGAATTAATTTTATAAAGCATATATGCCTCTCCTTGCTCAGCACCTACTGGAGATGTACGAAGAGGCCGTCTCAGCTAACAGTCTCCTTGCCTCCCAACGAGAGGTAACCATCATCTCCCTACCTAAGGCTCAAAAGGACCCAACTTTGCTGGGGTCGGACAGACTCCTGGCCCTACTTAACACTGATTACAAGGTCTTAGCCAAGATCCTCGCAGATCGTTTGGCATCTTTAGTCCCAGCCTAGGTTCATTCGGACCAAAACAGATTTGTTCCTGCCCCTTTTTTATTGGGCAGGAGGAAGTTGTAGAAAGTATTGGGGACTTCCTTCAACTTACGCCACTTTTTTCGAGTCATGACTTAGTCTTGGCAGCATTGTCCATGTGCCGGATGCATAGTTTTAGACCTGGAGAAGGCCTTTGACTCCGTAAAATGGACTTACCAGTTTAACACATTGCCTCGCTATGGGATTGGTCATCGATCTCTCCAACAAATAAGACTGTTATACACCCAACCATTGATTAGGGTCAAAATGGGGTCCCTTATCTCATCTACAATTAACATATACAGAGGTACCAGGCAGGGCTGTCCACTATCCTCTTTACTTTTTTCCTTAGCCATCGAGCCACTAGCAATTGGACTTTGAGATCAGAGAGATCCATGGGTCATACCCTTAGGGAATAGGACTCACGTAATATATCCCTATACGCTGACAATATTTTACTCTATCTTAGTGATACGTCTTCTATCTCTACCATGATAGCCTTGACACTTCATAGATGTGCATCCCTTTCTGGGCTACATGTTAATTGGGCCAAGTTATGCCTGTTCCCGGACATCACTAACCCACATTCGATTGAATGGCATACAAATGGATTGACAGCCTAGTACTTTTGATTACCTCTGTGTGCGTATATACCACTTTCCCGGTGGACCTTTTCAATGGTAATGGTACTCGCGCTGTAACGTCCCTGCACTCCCAGATGTCATTTTGGTACATGCTGCCATTATCTGTTGAAGGACGGGTGGCGCTCCTAAAAATGGTAGTCCTGCCCCGGCTTTTGTACTATTTTACTAGCCTCCCTCTGTACATCAATGTGGTGTTCTTTCGTTCCTTCACCAGTCAGATATGGGACGTCCTCCGGAATAAGTCCAGTTGTAGAGTGGCATTGGTGAAGTTATACTTACCAACCACTAAATAAGGGGACCCCTGATATTGATGTAGGTAGGGAAAACATGGGAAAAAAGTGCAAAATAGTAACAAAAATTCCTCTAACTATATATTTTCGATTAAGCTATGCGTCATAGTATTACAACACCCGCTTCTCATGGAACCATTGAAAAATATGGATGTCAATCAAAATAGTAAGATCATATCAAAATGTATTACATTTATATATTAAAGTTTTTTATATATATCATAATTCTTCACATAAACATATAAATGATGATAGTACTATAAAGACAATTAGGTCCCATTGCACACCTAACACTCAATCAACTACATTCATTCAAATACTCAGACAGACACATACATCATCAAAGGTCACACACATCACAAATATATCTAAAAATAAAACATGAAATACGTTCAAGTCTACCTCACCGAACAACAAGAATGTTTTAACAAAATATCAGGAATATCAATATAACATCAAGTTATTGAAAAATATACAATGAAAGAAACGGGAGGGACTTTTTCAAAAGCGCCGACGCGCGTTTCGGTGGAACCCTTATTCCTCTCTTGGGGTATCACCTTCTTCAGGGCGCAGGAAAAGAATTAAAATTACAAACAGAAGGCAGTGGGACCTGTCAAGAAAACGTATACATTAATGAATATATGGGGAATCAGGTTTAGAGCAAAAACACAATGGTCCAATTGAGACGGGGTATCACGATAAATGCATCTATATAAAAGAACAAGAACAACAAAAATACAGAAAATAGAGGAGACCAACAAATGAAGGAAAATATTGGAACTGGTAGGTGAAAAATAACAATAAATTGAAAGCATAAACCCAAAATTAGAAGAATAAACAGTTAAAAGAGTATTGGCTACAGAATTAGCCAACTATGAAAACAAACATAAATGAAGGAGAAAAAAGGAGAGAAAAAAGGCAAAGGATGAATAAAGAGGTTATTTTGGAAAAAGAAATATAGCAGGGCACGCATAAATAGTAGTTTACAAAAATCTTACCGATAGCAATATCTAGAGACAAAGTTAATGAACACCCAAATGGGGTTCTATATAAAAGGTTGAAGGAATAAGGACAGCAATCTGTGTATAATGAGGATAATCACTGATGGCGTAAAATGAAGAATCTGAAAAAACAAGCACAAAAAAAGAGACTCTGATCTTACTATTTTGATTGACATCCATATTTTTCAATGGTTCCATGAGAAGCGGGTGTTGTAATACTATGACGCATAGCTTAATCGAAAATATATAGGTAGAGGAATTTTTGTTACTATTTTGCATTTTTTTCCCCTGTTTTCCCTACCTACATCAATATCAGGGGTCCCCTTATTTAGTGGTTGTCTTTACCCGGCCCTGTGCCGTGGGGTGTTTTCTTTGTTCGTTTGTATCTTTGACCCACTGGTCTTTGTGATTTGGAGACCCTTCTGTTTTTTATCTTTTATCCTCCTCTAGATAGAGTTTTGTCCTTTTTTCGTTTTCTATATTTTGCCTTTATATCTCTCTGTATTCACATCTTTTGCCATTCAGTTCATGGACATCATCAAGACCTTCGGTTTTACCGATGAGGACCTTACCCGACTATTAGGTCAGACACCTGAGGGTGTTAGACCCTTCTCTTTATCCAAAGACATTAACGAAGAGTGGACCAAGCTTTTCAACTTAAAGAAAAAAACTAAGCGTACCGAGTCACATGCTAATTTCATGCTCGAGTACTTGAAAGCTGGCACTATACCTATAGGCCTAAGAATAAAAAATATTCCCGGCCTCTTCATCGAAATTCGCCAGTTCCTGGAAAAATGGGCCTTGATTTCTAATAGGTGTTCCAGGGACTGGATGATCCTTATTGTTGAGACCGCTAGAGAAGTTATCCAACTACTCAATAAAGAGATCCAAGAACTAGAAAATAAACTTCTGCAAAGCCACGGTGTTGAGGAAGGGAAAAAGAAATTGGAAGATATTTCGATCGAATTGGATTCTTTCTGTGAGTATTTACTTAAACGCAAAACTGAAAAACTTAGAAAAGACATTAGACTTTTCTCTCAGGAACGTGTGTATCCGTTCCTTACCGAAAGTTTCTATACCCCTAATAGTGAAGGGGTCACTAATACTAATTCTAATTGGGGCAACAGACGCGTTACCACCTTCTCAGACACGACTGACTCCGATAACGAGGGTCCGCCCTCCCACATTCCCCAATACAGGCAGGAATCTGAGAACCCTACACCAGAACATCGTTTTTTAGGAAACAGACGGGGCAACTACCGACCCCGTTATCAAAACCGGTATCAAAAAAACCAACCCCGCAACCCTCAGTCGAGGGGTTTATACCAGGAACAAGCTCAACCTCAAAGATATTTTCCAAAGGGACAATACCAGGAACCAGTTCAACCGCAAAGATACATACAGACCCGCCAACACCAATATTGGCGAAAATTAATAATATACCCATCTTTAATTTGTCAGCTCATATCATGGATTTTCCCACTGAAGAGCTTTTAATTAAAGGCTTATCTTTTGTCCCCTCGACCACCATAAACAAATTTGAACTCATGACCGATTTACATGCTTTCTTCCGCCGGGTAAGACTCAGAAAGTATTTTGACAATAAATATCCTACTGTAGAAATTGATAATCTGTCAGGATTAAAACCGCCGTCTACTTTCACCCCTACCTTAGATCTTGTGGGCCCTGAGGTCGACTTGTTTGAAAAAGCTGTGCTCAATAAAATTGAGAAGGTCATTAAATTTGTACCCAATCCTTCATACAATATAACCAAAGAGGAAAATGCTGCCCTCAAAACACTCAGAGGAAATAAAGAGATCACAATTAAACCGTGTGATAAGGGAGGCGGCATTGTCATCTTTGATACCATCAAATACAAAGAGAAAATGTTGGAACTTCTGGGATTTCCCAGACACTACCTTAAAATTACAGCCAATCCAGAACCCAGAGTCAAACGTAGGATACTCAGAGCAATAGAAGACGCGATGGTGAGTGGAGAAATCTGCAAAAATGAAGCAGAATATCTTACCCCCACATATACCAGAATTCCGATTATTTATGGGGTACCAAAAACCCACAAAGATCAGCTGGACCCTCCGATGAGACCCATTGTGTCCACCATTGGTTCGGCCACTGAGCCGTTGTCAAAGTATATTGATCAATTTTTACAACCTATGGTGATGGCCCTTCCATCATATGTAAAAGACACGGGAGATTTTATTTTCAAGATTGAAGGACTTGATTATGACCCGGAATCAGAGATTTTAGTGTCTTTAGATGTGGAATCTTTGTACTCCAACATACCTCAAAAAGAAGCTTTCAAGGTAGCTACTGATTTCATTGACACCAAAACCTCGCTACCCAATGGCAGATTTTTAATCCAATGCCTTGCCATAGTTCTCGAAGAGAATTTTTTCGAATTTGACGGCGACTTTTACCATCAAGTACAAGGAGTCAGCATGGGGGCCGCCTGTGCGCCAAGTGTGGCGTGCCTTTATATGGGGCATTTCGAAGAGATCAACATCTATAACGAACTAGCCCCCTTCTTCGAAAACGTCCGCCACTGGTCGCGGTTCATAGATGATATTTTCTTCATCTGGAACGGCGACCAGAGGTCCCTAGATGAGTTTATCCTTTGGATTAATGCCGCAGACAATAATCTTAAATTCACCGCAAAAATGAGTACCCACAAATTGGAGTTCCTGGACGTGTGGGTAGGACACCAGGATCAAAAACTGATGGTGTCCTTATACATCAAACCCACGTCGAGGAATACTCTTCTCCATTTCACCAGCTTTCATCCCAACAGCCAAAAAGATGGGATCCCTTTCAGTCAGTTCCTACGTTTACGTAGAAACTGTACCAACATCAAGGACTATCTACATCATGCTGAATTGATGAAACAGAAATTTCTGCAAAGAGGTACCCACATAGGATGATCAGGAATGCCTTGAAGCGAGCTCGCTTTTATAATCGAGACTCTATGTTCTTGTCCAAACAACAAGAACAAACTGATAAACTTGTTTGCGTCACCAAACACTCATCGATTGACCATAAGATCAGGCAAGTGATTAATTCCCAATGGCATTTGCTTAATCTGGACCGTCAAGCCACACGGATGCCCAAGCCTCTTTTTGCATTCCGCCGCAACAAAAATTTAAGTAACCTCCTGGTTAGGGCCAAGACCACTGAATCTAAAGGGCTTGTCCAAAAATCTATCATAGGCCATTGTCCTATCAATGGAAACCACCAATGTGGTACATGCCACGCATGCGCCCAAGCCATTGTAAGTGACAACATTTGCGTCAACAACTGCAAAATTTGGCTTAAAGAAATTACCAATTGCAGGACATCCAACTGCATATATGTTATTCTCTGCCCCTGCAATTTGCCATATGTAGGGAAACATCGAGGGAATGCAGGATTAGGATGGGAGAACACAAATCCAACATAAGAAGGCATAATGTCACGGCACCCCTGGTTCGCCACTGGGAGGAAGCCAAACATACAGAAGCTGATCTACGTTGGACCATTCTTGAGAAAATACGCCCCCAAAAGGGCAAAATGATACCAATATACGTAGAAAACGAGAGGTGTTTTGGATATTCTTTTTGGACTCCAAGGAAAAAGGGATGAATGAATCACTACCATGGGAAAATGCTATCTTTTAAATTATTAGCGGTTTTTCTCTTATATTCCTAGGTCCATTTATGTATTCTTCTTGTTTGGAGGTACCTTATTTATGACCATCCCTCATTTCATTCTTTTATCATCTCCGTGTGCCCCCCCTTTTCTCCCTTCCCTGGCCTTTCTTGACCGAACATTCCCTAGGACCTACTTGTCTAGACCGAGGTCCCGAATTTTCTTCTTTTTATGCCTCCTCGTGCCGCGTTTGCCTGATCCAGCCTACTCTGCCCCTTTAGGAAGATGCCTTTTTCTTTAAATCCGATTTGAAACGCCCCTAGTAATCGGGACGTGACCTATTATTGGGCTATTTAAACATCCAATTATCCAGTTCTCTAATTGACCCGCCCATCCCGCGATTCCAGCGGATAGTCCTGCCGAGACGCCGCCATCAACTACCGCTACCTCCATCAGCAGGTATCCTCACTTTAGGATATTTCTCTCTTCCACCGCGAGTGCTTGTAGGAGGAACCCAACTCTTTTTCATTTCTTTTTAATTTTATTGTTTCTCCTTACAGTTCTTTGAACTTGCTGGTATCCCGACCAGCTTTCTAAATGGACCTGCTTTATCCACGATATCAGCGGTCCGTCCTATCGAGACGCCGTTATCGACCGCAGCTATCTTCACCAGCAGGTACCTTTTACCGTCTGGATATTTCTCTCATCCTTAGTGAGTGCCCGTGGGAGGATTTTAACATCCATTCATTTTTCATTAATTCTTTCATTTTCTTTTTTCTAGTTTCTTGAACTTGCCGGTATTTTGAAGAAACATATGAGCACTAACTCCATGACCCACGATTTCTTCTGCACTTAATTAATGTCCACTAGATGGAGCTAGATCCTTTAAAACATACTACTGGTGCCAGGTACGGGCTCGTGCCGTATTTCTAGATGTTTGTATTCTTTAGACATTTCTGTGCAATTTTCCTCATTTTGTTTAAAGATTCCCTACTTACTATAATTATCATTATTACCAGACCTTTCAGTGTAGAATTACATGTGTCCCCCATCTGTTGAAGTTATCAACATGTCTGTTTGTTTAGTTTTAATTTTTCCGTAGGTGTTTTATCCTACTTTCATGCTGCATAATTTGTTATTCTGCCTAATTTAAGTCTTTAACTACTTAAGTAAGCTTTTATCTTCCGCTCCTTGTCCTCTTTCTTTCCATATGATCTAAGGACATAATTATTTTATTCTTGCCAGGGTTTTTGTCTTACCGCTTTAGGGATGGTCAACTATATCGATATAGAATAACTCTATCAGAGTCTCTTTTTTGTGCTTGTTTTTCAGATTCTTCATTTTACGCCATCAGTGATTATCCTCATTATACACAGATTGCTGTCCTTATTCTTTCAACCTTTTATATAGAACCCCATTTGGGTGTTCATTAACTTTGTCTCTAGATATTGCTATCGGTAAGATTTTTGTAAACTACTATTTATGCGTGCCCTGCTATATTTCTTTTTCCAAAATAACCTCTTTATTCATCATTTTGCCTTTTTTCTCCTTCATTTATGTTTGTTTTCATAGTTGGCTAATTCTGTAGCCAATACTCTTTTTAACTGTTTATTCTTCCAATTTTGGGTTTATGCTTTCAATTTATTGTTATTTTTCACCTACCAGTTCCAATATTTTCCTTCATTTGTTGGTCTCCTCTATTTTCTGTATTTTTGTTGTTCTTGTTCTTTTATATAGATGCATTTATCGTGATACCCCGTCTCAATTGGACCATTGTATTTTTCGCTCTAAACCTGATTCCCCATATATTCATTAATGTATACGTTTTCTTGACAGGTCCCACTGCCTTCTGTTTGTAATTTTAATTCTTTTCCTGCGCCCTGAAGAAGGTGATACCCCAAGAGAGGAATAAGGGTTCCACCGAAACGCGCGTCGGCGCTTTTGAAAAAGTCCCTCCCGTTTCTTTCATTGTATATTTTTCAATAACTTGATGTTATATTGATATTCCTGATATTTTGTTAAAACATTCTTGTTGTTCGGTGAGGTAGACTTGAACGTATTTCATGTTTTATTTTTTAGATATATTTGTGATGTGTGTGACCTTTGATGATGTATGTGTCTGTCTGAGTATTTGAATGAATGTAGTTGATTGAGTGTTAGGTGTGCAATGGGACCTAATTGTCTTTATAGTACTATCATCTTTTATATGTTTATGTGAAGAATTATGATGTATATAAAAAACTTTAATATATAAATGTAATACATTTTTATATGATCTTACTATTTTGATTGACATCCATATTTTTCAATGGTTCCATGAGAAGCGGGTGTTGTAATACTATGACGCATAGCTTAATCGAAAATATATAGGTAGAGGAATTTTTGTTACTATTTTGAAGTTATACTTACCCACAGACCAGGGCAGACTCGATGTTCTGCTGTTCAAGCAGTCTTATCTTACTTCCCAAATCCAGTGGATTGCCAAGTGGTTAGCTGGTTTGCACCTGGAAGGCACGGCCATGAGCCTGCCCACCTGGAGCTTACCCGCCATCCTTCGTATTTTCCACCCCTGTACACGGGCCAAAATACTGACTCCTTGTTGCTGGGAGTGGCATTTCGCTGCCTTCACAGGTGTCTCCACCTCACTCGATCCGTGATCCATTACGCGCGAGCATTAGCGATACTCGGAACACCCAGGAGTGGCAGATTCACTTTGACAGCAGAATTGACCGCATGGTATGCCACTGGTATACACACCCTAGGGATCTGTATCGGGGGTGCCCCAGTCCCCTATGAGACACTGATGGAGGAGGATGCTTGCCCCCTGGTCAATTTGTTTAGTATAACTCTTTGATTGCATCTTTGGGTCACAGGTGGGGCAACATGATCCATGAACACCCAACTCATCTTATGATTCAATATCTCCACCTAATAGGGTCTGGCAGACATCTCGTCCGCTAATTCACTGTTGCACTGCAGACTTATACTACTCCACCGTGCACTGCCTTGCGTTGGCACTGGGAGACTGATTTGATGCACCCCTGCACTGATAAGGAATGGGCCTCCTTATTGGAATGAGTTAGACCTGGCTTTTCCGGCGGGTTTATCCCCAGAGTTTTTGCTTTTAGGCCTCCTGTTTTTGACCATGTGTTTGTTGGTTTTAGGACTCTGGGCACTTTACCACTGCTGAACAGTGCTAAAGTGCATATGCTCTCTGTGTATATTGTTATTATGGATTGGTGTTTCCATGATTGGCTTATTTGATTTACTACTAAGTCAACTGTGTGTGCCCAGGGCCTGTAAATCAAATACTGCTAGTGGGCCTGCAGCACGGATTGTGCCACCCATACAAGCAGCCTTTCAAAGGGTTCTCAGTCCTGCCACTGCAGTATCTGCGTGCAGTTTTTACTGCCATGTCGACCCGGCAAGTGCATCCACTTGCCAGGCCCTAACCTTCCCTTATATTACACATGAGTCACCCCTAAGGTAGGCCCAAGGTACCCCTGTGGGCAAGGTACAGTGTTTATGAAAGGTAGGACATGTACTGATGTGTGTGACATGTCCTCATAGTGAAAACAGTGTATTTTGTTTTTCACTATTGAAAGGCTATCTATCCCATACGATAAAATAGGAGTTTATTTATAACATCTTATAAGTATAAGTTTCCATTGGGACAAGATAGAAAGATGGAGTTTAGTATGCCTGAACTCAGAATATAAAAATGCATCTTTTAGTAAAGATGATATTTATATTGTGTGTTTGAAAATACCACTTTTAGAAAGTGGGTATTTTCTTGCTAAGCCATCCTGTGTGCCTTTGTTGGTTTGTAGATTGACTGTCTGGCTTTGGAATGGCAAGGGCTGGGGATGTGCATTCACTGTAGACAGCCACTGGGGGGGATTGATGTGTGTCCTGCCTTTCCTGAATGAGTCAGGGCTGGGCTTACTAGAACTGGGCTGCATTTAGAGTTTTGGGATGAGATTTCTTTGCACCTGAGAAGGCTTGGTCTGCCTTACACAACGCTGTCCCCACCTCCTGCTGGGAAGCTGGACCAGAGAGGACAGAACTGGTTTTGAATGAGCACAGATCCTCTCTGCCACCAGAGAACAAAGAGAAATGCTGTATAAATATTGGGGCAAACACAAGGAGATGATGGACGGAGTGCTGGAACTTTTTAGACACTCACCCCCAGTCACAGATCTGGGTTGAATCCGTCATCATTCTTTAGCTCACTTCGCCACCCCAGTTCAGACACAGCTATATGCAAATCAGTCTTGACCCTGTGCCTCATTGGAACAGTCCAGCCCGAACTGCCAAGCCATGTCTTCCCTGGACCGGAAACAAGCATCCTGGGACCGGTTTCGGGCTAACAGCCCTCATCAGCGAGGCTAGCTTGAATCCAGTGGCAAAGTGAGCAAGGGACCCACGTCGGGGCATACCCTGCCAACTTAGGGCGAACAAAGCAAACACAAGGAGATGATGGACGGAGCGCTGAAACTTTTCAGACACTCACCCCCAGTCACTGATCTGGGTTGAATCCATCATCATTCTTTTGCTCACTTCGCCACCCCAGTTCAGTCACAGCTATATGCAAATCAGTCTTGACCCTGTGCCTCATGGGAACAGTCCAGCCCGAACTGCCAAGCCATGTCTTCCCTGGACCGGAAACAAACATCCTGGGACCGGTTTCGGGCTAACAGCCCTCATCAGCCAGGCTAGCTTGAATCCAGTGGCAAAGTGAGCAAGGGACCCATGTCTGGGCATACCCTGCCAACTTAGGGCAAACAAAGCAAACACAAGGAGATGATGGACGGAGCGCTGAAACTTTTCAGACACTCATCCCCAGTCACAAATCTGGGTTGAATCCATCATCATTCTTTAGCTCACTTCGCCGCCCCAGTTTAGACACAGCTATATGCAAATCAGTCTTGACTCTGTGCATCATGGGAACAGTCCAGCCCGAACTGTCAAGCCATGTCTTCCCTGGACCGGAATCAAGCATCCTGGGACCAGTTTCGGGCTGACAGCCCTCATCAGCCAGGCTAGCTAGAATCCAGTGGCAAAGTGAGCAAGGGACCCACGTCTGGGCATACCCTGCCAACTTAGGGCGAACAAAGCAAACACAAGGAGATGATGGACGGAGCGCTGAAACTTTTCAGACACTCACCCCCAGTCACAGATCTGGGTTGAATCCATCATCATTCTTTAGCTCACTTCGCCACCCCAGTTCAGACACAGCAATATGCAAATCAGTCTTGACCCTGTGCCTCATGGGAACAGCTAAGCCCGAACTGCCAAGCCATGTCTTCCCTGGACCGGAAACAAGCATCCTGGGCCCGGTTTCGGGCTAACAGCCCTCATCAGCCAGGCTAGATTGAATCCAGTGGCAAAGTGAGCAAAGGACCCACGTCTGGGCATACCCCGCCAACTTAGTGCGAACAAAGCAAACACAAGGATATGATGGACGGAGCGCTGAATGCCACTGGATTCAAGCTAGCCTGGCTGTTGAAGGGCGTTACCCAGAAACCGGGCCCAGGATGCTTGTTTCCGGTTCAGGGAAGACCTGATTTGGCAGTTCGGGCTGGACTGTTCCCATGAGGCACAGGGACAAGACTGATTTGCTTATGGCTGGTTCTGAACTGAGGTGGCGAAGTGAGCTAAAGAATGATGATGGATTCAACCCAGATCTGTGACTGAGGGTGAGTGTCTGAAACGTTTCTGCGCTCCATCCATCATCTTCTTGTGTTTGCTTTGTTCGCCCTAAGTTGGCAGGGTATGCCCAGACGTGGGTCCCTTGCTCACTTTGCCACTGGCTTCAAGCTAGCCTTGCTGATGAAGGGTGTTACCCAGGAACCGGTCCCAGGATGCTTGTTTCCGGTTCAGGGAAGACCTGGCTTGGCATTTTGAGTTGGACTGTTCCCATGAGGCACAGGGTCAAGACTGATTTGCATATAGCTGGGTCTGAACTGAGGTGGCGAAGTGAGCTAAAGAATGATGATGGATTCAACCCAAATCTGTGACTGGGGGTGAGGGTCTGAAAAGTTTCAGCGCTCCGTCCATCATCTCCTTGTGTTTGCTTTGTATAAATATTGGGGCCCAGACCCCAGAACTATATATTACTTCCGGACTCAAGAGGAACTTCTGCCGAGGAGAAGAGCTGGGAAATCTGAAGTAGAAGTACTGCCCCTTTGAGGGTGCTATCTGTGGTTGGCCTGCAGTGGCTGTTTATGCCAAAGAGAGGACAATGACTTTGCAGTGTGCTTTGCATCTTGCTTAAAGAAGATCTCCTAGGGTTTGAAGTAGAGCTTGCCTCCTGTTCTGAAGTCTCAGGGACACAAAAACTTCACTACCAGCTCCCTTGAACTTCCTTGCTGGGAGTTCTGACCTGCTAAGAGGTGCCTGTTTCTGTGTTGGGCCTTTGGAGGTTGTTCCTGCTGTTGGGAGCTGGAAAAGAGATGCAACTAAGAGAAGCGTGATGCATCCACTTCCGATGCATCTTCGCTGTGCCGCTGAAGAAACCGACGCAGCACCTGCAGCTGGAGAAATCGCTGCCCGCTGGATCCTGCACATCGATCTCTGAAGTCCGAGATCACAGCACCGCTTCCAACGCAGGCCCTGCTGTGAGGCTGCAAGAACCAACGCATCATGGGACTGCAGCTGGAGAGACCAACGCAGTGCCGTTGCTGCTGCCGCCGCATCAAGAACTGACTCATCCTCGGTCCCCACGCATCGTACCGGGGTGCCAAGTCTACAAGCATTCCGGGGCTGCAGTAAGAAACCGACACATCACCTCTCCGCACAGTAAGAAACCGATGCATCACCTTCCCTTCAGTAAGGAACTGATGCATCACATCCCCTGCGGGGCAGTAATGAATCAACGCATAAGCTCCCCTGAAGTAAGGAACCGACGCATCACCTTCCCTGGGTGTAAGGAACCGACGCATCACATTCCCTGCGGCTGTTTTTGTGTATGATTATGACGCATCCAAGGTACTTTGTGTTGAAAGCGTTTCATCTATAGTTAGCTATAGACAGAACTGTTTTTGCCTTCTAAGGAAAACATTTTAAGTACTGTATTGTGGATTTTTGTCATTTTGGTCTTGTTTGGTTTAGATAAAGATTACTTATATTTCTAAACTGGTGTGGTGTCCATTTGTAGTGTTTTCACTGTATTACTGTATGTGTGCATAAATGCTTTGCACACTGCCTCTGAGATAAGCCTGTCTCATGCCAAGCTACCAAGGGGGTGAGCAGGGGTTATTTTAGAAGTGTATCCCTCTTACACTGACTAGGAAGTAGGGTCACTACTTGGACAATGGTGCAAACCATTGCCAACTACAGACAACCATTTCTAACAGAAAGCCCAGTGCATATACCGCGCAATACCAAATTTAATCAGGAATGGTTTGGGGGAGCCCTGCAATTCACATTGGTCTCTGGCAGGCTCTTTCCAACTTCCATCTTATGTACTGTTCACACTCGCGGAATATAAAAATGGAGTCCTGTTCCCAAACATCAGACACACTCTACACTCAACTTAACACAAACACACAACATGCATGGTGCACATGCACTGTCCATACATGTCAACAACAGACAGCTGGCCTTATATTAAAAAGCAGGCACTGTAGGTTTCAGCTCATAATCCATTGTCTATAAAGGGCACTCAGTATGTGACACCACTGCAGAGGTCCAAGCACCAGAGGTCAGAAAGTGAAGAAATTGTAGTTTTCACGCGTTAGAACTCATTTCTCCAACAGTGGTTGCCTCTCTATTTTCCCGAGCTGTGGCCTGCAGCTCATTGCCCAACTCACACTGTTACTGTGATAGTACCTGTCCTGTGAACAGCATGAGTTTATGAAAAAGTGGTACACGACTACTTGCTGTGCACGTGTGGAGGCCGAGAACGAGTTCAGGATAAAACCTTGAGTGTTCAATAGCGGTCTTAAGGGAAAACAAACCTCAGCTGTGGTGGGTCAGAGTGATATGACAACAGCCTCCAGGGTTAAGTCAAAGAGTACAGAGGGGAGCTTGCAGAGAGGAGAAAGGAAGACAACACATACCTAACAGAAGAGCTGAAAAAAAGTATTTGGTTCAATAGTTCCCTTCCCTTATTCTCAGCACGTTCACTCCCTTGGCACATTTGTTACAATCTTAGGAAAACAAGAGGCAAATAAAAAAAGTGTGTATTAGTCATCTGATGCAGTATAATGGAAAACAAATTGATCAAGTCATTGATCCGATGAGCAACAGCCACCTCCATATGCGATTATACTTAAAAAGGCTAATGACGGCACAGCTGCCAAACTCATTAATATGATAAATCACCTGATTTAACCAGTTAATAGGTGTAATATGCCATGTCCTGCCACTGTTCGCTGCGAGAACACGGGGTACGAATGTGTGTGTTATCGCCTCTTTGGAATTGTAGCTTCCTAACAAGCAAAGCAGTAGGTTTGAGCTTCCCGTGCTCACTTGGGTTCGCTGTGACGTGGCTGCCTGGGCCTCTGCCGCGCGACTGCCCACCATGGACCGGAAGGAAGACTCGTGCTCGTTCACTACACTGTTCATGAATACCCTCACGCGCACTAACAAGGCGCCTGTGCGCGAGGAGATGTCTGCAGCCGTTGTAAGTACAAAGTCCAGGTCTAAATGTCAATAGTTATTTGATAATAATGCATCAACTGGGAGATAGGCTTTGAATGAGAAGCTTGCACCATCCAACCCTCCCAGTTGTAGCATAAAACACTACTGTTAAGTCGAAAACTCTTCGACGGCAGGAGACACCTCACCTATCACTGGAAAAGACTAGGTGGCTCGTATCTCTGCACAGATATTCTGTGCAGAGAGGCCGGTATGAAACAGAATTTATCCCGAGGCCTCTTCAGGGAGACCTAAATCTAAACTTGTGTGGTCATTAGCACGTCCCTCTTGGTTGGGACACCTGCAGGAGCTGTCTCACATGCATTAAATTGTCATGGTAGTTTCCTTGCACTTTAAGTGCTACACAGCCCTCACACTAACTAATCTTGCCAACTCAAACACTACCAAACGTATCCAACTGTCCATCTTGTATTCAGGGAACCATAACTGGTACCAAGAAGAATTTGGCCTTCTCTGCCCTCTGAGGTGAGACAAAAGGACAAACCCTATGAACCATAAACTTGCTGTGACACTTGCTCCTTAGCATACACTGAGTTCCAATCTACGGCTCTCTGATGTTTCTCACCTCACACCGCTGATATATTGTGAACACACCACTTGTAGCACTTCAACCCTCTTAGTCAAATCTTCATTAGACCTTTTTTGTCTTTCTGGCAGCTGTTGCATCAGAGAATGCCCAGATCTTTCAAAATGTGCTTTGTATTTCGTTATACCCAGTAGCCCAACCCACATCTGGCAAGTGCAGTCTTGATGCCGCTGCTAACCTGATAAGTGGCCAGGGAAGCCTCTCCAGGTCCAGTTTTACTTTAGGCAGGACCCTCGTACACCGGGCACCAAGGGATCTTCATCTTTGCTACTCCTTCTTCCTTTCTTAAATAGTTTGCCTGGGTCTTCAGGATCCTTAAGCCTATCCTACCCATGGAGTAAATACTCATTGCTTTTGGTCGCTGCTATTTCATTCACCCTCAGAGCCTCCTTGAAACAATGCACATTTTTGGGGTAGGGCCTTCCAACTGCACTTTGAAACACCAGAGTAGTTGGACCGAGAACACTGCTCTGCACCCTCCTGCCCCCCTTCTAATGATCATCTGCTTTGCAAACCTTCAAATAGATTCACCCTCCATAGCTTGGTTTTGAAATTTAGAGCCGGCAGGACGGTGTCTTCCTCGGGTCTCTGCTTCCAGATACTAGCAACGGCCTGTAGCCACAGCACATAATAGGAAGCCCAGAATAGGAAGGCACGGTCATACTTGAGCGAAGGCCAAAATACGCTACGGCATGCTTTGTATGACACCTGTGACGTTCTGACATGGCGCCTGTGACACGTTGTTTTGGATAGATGGGCAGGCTCGTGGGACCACCCTACCAAAATGCTAGCACCCCACAAAGTTGTTCAATGACAGATTGAATGGTGATAAGAAAGATGGGTAGAAGCAAGTATTTAAACCTATTATAATGTTATTTTTAACTGGCATAAAAGGTTGAAAACTAAGGGGGTAATGTAGAGTTTGGGAGGAGATAATAACTGCTCTAAATTGCCGCTAAACCAGTCTCAAAGTTGTGGTGGTCTCAACTCATTTAGAGTGCAGCTAGAGCCACTGATTTTCTCTACTTAAGTCCACAATTCAACACACAGCAGTTCCATTTAGCAAAAACAAACAATGATCATGACGTTCAGGAAGAAAACTCTCGGTTTTTCAGGGTCAGTGAATTAAACAAGCAAAAAGGAAGTAATGTGGATCAGAAAAACATGGCATCTGCTCATCAGTACCTACAGTGCATCCACCGCACCATCAGATGCACTGTAGGTAGAGCAGTTCCTGTATTGTAGACACCGTTTTTTTATGGTGGGCGTTCCTCCATCTCGGAGGAGGGAATGCCTTTGCAAACCCATGACTGCTGGGAAGCCTGCCAAAGTCCAAATCAGTTCCTAAGTATTTTAGAAAATTACTTGTAATGTTAATTTATTTAGAGGTAAAAAGTTTGGGACAATTTGCAAAATGCAAATTGGAGTCAAGTTAGTCAAATTCACTAAGTCAAAAAAGTATCTTGTAAATAGTTGTAATGAAAAGGGACTGCACAACGAGATAGATGTTTTGAAGTGGACAGGTTTGGATGTCAACTTACTACAAACGTATTAGGCCTGATTCACAAAGGTAACTCACACTTTTGAGTAATTTATACTTTGGAGTAAGTTTACTACTTTTTGGTATTCACAAACTCTGTATGTAAATTTACTATAAAAGTGTATGTCACATGTCCCAACCCTCAGAGTACAGCAATTAGCTCACTCTTGTGTTGGTGGGTGATGTCCCTCCCTTAACCCCTCACTGGCTCTCCCTTACCCCTCTTACTCTTCCCTAATCCCATCCCTTTGTGGAGCAAGTCTGCCCGTTTTAAAAGCCACTCCCCTTTGTCCCACCAGCATTTACTACTAAAACGTACACTTTAGAGACACAGGGGTCGATTCCGATTCGGGCCGGAAATTTCACCGACCGAGCCGGACCAGGAGAGATTTCCGACCGAATCGGACCCGTGCAGTCCGACCGAACGAGTACGATGCGTCCGTATGTTATCGGACTCGAGTCGGTCGGACTCCCATTGATGTCAATGGGAGCCGGTCGTACAACGCGTACGCGGGCTCCCATTGACTCAATGGGTGCGAGTCGGACAAGGGCGCCCCCTACAGCGGGTACGCGGCGAGCGGTTCGCGCCGTACACGCATAGGTAGGGGGACCCATGGGTCCCCCTGTGTGCGACTCGCGCGGCTACGCGTACAGGGGGTCCGACACGGACCCCCAAAGTACGGCTCCGACAGCTCTTACGAGCCGAAGTGCGCGGCTCGGTCGGACTGCTCGCGGCGCGCATCGTACTTACCCGGCCGGGAAACGTCTCCATTGCGCGGTGCGAGTCGAGTCCGAGCGAGTCGGTCGGAGCGGTTCGAGCCGGGAGCGAGTCGGTCGGAGCGGTCGGGACGGCGATTTCGCATCGTACTCGCTCGGCCGGACCCGCGTACGGTTCGGTCGGGAAACAGGGCTCCGAATCGGATCCGGTAAAGCCGAATCCGATTCGGAGCACTACCGGCCGAGATCGGAATCGGCCCCACAGTCGGGCCGGAGAACTCCGCACACATAATTATAGGTAACTGTGGAGGTGTAACTCTGCATGCAGTTTGTAATTAGCACTTTGTAGTAATACAAAACATACTACAAAATGCAGTTTATGAATCAAGCCCTTAGAGTATAATATTTTACTTATTTCAATAAATCACAAAAATCGATAATTACGGTGAAATTAGTGCACCAGGCAGTTCAGAATTGATAGAACATGAGTTTTATAGGCAGAACCTCAATACTTAAAATCTTTTCAAACATTGTCGTTAATAAAATATACACACAGTGCAAACGTTGTAAGTGTTTGGATATCAAAGTGAATGTTCTATTGGAAAATGAATTACAAAGAAATAGCCTGATAATACTTCACCTGCCACTGAAATGTTATATAAGAAATTCACAGGACCCCTTCAGCTGATGAGCATGTTTATTGAGAACAGGGTAGGTTGAAGCAGCTTTTTGAATGTTGGGAGGATATCCATGCACATATTTATTCTATATAAGGATTGTTAAATTATTCAGGAAGAGTGAGTGCCTAGATAAATAATTATATAAAATATGTATGCTCTCAATATTGGAACTGTGTACAATACTACTTGATCTGATGAAGGCATAGTGAATACTTTAAATAGGGTTTTACTTGATTTTGCTTCATGAGTGCAATCTCACGTAAACTCTGAATAGTGGGCTATGGGTGTTACACTTAATATCTTACTGATATCTTGATGATGACTTAATTCTCACTTACGGTAGAATTGGACCAAGCAGAAAATGTCTCACAACAGCTATGAAATTGGATTTGCTCCACAGGCACATGAGCTATGCTAACAACATTCACAGTGTAACATTTGAAAATGTATGTACACTACAAACTCACTCTCTGGTAGCTTGCTGTTTTTTTTACCTGAGGATATGAATCAGACACAGCAATCACTTTTTTCTTCTTAGTCATTTGTGAGTGTGTGTGTATATCTATATCTATACCTAAATCTATATCTAAATATTTATTACCCAGTGGTGGTTGCTTCTGGTTCGTTATAGTTAGGTCAGCTGTTCCGTAGAAAAAGCACTTTTTGTGTTGCTAATAACTTTGGCACCATTTGACAAATCTCCACAAAACTTTCCACAAAGGTGCTACTTTTTGACTAGTTTGTACATGGACATTTTCGAGGTGATCTGTCAAGCAGGGGCCAAGAAAAAAGGGGGTCCCAAAACACAAAATACCTATACATTTTCCATAGACTTCTTTAGACAATCAAACTGTGCTTATATAGCTCTACTTATCACCCGTGAGGGCATCCAGGGCCTGGGCTGAGGGTCTCAATCGAAGAGCCAGGTCTTGTGTTCTTTCTGCCATTGAGTGTGATGTTCAAAGGTGGAGGGTAAGGGTGAACCAGGATTTGTCAGGGAGGTGGGAGAAGGATCATCCTTCGGTGCGGCAACGGGCGATGCGCGGTGTCTGTGAAAGGGAAAGGTGAGGTGAGAGGATGTTTCTGGTTGGCTGGTGGAAGTTTAGGCGGTGGTTTTTGTATGCTGGTCCTTGGTCATGGAGGGCTTTGAAGTAGTGGGTCAGAAGCTTGAAATGGTATCTCTTCTGGTTGGGGAGCCAGTGGATGTCTCTCAGGTGCTGGGAGATGTGGGTCCTTTTGGGCAAGTTGAGGATCAGTGTGGCTGCTGAGTTCTGGATTGTTTGGAGTCTTCTTATGAGTTCACCGGTGGCGCCTGCATAGAGTGCATTGCCATAGTCCAGACAGCTGGTGATGAGGGCATGTGTCACTGTTTTTCTGGTGCCGGTGGGAAGCCATTTGAAAATTCTGCGGAGCAGGTGAAAGCAGGCTGAGGAAACGGCTTTGACCTGTCATTCAATGAAGAGTTTGCTGTCTAGGATGATGCCGAGGTTGCGAGCGAGATATTTTATATTGGGGGTGGGTCCGAGTTCCAATGGCCACCAGGAGTATTTCCAGATGGAGGTGTGGCTGCCGAAGATCAATACTTCGGTTTTGTCCATGTTGAGTTTCAGCGAGTTGTATTTCATCCAGGCTGAGACTCTCTTCATGCAGTTGTAAAACTTGTTTTTAATCATAGTGGGGTCCACTGAGAGTGAGAGGAAGAGCTGGGTGTCGTCGGCATAGGAGATGATGTGAATGTGTTGGGCTCTGACGATGTCTGCTAGCGGCGTCATGTAGATATTGAAGAGGGTGGTACTGATGGACGAGCCTTGTGGGATGCCGCAGATGGTGTGTTTTAGCTGTGAAGTGAAGGGAGAGAGACAGATCTTCTGTGTGCGCCCTGAGAGAAAGGATGCCATCCTTCTAAGAGCGTGGTCTTTGATTACGCTGTGGTGCAGTCGGTTGATGAGTGTGTGGTGGGAGATCGGGCCAAAGGCAGCAGGGAAGTCGAGAAGGATCAAGGTGGCTGATTCACCTCTGTCAAGTAGGGTTCAGATGTTGTGCGGTTATCAGGGCTGTTTCAGTGCTGTGGTTCACTCTGAATCCTGATTGTGAGGAGTCTAGAAGGTTGTTTTTCTCCAGGTTTTCGGTGAGTTGGAGGTTGATGAACTTCTCCAGGACCTTAGTGGGAAACGAGTGTAGTAAGATGGGGGCGATAGTTCTGGAGGTCGTTGGGGTCTGCGAAGGGTTTTTTAAGGAGGGGTTAAACCTCTGACTGTTTCCAGGTGTCTGGGTAGGTGGTTGTGTTGAGGGATGTGTTGAGGATGGTGGTGAGCTGGTGACTGATCTAGTCACTTCCAAGGTTGAAGAGTCGATGGGGGCACCGGTTGGTGGGTGCTCCTGAGTGGATGGAGTTCATTAGGGCCTTGGTGTTTGCTGTGCTGAGTTGTTCCCATGTGGTGAGTGGGTGGTCAGTAGCTGTCTTCGCAGGATTGGAGATACCCCAGAGGTCGGTGGCTTGGGGATCAAAGTTTCTGTATATAGTAGCTATCTTGTTGTGGAAGTGGTCTGCAAGAGTGTCGCAGAGTTCCTGTGAAGAAGGGATCGAGCTTTCTGTGGCTGATGGGCAGGAGAACTCTCTGACGATGGCCAAGAGTTCCTTGGTCTGATTGGCGCTGGTCTCGATGCGGTGTGTCAGGGCCTTCTTTTTCGTGGCTTTGAGGAGGTGGTGGTAGTAGTTGAGGGCAGACTTGAAGATGGCTCAATCACTGTTGTTTCTGCTGGAGTGCCATTTTCTTTCCAGTTATTTGCATCTGCATTTCGCCACACTGAGTTCTGGGGTGTACCAGCCAGCTTGTTTGGTGGGTTCATGCATTCTGGCTGGTTTGGTCGGAGCGACTCGGTCGGCGGCACAGGTGATCCAGGCATTAAAGTTCTCTACTGCTTGGTTCAGGTTGGTGGAGGCGTCAGGCTGGGAGAGACTGAGGGCGTCGGTCCATTTGTGTTGAGTGACCTTGGTCCACCTGCAGAAAGGGGCGCTATGGTGGTTTGGAGTTGTGCGAAGGGATCCGGTGATGGTAAAGTGTACGATGGAATGATCGAACCAGGTGAGTTCCATGGTGTGGCTGTATCTGATTCTGTTGCTGGACGTGAAGATGGGGTCCAGCGGCTGTCCGGCTCTGTGCAAGGGGTCCGAGACCAACTGCATGAGCCTATGTTGTCCATACTTTCCAGGAGGTCAGTGGAGCTGGAGACTGTGAGGTCGTCCAGGTGAAAATTGAGGTCTTCCAGGATGATGAATTGTTTGGATTTGATGGCGAGCGGGGTGATGAATTCTCTGATGGCATCGCTGAGTCCCGTTTGTGGTCCTGGGGGTCGGTATGTGAGGGTGCCTCTGATGGTGGTTTTGTCGTCAGTATGGAGCTGAGTATTCAGGTGTTCCATGAACGGCATGGTTTTATCTTTGCTGGTCATATAGATGGTTGCTTCCCTGTGTACGATGGTGATGCCGCCTCAGTGTCTGTTGGTGTGGTCGCGGTGCATCATCTTGTAGCCACTGGGTGTTGTGGTGGCGATGTCTGGGGTTGACGTGGGGGTGAGTCAGGTCTCTGTGATAAAGGTCATGTCGGGGTCAAAGGTGGAAATGGTGTCCAAGACTTTGGTGATGTGTTTGCACAGCAATCTGGCATTGATCAGGAGGAATCTGAGTTGATCCGGTGGGTTCTCAGCCGGTGGGGATGGCATAGTGCGGGATCCTGCAAGGGCGGTCAGTCCTGGCCTGGAGGTGAAGCGGCAGCAGAGAGAGGTGAACAGTCCCGCTGTGGAACAGGGAGATGTGAGGCAGCAGTTGTTGTTGAGTCCGGGGTCTAGGGTATGGAATTAAGTGGCAGAGTACCTGTGGGAGTCCAGAGGGCCAGGGCTACTGCAGCTGGGCCCTGTCCAGGTGTGGACAGGTGCAGACAGGGTTGACTTTGACACATCTTTGGCATACCCACTGTGCGGCCATACTGTGGCCTCAATTAAGTAGGTCCTGGAAGCAGGGGAGGGGCACTGGGAAGGGTGTTAGAGGGAGAGCTGGAGGCAGGAGGGCAGGAAAAATGGCTATCTGGAACAGCAGGAAAAATGGGGGGCAAGACTCCTGGGAGCACTGGAGACCTTGAGTCTCCAGCACTGGAGACAAGTCTACAGCAAAAACTAAATTATACCAAATTTGGCAGTAAGCTAGTTCTTGGTACACAGATTGTGCTGTTTGTGATTTGGTGTAAACCTGTTCAGTAGTTTTTGAGATATTAAGGTTAAAGAAATATAGATATCTGGACGGTTATGTTCGAGGGATGGTTGGGATCAAGGGACTCTAGTGAGAGTCCCTCAAACTCAATTTTAAAAACTAGAGCATTCTGGATTGGCCTAGTGAGCTTTTTTCTGCTTGGCTCAACTCTCTCCTGTAGGAGTCAGACTCCTGCAGGAGAGAGCACTCTGACTGGCTGCTAGCAACATGAGAAAAATGTTGCTGGCAGCCATTACAGGACTTGGGAATTAGTCACCTGTCCTGGACATGTAAAATATATAAGGGGGCAGGGCTGAGTTACTCTGACACCCTCGGCTCCTTGGAAAGGAACCAGAGGGACCCCCCTGGGGCCAACCCCCCCAAAATTGGCAAACATTGCCACGATCCCACAAAACAGAATGGCAGCATGGGCCGCTTACTTTTAATAATGGGAGGCTGGCATGTGGCCCCCTTCCCCTAGCCTTCACAGGCCCCAGGGAGCCCACCCCCAAGGCCAAAAGTTCATAAAAAGGGGAGAAGGGCTGCGCAGCCCCTCTCTGCAAGCCATCACAGATCCCGGGGAGCCCGCCCCGAACCAAAAGTTGTAAAAAAGGTAACCCCATGCCTCGGGCCGCTAAACTAATCAAAAGGAAGGGGGATCACACAGCCCCCTCATGAGCCCTTAATGGCTCGGGGACCCCAGTCCCCAGGCCAGCTCACTGGCTGTGTCCCGGGGAGCCCACCCCCGGGACATTGCGGTTTCCGTGCCTCACCTGTGTGGGCAGGGAAACCTGTGTTTGCTCCCACTTGGCAAGAGCATTTTCTTAATCTCCCGCCAAGCGGAAGCAAACACCAAGTTTGCTCCTAGCGGACAGGAGTTTTAAAAATGCTCCTGCCAGCTGGGAGGAGACTTTTGATCTGTTTCCCTGCCAAAACTGATTCAGGCAGGGAAACAGATCAAAAGATTGCTTTTGCCTGAAGGGAACAACATAAGGAGCTGCTCCCTGTGGGTGGGAGCAATGCCAGCTCCTGCTGCGTGCGGAGAGAAATTTGGGACTGCAGGGGCCTTGGGGCTACCCCGCGGCCAACAAATGTATGGTGGGCGCCTAAAGAGAGCACCAGGGCACCCACCTTTAATGATGCGGGCCCCAGGGGATGGGGTACCCAGGGCCAAAAAAAGCTCAGGGAGGGAGGCCGTGCAGCCCATCTTCCCTTTAATTAAATGAAACAACCCTGGGGATCTCCAGGGACTAACAAAGCTCAGGCCCCTGGAGATCCACGCAGCCCCCCTTTTGTTTTAAAACAAAATGGCCCAGGGGGGTGGGATCCCCAGGGCCTCATAAGGCTAGTGGAGGGGGCAGCATGGTCCCTTCCTATTTCATAAAAAAGACCCCAGGGATGGTGTTCCCAGGCCCTAATAAGGCTCTGGTGGGGGACCACGTGGCCCCTCTCCTCTTTAATAAAAAAAAGGCCCTGGGGATGGAGTACCCAGGGCCTAAAGAGACTTAGAAAGGGAGGCTGCATGGCCTCCACCCCTTTCTTGTGAGTTTTAGCCACGGGGTGAGCTCCCCGGGGTCAATATTGGTTTGGGAAGGAGGCCCCATGGCCTTCCTCCTTTTTTAAAATAAAAGGCCCTGGGTGATAGGGTCCCCAGGGCCTAATATGGCTTGGGGAAGGGGGCCACTTGGCCCCCTCCCTTTGAAACTACATAGGGCCATCAGGGGTTCCTAGGGCCATGTGGCTCCCCTCCCCTCAAAAAAAAAACCCTTGGTGATGGGGTTCCCAGGGTGTAATAAGGCTCACTGAGGGGGGGTCACTTGGTCCCCTTCCCCTTCAAAAAAAGGCCCGGGTGGATGGGATCCCAAGGGCCTATTAAGACTCGGGGCACGGGCCACTTGGCCCACCTCCCCTTTTTAAAGAAAAAGGACCTGGGGAATGCGGTCCCTAGGGCCTAGTAAGGATCAGGTAGGGGGGCCGCTTGGCCCCCCTTCCCTTCCCTTTAAAAAACATAAGGCCCTATGGTCCCCAGGGCCTAATGGGCTTAATGTGGCTCAGGATGGGGGGGGCACCTTGGGTCCCCTCCCCTTTAAAAAACATAAGGTTATGTGGGTGGTTTGCTGCAGGCCATATGGCGGGGGTTGGCTTCATGTTAAAAAAAAACTAGAAACTAAATGAAAAAAAACAAACGTTAAAGCATCGTTATAGTTAGGTGAATATGTCAGAGACAACATTAACACAGACATTTACCAGTTACGTGCGTCCCCGCCATGCAGTGCTTATGACCTCACATATTACATCACTCATGGCATGTTCTCTGACATCATTTATGAAGTCACTGATGGCATCTCAAATGACATCATGGAAGACATCATTGATGATATATATTATCGAGTTCTGAAGCTACAACGTCTGCTGCCAGAACCAGCAGCTGAGGTGGAAGGCAGGTCATATCACAGAGCATACTTAAGGCTGCTATTTAACAACGAAAACTGAACGTTGCTTTCCTTTCTTCCAATAGCGCCCGGCATGGCTCGCGGGTGGGGGGGCGGGTGCAGGGGGGTCGCGAGGGGAGGGGAGGTCACGTGGGGGGGGGGTCATAATGTTTAAAAAAATAGTTTAAAAACCTACTTTTCCGCCGGGTCCCGCGTCGTCACTGCTCCTGCTCTCCTGCCTCCGACAGGAACAGGAAGCAGGCAGCCAGGCTCCCTCCACTAAGCCAATCACAACACTGCATGCAGCGTTGTGATTGGTCTGGAGCGCCGCGAGACGGCGCTCCGCCAGGGGCTAGAGGGGTGTGCATGTTCTCCAAGCAGGCTGCAAAGCAACTTGCATGGAGAAGGGCAAAGTGCGCTTGACTGGCTTGGGCGGCCCAAGAGGGCTGACCAAACAGTCTCTCTGCACTCAAGTGTGGGCAAACCACTCCTCTCCTGCCCTGCTCGGAGAGCAGAGCAGCCCCGCCCAGCCTCCCGCCCGCAAAACAAACATAAAACGGTAATAAATAAACGTTATTACCATTTTATGTTTTGGCTTCTCGCACTGCGAGAAAGCAGTGGGGCGACGCTCCTGATTTCTTCTGCTCTATTTTTTAGGTCGAGCCTAGCGCAGTGCGCATGCGCTGCAAGGCTTCTTGTAACTACTTTGTGTGGGTCTGACTCCCCCCACGCATTGGGTTGGCTTTTGCGTGTGTCTTTCAATAATGAAAGCACGCAAATGGCTAAAGGCGGGTGCATGTCCCACCTCTTTTCTAATGTTCACTCCCACAGCGTTTTGCCTGCGGGAGCGAGCAGCGGCGCGCAGGGTGGCAGCTGCATTCCTCGTGGGGATCAGGTTACTATCTACTTGTTTTTGTTCATCATTTGCTTTCAATCAAAGCTGTCTCGACCGCCAATTAGCACCCCCTGCAGCAAGATCAGCTGATTAGTTCCAGGCAGAGTTATTTTAGAGCATTAATTTGAGATGTCTCAGTGCGGGAGGCGCACACAATCTCGGTGTCTTGGCTACATTCGCTTTGCGTGGATTGCGGCTTTGCCTTGCACTTGGTTTTGACAAAATGTAAATTAAGACGTCTCTAAATGGTTCAGATTCTCACTCCAGATGCTCTTCAGGGGCTTTGAAAATTGTGTGTCTGTATCACCAAACTCTGCATTGACCGCGAAAAGAACCAGTGTAATTTAAGATTCATTGATACTTCAAGCCTTTCTTACGATTTCAGCTGTTCTTCTAGGGGAACTAAAAGATGATATGTTCTAGTAAGATCCTTTTTGCTTGGAACATTGAAACATTTTAACCAATGCCTGTCCCCGGTTTTAAGTCAAAAGTGGCACTGTTGCAATCAAGAACACGCTACCTACCTCCTTGCGCAGCATTTGTAATATTCCCTACTTTACAAAACGTGAAGAACCTGGTTGTTCTTTAATCTGTTCTTCCTTGAAGATTCTTGCACATGGAGATGAGCTCTCTGTTTTTCTTAGAACCAAGAACCCATGTTTGAGTGAAAGTGCTCCATATAAGAATATCTTTGTTTACTCGTATGATGTCAAGTGGGGTAGGAAGCTCCAGGAATTTTGGGATCACAGCACCACTTAGGCTATAGTATTTTACTCGCACTCTTTACTTTTTTTTTTTATGCACCTTTGCCTTTGGTAGAGTATTATTTTCCATGGAACTCATTTAATTTCTGCCAGTTTGTCTGGCATTGTGCTATCTTGCCAGAAGTGTTCCTTTCAGAATGCAATTAGCATATCTTGAATTTAAAAGTGCGCATTTGATGAACTGCAGTGTGTGCGCTCTCCGAGGCAACACATGTGAAATGTAGGTCACATTTACTCTTTGTTAAAACATGCATTAGGAAGAACTTGTTTAATTGAAATGCCTTGTGTGCAGTTTATGGTTTTGTAATCAAATCTGGAACCAAAAACTTGTGCCTCCTCCCCAGTTTCCAGTTGAAGTTGCCGTGGAATAAAGCAAAACCACATTATTCACGAGTGTGTCTGCTGTGTGTGACTGGAATGAACCCTTCTTGCCTGCCCGTGAACACTGAGGCATTTCTGGCAAGGGTGTGCGCAATTTGGGAGGCTAGAACCCCCACCCCCTTCATGGTAGGGTGACCAAGTGCCCTCAATTTGCTCCTATACTACAGTTTTTTTCAACATCTGGACTGTCATTTTTACATTTTTTTTACATTTAGCAGAAAATACGTTTTCAGAGAGGGTCGACGGGACAAAGAGGGAGACACGTTCCAATGTGCTTTAGAGCAGACTTGCGTAGCAGTCCCAAACAGACCTCAATTTACTTAACACAGAAAATACTGTGTTTCAACGTAGCATTTAATTTCCTTTAGTGCCACAATATCTGTGCTTTCAATATTAATCAATGCTATCAGTTAAGTCATTCTTCAATCCTGGGTCGTACAGATTGTAGTCCTACTTTTATGTTTTTGGAATGACTCATATTTCGGTCACCCTATCTCATGGCCACCTGGGTTTTTGCCTGTGGGCATTGGGCAGTTAGGAATATTACTTGGTAGCTCGGAGCACCACTTCTTTTGGTACCTCAAATGTCCCTATCCTGGGCAGTTGAAGAACATTCTTCCTGAAAAATAGTAGGCTGCTAAAATAGAACATTAGCCACCAATGTGCTCATTATGAGCAGCGTGAGGAGATCCTTCTTAGTCAGGACTGTGCTTAATTTGTGTGGCAAGGTTTTTCCAGAAGTTACACTGCTGCAGCTCACTGGCAGAAACAATTCCTAGCTAGGAACCTACCCTCTTTTGACATTGGTGAGGTTCCATTTTGGCATAACCAGGAGTTTTGTTGTGTCTACTAAGCACAACCCTTACTGGACAAAGCTCTGCTGTGGACCCTGGAATGCACCCTTCATAGCCTGAATAACCCCCGCTCTGAGCGGTGGCAGTGAGCCTTTCCTGCCTAGCAGCGGAGTTCTTCCTGCCAAAAGAGCCTACTTGGCAAATTTTCAACATGCTGCACAGCAGCTACACTGCTCTACAACATAGCTTACAGACATTGGCAAAGCCAATAACTCTGGCTAATCACTTATAAGGTCCCAAAGGCGAGACCTATTGGCTATGCCAATGCTTGTCTAGATTACGATGACAAGCATTGAGAGCATGTTTATTTTTGGCACTCTTTAGCTAGGTAGAGAAAGCTATAATCTTTCTTCATGTTTCTACACATTCCCAGCTACTGCAGCTTATTTCTTTTTTTCAACTCACTTGTACTAACTATTTACTATTTCTAATATCTTTTTGCATCAAATATCTAACAGGTTTTTGCTGTGTTTAATTTTGCACTAGAGATTTAATGTTTATTCTTCATGTTTGCAAACATGCTCACTCTTTAATATAAAACAGCTATGCACCAAGTTTTTGAATTGTTTGTGGGAAAGGTGATGGTGTGACCATGTATTATATGGAATAAAGTACCCCAGGCTCACATGATAAGGATATTGCAAGTCACCTCAGAGTTTCATCACCTTCCTAAAGGAACTTGGCCTTCGGGCTCGTTCCTCTATATGGTTATGCAACTTCTCTGTGATTTGCAACATCCTTGCAACTGCAGGGGGTACTTTATCCCTTATATACTTCAACCACAGCCATGGTCTGTGATAACACTGCCTACTGAGACTCCTTTAGAATATCCCGGGGTACGAGAAAAGGATGACCCCTCTCGCTTATCCTATTCACGCTGACCATGAGGCCATTGGCGACTAGGCTTCAGCAACACCTTGCTCAATAAACGCTACAGAATACTAGTAGACCCATATTGATATCCATGTATGATGAGAAATGGCCCTTTATTTCCAAGAGCCTCATTTACATCTTAACGCCATTCTATTTTTAGCTCGGGCTGCTCCGGTGGAGCTTCCCGAACAGCCAGAGGCTTTTTTATTCTTACTGTAATGACGATCAGTGCACAAGGCACACTGACATCATTATAGTGAAGGGAAAGTAAAACGAGCTGATGGGTTTGTTTTACTTTCTCTGCACCAGTGCTTGTGGGGAATATCTAAGCCACTGAGCAGTGATTGCTTTGGGTATCGTTGGAAAGGGGATGTTAGGCCTGTCAGCCTTAGGGTAGTTTTCTCCCAAACATTTTGCATTTCCCCTTGTTTTTGCTGATGTAATTTTTGCTGGCCTTAGGACTCTGGACACTTTACCACTTCTAACCAGTGCTAAAGTGCATGTGCACACTACTTAAAACATGTTAACATTGGCTCATCCCCAACTGGCAGATTTTGTTTACTTCTAAGTCCAAGCCATTGGTAAAGGGGCACTACCTATGACCAGGGCCTGTAAATTAAATGCTACTAGTGGTCCTACAGTACTGATTCTGCCACCCACTTAAGTAGCTCTGTACACATGTCTAAGGCCTGTCCTTGCAGCCTGTGCGCATTTTAAACTGCCTTCTCGACCTGGCAAAATAAACCTTTTACCAGGCCCAAACCATCATTTTTAATACATATGTCACCCGGAGTGTAGGCCCTGAACAGCCCAAAGGGCAGGATGCAATGTATTTAAAGAGTAGAACATGTACTTTTAAGTTTTACATGTCCTGGCAGTGAAAAACCCTCAATTCCTTTTTACTACTGCAAGGCCTACTCCTCTCACAGGCTAGCATTGGGAATGCCTTAAAACATTTTTAAGCTTTAAGCTGCAATTCCTGATTAGAAAGGCATAGCTAAACCATGTTTCATATCTTTGGAATGGTAATAATAAATCTTCTTTAGGATAAAATTGGACTTACCTTATTGCATTTTATAAGTGTAATTTCCAAATGGCAATAGGTAACCAGTTCACATTTGGTGTCTCTGGAATGATAATTTAGAATCTTAACTTCTGGTAAAGTCTGATTTTAAATTGCCATTTTGAAAATGCCACTTTAGGAAAGTTGACATTTTCCTGTCTTAGTCATTTGGTGCCCGTAGCCTGCCTCTGGGTCACATGACTGGGTGTAGTTGACAGTTGGGCTTTATGCATTCCTCCTAGACAGCCACACACAATAGAGTGCTTAGGTGTGCCTGGATGGGCTATCACTGGCAGGATGGGTGGGAGGAGATGGGCACAGCCCCACTTACACTTGATTAGGCTGTGTCCTGTCTCCACACAAAGGGCTACATATCCCTGTAGTTTGTCTGGAGCCATGGCAGAGAACGCAGGGCACCTGTGCACTTCAACGGAAAGTCTGTATAGGCAAACTCAAAGGCAGAACTGGGTATAAATACTGGATTTCAGAAAACACCTCTTCAGTACACTTCCGGATCTGTTGATACTCTACCACGAAGAAGGACTGCTTTGCTGCTGAAAGGACTGCCACTCTGCTGGCCTGCTGCTCTGAAGGAACTGCTGTCCTGCTGTGCTGACCTGCTGCCTGCTGCCCTCTGGCCTTGGTGAAAAGGACTGGACTTGTATCTCTTGAACCCAGAATCCAGAGTGACTCCAAGGGCTATTTGGCAGGCCTCCTGATCTGAATCCACAGGGACATAACAGGCTTTCAACAACCTTGCACCTGCACCTGGGCTCTGCCATCTGTGAGTCTACCTTGCCCAGTGGTGACACCCCTGTCCTGGACTCTTGGAAGTGTGCTTAAGGTGTCCTGCCAGCATCTGTGGATCCAGCGTAACCAATGCATCTCCTCTGCTGCGCGGCACAACCCCGAGCAGAACTGATGCATCTCCGCTGTTTTGTGGATTGGAGCTGTCACAAAAACCCACATCACTGCTGCAGCCCACAGTGCCTATGGGACCGCCACTGTGCAATGCATCCTCAGCGCAGGCCCTCACATCCCTCGCCAATGGCAGCCTTGATGACGACGTGGGACTTTGCATCGCAGCCTCACGGCTCTTCAGAACTTACACATCCCCTGACTGCGCGCCGCATCTTCACCGCCAGACTTCGCATCTCAAGCCCCTCCGATAAGATCCTTGATGACAATGCAGGCCCTCGCATCATAGCCTTGCCGCATCTCAGAACTGATGCATCACTTTGGCTGTATGATGCCTCTTCAGCACAGATCCTCGCAATGCTCCGGAAATCAGGATTTAAGGTACTTTGTCCGGTGGGCCTAACTGGATCCGTGTAGCTGGCCTGCACGCCATGGCGGTCGGCCTGAACTTGTGACTTTGTTCCAGTCCGGCGCGACCAGATAACCACAGTTGAGACTTTGTGCTTTTTGGCACTATTTTTACAAAAATATTTAAAACTGCATATCTTCAGTTCTATTGATTGGATATTTTTCGTTTTGTCTTTGTAAGAAAGTTCTACTTTTCTAACTTGGTGTGGTGTTTTTCACTTTATTACTGTTTGAAGCGTTACACAAATACTTTACATATTGCTTCTAAGTAAAGCCTCTGCCAAGCACAGGTTTATTTAGGGTTGAATTATGCCTCACCCTGACGAGGATTTGTGGTTGATGCTTGACCAGGGCTCACACCCCAGTCAACCAAAAACGTAATTTCTGAAACAGTAGAATCTCCCCTTTCAAATAGTATCTCTGCCCATTGGATCTCAGATTGGAGGTCGCCACAGGAAAGCGATCCCCAAGCAGGGATCCACTCCCTAAGCACCAGGGATGTGGGGGAGCGGCCCATTAGGCAAGGGCTTGTGCTCCCCCACCCCCCTTAAAAATGTCAGTCTTTCTGTCCCCTGGAGGGTGGATGGAGGTGATTACACCCCAATCTGCCCCCCCTCCCAGCAAGGCAGAAAGCTCACTAGACACCAAAGAATTATTTTTTTAAAAATATAGTTGCCGGAGCTGCCCACCATAGACATGGCTTTGACCCCACCCCAAATAAATGTGCCAAAAATATTTCTGCTCACTGGAGGGGGCACAGATGCAGTGATTAAACCTAATCTGCCACCTGGGGGTCAGAAAGCCCACTAGACACCAGGATTTTATTTTTTTTAAATATAATGGCGGGGCTGCCCACCATGGGGGTGGACATGCCCCCAACCCAAGTAAATACGCCAACAATTTTTCTTCCCCCCTGGTGTGCAGGTGGGGTAATTATCAACGATTTGCCCGAGGTGGGGTTCAGAAAGCCCACTAGACACCAGGATTTCTTTTTTTTTTTAAATATAGGGTTCGGGGTTGCCCAATCAATCAATCAATCACAGAATTTGTAGAGCGCACTACTTACCCGTGAGGGTCTCAAGGCGCTGGGGAGAGGGAAGGGGGGGGGGATGCTGCTACTGGTCGAACAGCCAGGTCTTGAGTAGCCTCCTGAAGGTCAGCAGGTCTTGGGTCTTTCGTAGGCTTAGTGGAAGGGTGTTCCAGGTCTTGGCGGCGAGGTGTGAGAAGGATCTGCCGCCGGTGGTTGTTCTTCGAATGCGGGGGACGGTGGCGATGGAGAGGTCGGCGGAGCGGAGCTGGCGGTTGGGGACGTAGAAGAAGAGTCGTCTGTTGAGGTAGGCTGGGCCAGTTTTGTGGAGTGCCTTGTGTGCGTGGGTGAGGAGTTTGAAGGTGATCCTCCTGTCGACGGGGAGCCAGTGCAGGTTCCTCAAGTGGGGGTGATGTGGCTGTGGCGTGGTACGTCGAGGATCAGTCGTGCGGAGGTGTTTTGTATGCGTTGCAGTCGCTTGATGAGCTTGGCCGGGGCTCCCGCGTAGAGGGCGTTCCCATAGTCCAGTCTGCTACTGACGAGGGCCTGGGTGACTGTTCTTCTTGTGTCTGTCGGGATCCACCTGTAGATCTTGCGAAGCATGCGGAGGGTGTTGAAGCAGGAGGAGGAGACTGCGTTGACTTGCTTGGTCATGGAGAGCGTTGAGTCGAGGATGACTCCCAGGTTGCGTGCGTGGTCGGTGGGTGTCGGGGCTGCTCCCAGCGTCGTTGGCCACCAGGAGTCATCCCAGGCTGAGGGGTTAGAGCCGAGGATGAGGACCTCCGTTTTGTCCGTGTTCAGCTTTAGTCGGCTGATCTTCATCCAATCGGCGACGGCCTTCATTCCTTCATGGAGTTTGGCTTTGGCGGCGAGGGGTCCTTGGTGAGGGAGAGGATCAGTTGAGTGTCGTCGGCGTAGGAGATAATGTTGAGGTCGTGTTGTCTGGCGATGCGTGCGAGCGGGGCCATGTAGATGTTGAACAGTGTTGGGCTGAGGGACGATCCCTGGGGTACGCCGCAGATGATCTCGGAGGCTTCGGATCGGAAAGGTGGGAGGCGGACTCTCTGGGTTCTGCCGTCGAGGAAGGAGGTGGTCCATTCCAGGGCCTTGTCTCAGATCCCTGCGTTGTGGAGGCGTGCGCGTATAGTGCGGTGGCAGACAGTGTCGAAGGCGGCGGAGAGGTCCAGCAGGATGAGGGCTGCGGTCTCACCATTGTCCAGCAGGATCCTGATGTCGTCGGTGGCGGCGATGAGGGCAGTCTCAGTGCTGTGGTTGCTGCGGAACCCTGATTGGGATGGGTCCAGGATGCTGTTTTCTTCGAGGTATCGGGTTAGCTGTTTGTTGACGATCTTCTCGATGACCTTGGCTGGGAACGGAAGCAGAGAGATGGGCCGGAAGTTCTTGAGGTCTCTCGGGTCCGCCTTGGGTTTTTGAGTAGGGCGTTGATCTCTGCGTGTTTCCAGCTCTCTGGGAAGGTCGCGGTCTCGAAGGAGAGGTTGATGATGTTGCACAGGTGGGGTGCGATGGAGCTGCTGGCTTTGTTGAAGATGTGGTGCGGGAAAGGGTCTGACGGGGAGCCGGAGTGTATTGTGCTCATGGTCTTGATGGTGTCCTCGATGTTCACGCTGGCCCAGGCTGGCAGGGGGTCGTGGTCGATGGTGTGTGGCGGGTCTGGTGTATCGATCTTAGTTGGGGTTGTCTGGGTGTTGAAGCTGTCGTGGATGTCGGCGACCTTGCGGTGAAAGAAGGTGGCGAGGGAATCGCACAGGGGTTGCGACGGCGGGATGTCGTTGGTGTTGGAGCTGGGATTGGAGAGTTCCTTCACGATGTTGAAAAGCTCCTCGCTGTTGTGTGCGTTGTTGTCGAGGCGGTCTTTGAAGGAGATTCTCTTGGCGGACCTGATGAGGTGGTGGTGGTTACGGATGGCGTCTTTGTGGGCTGTGTGGCTGTCCGGTGTCTTATCGCTGTGCCATTTCTTCTCTAGTTTCCGGCAGGTACGCTTGGAAGCTAGGAGTTCCGAGGTGAACCAGCTGGCTCTTTTGGTGGTGTCGCTGTAGGTGAGCTTTTTCAGCGGGGCGAGGGTGTTGGCACAGTCGTCCATCCATCGTCTGAGGTTGAGGCAGCGTCGTCGGTGTTGGATGGGTCGGAGGGAGGGCTGATAGCGAGGGTTGCCCGGAGTTGGTCTTCGGTGACTTTGCTCCAGCAGCGGCGTGGGATCTGTTGGGTGCGGTGGTGTGTGGTGGGTTTCTGGAAGGTGAAATGGATGCAGCGGTGGTCGGTCCAGAGGAGTTCCGTGGTGTGGCTGAAGGAGACGTGGGAGCTTGAGGAGAAGATGGGGTCAAGCGTGTGGCCGGCGCAGTGGGTCGGTGTTGTGACGAGCTGGCTCAGGCCGAGGTTGGCAAGGCTGTCGATCAGGGTGGTGGAGTTGCTGTCGTTGTTGTTCTCCAGGTGAAAGTTCAAGTCTCCGAGGAGGATGTAGTCGGTAGAGGTCAGGGCGTGTGTGCTGATGAAGTCGGCGATGGAGTCGCTGAACTGGGGTCGGGGCCCAGGGGGTCTGTAGACAAGGGTGCCTCTAAGGGTGGTGTTGGGGTCCGTGTGGATCTGGAAGTGCATGTGGTCGGCGGTGCTGAGAGTGTCGTCGGTGCTGGTCGAGACCCTGATGGTGTTCTTGTGGACGATGGCGATTCCTCCTCCTACTGCGTTGATGCGGTCTCTGCGGGTGATCTTATAGCCGTCTGGGATGGCTATGGCGATGTCGGGGGCGGAGGAGTCGTTCATCCAGGTCTCTGTCAGGAAGGCGACGTCTGGTGATGATGTGTCGAGCAGGTCCCAGAGCTCGACGGCGTGTTTGCGTGCGGAGCGGGTGTTCAGTAGGATGCACCGGAGGTGGTTGAGGTCCTTCTTGGCGGGCGCCTCGGTGGCTCTGAGGCTGGTGTAGCTGCAGTTCCGGCAGGTGAAGGGACCATGGGTGCGTTTCGGGGCGGCCTTGAAGCAGTTGTGCGTCCGTCCGGGGTTGAGAGCGTGGAGTGTGGTGGCATCGTATCGGCGTCGGTCCTGGAGGCTGGAGCGGGGGGCGCGCGGTCCAGGGGTTCTGGCGCTGGGCGCGGTCCAGTCGCGGACGGGCGCAGACAGGCTTGCCTTAGGCGCGCCTTCGGCGCGCCAGCGGCGCGGCAGCGCAGCGGCCGCCATATATGGGGAGGTGGGAGGGAGGAGCAGCTGGGAGGCGGGAGGCAGGGGCAGCGAATGGGCAGTCAGGGGGGCGGGGCCGCAGGGGACGCAGCGGCGGGAATGGAGAGAGGCAGCGGGGGCACAGAAGCAAAAATGGAGAGAAAACAAGCAGAGAAATACGGTCACAGTACAATGGGGCAGCGAGGGGCACAGAAGGAAAAATGGAGAGAAAACAAGCAGAGAAATACGGGCACAGTACAATGGGGCAGCGAGGGCCACAGAAGGAAAAATGGAGAGAAAACAAGCAGAGAAATACGGGCACAGTACAATGGGGCAGCGAGGGGCACAGAAGGAAAAATGGAGAGAAAACAAGCAGAGAAATACGGGCACAGTACAATGGGGCAGCGAGGGGCACAGAAGGAAAAATGGAGAGAAAACAAACAGAGAAATACGGGCACAGTACAATGGGGCAGCGAGGGGCACAGAAGGAAAAATGGAGAGAAAACAAACAGAGAAATACGGGCACAGTACAATGGGGCAGCGAGGGCACAGAAGGAAAAATGGAGAGAAAACAAACAGAGAAATACGGGCACAGTACAATGGGGCAGCGAGGGGCACAGAAGGAAAAATGGAGAGAAAAACAAGCAGAGAAATACGGGCACAGTACAATGGGGCAGCGAGGGGCACAGAGGGAAAAATGGAGAGAAAACAAGCAGAGAAATACGGGCACAGTACAATGGGGCAGCGGGGGCACAGAAGGAAAAATGGAGAGAAAAACAAGCAGAGAAATACGGGCACAGTACAATGGGGCAGCGAGGGGCACAGAAGGAAAAATGGAGAGAAAACAAGCAGAGAAATACGGGCACAGTACAATGGGGCAGCGAGGGGCACAGAAGGAAAAATGGAGAGAAAACAAGCAGAGAAATACGGGCACAGTACAATGGGGCAGCGGGGGCACAGAAGGAAAAATGGAGAGACAGAAAGCAAGAAATACGGGCACCGAGGCCACAAGCGGAGGGGCGAGCTACCAGCAGCAGCAGCGGGCGGACAACACAGGCGGAGCTGTGTGGTGGGGAGCGACCTACCTGGCAAGGTCAGGGTCGCTCTCCTCACCGCACAGCGGCCGCCATATATGGGGAGGTGGGAGGGAGGAGCAGCTGGGAGGCAGGAGGCAGGGGCAGCAAATGGGCAGTCAGGGGGGCGGGGCCGCAGGGGACGCAGCGGCGGAAATGGAGAGAGGCAGCGGGGGCACAGAAGGAAAAATGGAGAGAAAACAAGCAGAGAAATACGGTCACAGTACAATGGGGCAGCGAGGGGCACAGAAGGAAAAATGGAGAGAAAACAAGCAGAGAAATACGGGCACAGTACAATGGGGCAGCGAGGGGCACAGAAGGAAAAATGGAGAGAAAACAAGCAGAGAAATACGGGCACAGTACAATGGGGCAGCGAGGGGCACAGAAGGAAAAATGGAGAGAAAACAAGCAGAGAAATACGGGCACAGTACAATGGGGCAGCGAGGGGCACAGAAGGAAAAATGGAGAGAAAACAAACAGAGAAATACGGGCACAGTACAATGGGGCAGCGAGGGGCACAGAAGGAAAAATGGAGAGAAAACAAACAGAGAAATACGGGCACAGTACAATGGGGCAGCGAGGGGCACAGAAGGAAAAATGGAGAGAAAACAAACAGAGAAATACGGGCACAGTACAATGGGGCAGCAAGGGGCACAGAAGGAAAAATGGAGAGAAAAACAAGCAGAGAAATACGGGCACAGTACAATGGGGCAGCGAGGGGCACAGAAGGAAAAATGGAGAGAAAACAAGCAGAGAAATACGGGCACAGTACAATGGGGCAGCGGGGGCACACAAGGAAAAATGGAGAGAAAAACAAGCAGAGAAATACGGGCACAGTACAATGGGGCAGCGAGGGGCACAGAAGGAAAAATGGAGAGAAAACAAGCAGAGAAATACGGGCACAGTACAATGCGGCAGCGAGGGGCACAGAAGGAAAAATGGAGAGAAAACAAGCAGAGAAATACGGGCACAGTACAATGGGGCAGCGAGGGGCACAGAAGGAAAAATGGAGAGAAAACAAGCAGAGAAATACGGGCACAGTACAATGGGGCAGCGAGGGGCACAGAAGGAAAAATGGAGAGAAAACAAACAGAGAAATACGGGCACAGTACAATGGGGCAGCGAGGGGCACAGAAGGAAAAATGGAGAGAAAACAAACAGAGAAATACAGGCACAGTACAATGGGGCAGCGAGGGGCACAGAAGGAAAAATGGAGAGAAAACAAACAGAGAAATACGGGCACAGTACAATGGGGCAGCGAGGGGCACAGAAGGAAAAATGGAGAGAAAAACAAGCAGAGAAATACGGGCACAGTACAATGGGGCAGCGAGGGGCACAGAAGGAAAAATGGAGAGAAAACAAGCAGAGAAATACGGGCACAGTACAATGGGGCAGCGGGGGCACAGAAGGAAAAATGGAGAGAAAAACAAGCAGAGAAATACGGGCACAGTATAATGGGGCAGCGAGGGGCACAGAAGGAAAAATGGAGAGAAAACAAGCAGAGAAATACGGGCACAGTACTATGGGGCAGCGAGGGGCACAGAAGGAAAAATGGAGAGAAAACAAGCAGAGAAATACGGGCACAGTACAATGGGGCAGCGGGGGCACAGAAGGAAAAATGGAGAGACAGAAAGCAAGAAATACGGGCACCGAGGCCACAAGCGGAGGGGCGAGCTTACCAGCAGCAGCAGCGGGCGGACAACACAGGCGGAGCTGTGTGGTGGGGGAGCGACCTACCTGGCAAGGTCAGGGTCGCTCTCCTCACCGCACAGCGGCCGCCATATATGGGGAGGTGGGAGGGAGGAGCAGCTGGGAGGCGGGAGGCAGGGGCAGCAAATGGGCAGTCAGGGGGCGGGGCCGCAGGGAGCGCAGCGGCGGGAATGGAGAGAGGCAGCGGGGGCACAGAAGGAAAAATGGAGAGAAAACAAGCAGAGAAATACGGTCACAGTACAATGGGGCAGCGAGGGGCACAGAAGGAAAAATGGAGAGAAAACAAGCAGAGAAATACGGGCACAGTACAATGGGGCAGCGAGGGGCACAGAAGGAAAAATGGAGAGAAAACAAGCAGAGAAATACGGGCACAGTACAATGGGGCAGCGAGGGGCACAGAAGGAAAAATGGAGAGAAAACAAGCAGAGAAATACGGGCACAGTACAATGGGGCAGCGAGGGGCACAGAAGGAAAAATGGAGAGAAAACAAACAGAGAAATACGGGCACAGTACAATGGGGCAGCGAGGGGCACAGAAGGAAAAATGGAGAGAAAACAAACAGAGAAATACGGGCACAGTACAATGGGGCAGCAAGGGGCACAGAAGGAAAAATGGAGAGAAAACAAACAGAGAAATACGGGCACAGTACAATGGGGCAGCGAGGGGCACAGAAGGAAAAATGGAGAGAAAAACAAGCAGAGAAATACGGGCACAGTACAATGGGGCAGCGAGGGGCACAGAAGGAAAAATGGAGAGAAAACAAGCAGAGAAATACGGGCACAGTACAATGGGGCAGCGGGGGCACAGAAGGAAAAATGGAGAGAAAAACAAGCAGAGAAATACGTGCACAGTACAATGGGGCAGCGAGGGGCACAGAAGGAAAAATGGAGAGAAAACAAGCAGAGAAATACGGGCACAGTACAATGGGGCAGCGGGGGCACAGAAGGAAAAATGGAGAGACAGAAAGCAAGAAATACGGGCACCGAGGCCACAAGCGGAGGGGCGAGCTTACCAGCAGCAGCAGCGGGCGGACAACACAGGCAGAGCTGTGTGGTGGGGGTCAATGGTGGGGTACTGTCTCCAATGCAGGCCATGCCACCACCCCAAAAATAATGGCGAGAGTTTTTTTGCGCCCCTGGGAGGCAAATGGCAGTGATTACCCCCAATCTTTCCCCCTGGGGTGTTAGAAAATCCACAAGCCACCAGATACTGCATTTATGCAGTATTTTGGGGGGGGAGAGCACATGCGCTTTTCCCCAACCTGTGTCCCAATAGACTTTCTGCCTCCGAGGGTGAATAGGGGTATTCACCTATAATCCACTGCATTCACACAGTATTTTTTTTGGGGAGGGGGCTACTTCGGGGTATGGGCCTGTGCTTCCCCCCACCCTAGGCCCAATGGGCTTTCTGCCTCCCTGAAAGGTAGGTAGGGGTAGTTACCCCCAATCTGTCCCTCCACGGGCAGAAATTCCAACTAAATACCAGGGGTTTCAAAATGGTGTCAAAACAAACAAAAGGATGGGCGGCTTACCCTGGCATCAAGTCATACACCTGCCCCAGTAGGGGCAATAGTATCTTTCTACCGCCCTGGGGGCAGATCAGGGGCTTGCCCCAATTGGGGAGGGTGCCCAAATCTGCACCCTCGGGGGGTAGGAAGTCCGTTAGACACCAGAGATTTTGCATTTGGGGTAAAAGAAAAGGGTGTAGCCATAGCCCCACCTCAAAAGAGGTCAACCAGTCTTTCTGCCCCCGAGGGGCAGACAAGGAGTTTGCCCCCAATTTGCCCCTGAAGAGCAGAAATATTACTAGACACTAGGGATTTCAAAATGGTGCCAAACAAACAAAACAATGAAGCGGCATTCCCTGGCATCGAGCCATATCCCTGCCTCAGTGGGTGCAAAAGTGTCTTTCGGCCCACCTGGGGGAATATAGGAGGCTTGCCCCAATTCACAAGAATGTCCCAAATCTGCCCCCTGTGGGGCTAGAAAGCCCCCTAAACACAAGGGATTTAGCATTTGATGCAAAAGAAAGTGGCATGGGTGTGGCACTGTGAAATTAGGCCATACTCCTACCACAAAGGGGACAGGGCGTTGACCGCTGCGCCGACGGTGAGGAGTGTTCGCCGAGTTCCGAATCGGCAACCGGAAATCTGCATGCAGAGTGGCCCAGAGGAGTGAAGCAGACCTGTGCAGTAGAGCCAATTGCGAGGCCTCCGAGTGAGTAAGGAGCAGCCTGGGCTGTGACCTGAGCTGCGGGGGGTGAAAACTTAAGACCGCCAGCTGATTGAAGCTCCCGCTGGGCCCTCCGGCTCAAGGAACACTGCGAGAGGGAACCAGGCGGCTGTGTGGATTAAGGCCTTTGAATCGGCCCCATGCGGTGAGCGATCGGAAAGCATAGGAGAGGCGTGGGCCTAAAATAGAGGCACACTAACTGAGTACTGCGGTGGCACAATCAGTTCGCCCGAATAGCCAGAAGTAGACAGAACCGGGACAATCTTCATTGTTAAAACACAGGGGAGGGCGCAGACGCAGTGAGGAGCTGGCATAAATAACACAGAAGGCCTGTTCACTGCTTGTGTGTCCCCTGTATACCTCACAACAAGCATAGAAGCTGGAAGAATAGCGCAGCGATATCATGGCGCCTGGCATTGGGTGTGGTGGCGGTCACTTGGGCAGCTGCTGTGGGGGGTGTATCAAGAGCCTTCGGTGCCCAAAATGGGGAAGCCAGTTAAAACACGGGCACACAAGCCCGACCTGCAGAGTCCCACGAGACCGGACCTTTATCGGGTCTGAGCACGCGGCTGGGAGTTATGTAGACATTGGCAGTGGCTGCGCACCGTCCCTCTGCACTCAATAACACCCCTCTGAGCAAGTTGATTCCATAACATCCACCGCCAGGGAACCTTCCTTCCTTTACTGCCACCAGCGATCTCTCCCTATGTCCTTTGGGAGCTTGGAGACCCCGGTTTCCTGGTTGAGGCTATAAAGCTCTATTCGGCGGCCTACCACTCTCTGAGCATCACTTTTCGACCCTGAGGTGCCCATGGCCCCCCTACCACTGTGTTCCTGGACAATTGCCCAACACTCACTACTGCTTCGGGGAATGGGGATGATCTGCAGATTTAGGAGCTGTCTCTTCCACCTCTACTATCATGGCTCGAGCTGGAGGATGAGGCGGACGGCGTTTCCCAGTAACACCGGGACCATTGCCTTCTATGAACTATGACGATGCCCCATGGGCGGAAACCGAAACTGTTTGTACTTACCGCAAAGCCCGAGTACCTTTGGCCGTTGCCCGGTGGAGCTGTCCTATGCAGCTATAGAGGAGTCTGGCTCTGGTTCACCCCCTCGGCCGTCACCTACCCAGCCGGACATCAGACATTGTTTATCACGGTTCTTCACAGTTTTATCTGTCTTTCTCTTTGACTGCTTTGTTCCCCTTGAAGTACTTTACCCCTTCCTGTCTACCTGACTCTATCTCCATTCCTCTCCCCTGTTTACCTTTCCCCCTCTACCTTCCATTCCCCATAAGACGCGTGTCTTGGTTATGCTACGCGCTAATAACTTATATTATTGTGTAATCTCATGTTTTTCTCCTAAGCCTATACTTGTAACTGCAACTGTAACTGATGTAATTTTCGTATCCTGTAACCCGCTGATCCTCATGTAAAGCGCTCTGATACCGCCGGGTCTAGCCAGCGCTATATAGAAACTCAGCAAATGAAAAAAACAGTATTTTGGCCCCAATTTGTCCCTGGGGACAGAAGGCCAATTGGATGACAATACTATTTTTTAATAAAATAATGTAGTGGGTCTGGCTCATCCTGACATCAGTCCCCACCCCCACCCCAAACCCTCAACAGTCTTTCTGCTCCCCTGCATACTATCACATCCCAATGGCAAGCAATAGGACATTTGATTCTTTTGGGTGTTGTTTTTACATATGGGTCAGAAGAGTGGGACTAAATCTTAATATCATCCCACTGATCATAATGAACAGCTGCACTTTTTGGGCTTTGGTTAGGCTGCCACTGTGAGAAAACTACCAGACCCAGACATTTTGGAAAACTAGACTGATATTACGTGTGTGGATCCCATGATCTACATACCTCAGACTCTGCCTAATATCACACATTTTCCTTGCATTGCTGTGATGTACACTTCCAGAAAAACAGGGGAACCACAAAATTCTCACTGTCCCGCACCCCATCCACCCCAGTTGTTTCAATAAAAACAGTGCCCTTCTTGCATGGGTGGGTCTAGCATCCACAACAGGAAAAGCCCCCAAATCCTGGGTGCCTAGTTTTCATAAAAGTCTTTGGTTGGTAGGTTTCGATGGGTGATGGTCCAGCATGGCCCCAAATACAACAGTTACACCAATCAGTGATCTCTCCATTTAGCGCATTAGGGCCTTTTGTGTGGTGGTCTCTTGTGTGTTGTGGGGTCTCTTGGTCCACCCACACAAGCGGGGTACTGTTGTTATTGGAAGAAGTGTGGAAACTTTGGGTGGCATAAAATTAGTGGCTCCCCACATATTCCAGAAGTTTTCCTCAGAGAAATGTGAGGAAAATGTGTGTTTTTAGTCAAATTTGAGGTTTGCAAGGATTTCTGGTTAAGAAAATCTCAGGAGAGCCATGCCAATCACCTCAACCTGGATTCCCTTACCTGTCTAGTTTTAAAAAATGTATAAATTTGCTAGGTTTCCCTAGGTGCCAGCTGAGCTAGGGCCCAAAACACAGAGCCACACACAGTGCAAAAAAAGGGTCAGTTTTCAGTGGAAAAATGTGATGTGTCCATTAAACGTTTTGGGCCCTTTCCTGTTGCAGGCACTAGGCTTACCCACACAACTGAGATACCATTGTTATTGAAAGGCTTGCGGGAATGGTGGGTGGCAGGAAATTCGTGGCTCACCACACATTCCAGAAGTTTTTTTCACAGACATGTGAAAGGCATGTGTGTTTTTAGTTTGATAATTGCAAGGGCTTCTGGGTAAGAAAAACTCGGGAGATACACTCAAGTCACCGCACCCTGGTTTACCCTAGGTGTCTAGTTTAAAAAAATGTAAAGGTTTACTTGGTTTCCCTAGTTGCAGGCTGAACTAGGTCCCAAAATCCACAGCTACTCACAAAAAAAGGTCAATTTTTTGTGGAAAAATGTGATGTGTCCATGTTGTGTTTGGCCCTTTCTTGGCGTTGGCACGAGGCCTACCCAAACAAATGAGGTACCATTTTTATCAAGACATGGGGGAATTCCGGATGGTTGTTAATTTGTGACTCAAGACAGATTTCAGAAGTTTTCCTCTCAGAAAATTGAGGAAAATGTATATTTTTAGTCATAGTTTGAGGTTTACTAAGGCTTCTGGGTAAGAAAACCTCAAGACAGCCATGCAAGTCACACCACCCTGGATTTCAAAAGGTGCTAAATTAAAAAAAATATACAGGTTTACTTGGTCTCCCTAGGTGCCTACTGAGCTAGGGCCAAACTCCACAGCCACCCATATTGCAAAAAAAGGGTCAGTTTTCAGTGGTAATATCTGATGTGTCCATGTTGCGTTTTGGGCCTTTTCCTGTCACAGGCACTAGGCTTACCCACACATGTGAAATAACATTGTTATCTGTGGACTAAGGGGAATACTAGGTGGTGGAAAATGTGTGGCTCCCAGCTGATTTCAGAAATTTTCCTACCAGAAATCTGTGGAAAATGTGTGTTTTTAGTCACATTTTGAGGTTTGCAAAGGCTTCTGGGTAAGAAATCCTGTTGAGAGTCATGCATGTCACCATACCCTGGAATCCCTTAGGTGTTTAGTTTTCAAAAATGTACAAGTTTTCCAGGTTTCTTTAGCTGCCGGCTTAGCTAAGGCCCAAAATTCACAGCTTCTCTCATTGTAAGAGGGTCAGTTATCAGTTGAAAAATGTGATGTGTCTCTTTTGCATTTTGCCCCCCTTCCTGTCATGGGCACTTCGCCTACCCTCACAAGTGAGGTACCATTTTTATTGGGAGACTTGAGGGAATGCTGGATAGTAGGAAATGTGTGGCTCCTCATAGATTCTAGAAGGTGTCCTCACAGAGTTGTGAGGAAAATGTGTTTTTAGTCAAGGTTTGAGGTTTTCAAAGGCTTATGGGTAAGGAAACCTGGTTAGAACCAAGCAAGTCACGCCACCCTAGAATCCCCTATGGTGTCTAGTTTTAAAACAATTTACAGGTTTGTTAGGTTTCTCTAGGTGCTGGCTGAGTTACCCACATTGCAAAAAAAGGGTCAGTTTTCAGCGGAAAAATGTGATGTGTCCAATGTGCATTTTGGGCCATTTCCTGTCGCGGGCTCTTGACCTATCCACACAAGTGAGTTACCATTTTTATCAGAAGACATGGGGACATACAATAGTACAACATTCGTTATTACCAATTTGATTTTGCTGTATTTGTACCTTCCAAAGTGCCACTGTGTAAGATAGAAGATATTTTGAAAAATGTCCTCCGAATCCAATGCTAGTCTGTGTGCCCACAAATTCAGAGATTTACAAATAACCACTGCTCCTAAACTCCATATCAGGTGCCTATTTGAGAAATACATAGTTTTCCTTTATACCCATTTTTCACTATGTATATTTCACCATATTAATTGCTCTATACTTGGTACACAATAAAAAACATTGTAAGGTACAGCTCAGTTGTTGGCTGTAGGTACGTCGGAATCTTGGGCTACCTACAAACCCTGTATATCCCCACAACGAGAAACATCTAGCAGACGTAATGGTATATTGTTTTTGTAAATCAGCCACCGTGGAAAAAAGTTACAGATGAAAGCATTGTCACAAATTGGAGTATTTTCCTACTCATTTTCAATATTTATTTCAACAGCTAGTTTCATTGGGAAAACCTTGAGGGATCTACACATATGACCCCTTGCTGAATTTAGAATTTGTCTACTTTTCGAACCTCTATAGCTTTCCTGGTTCACCCATTAGTTTCACCACAAACAGGAAATAGGTTGAAAGCACAAAAATAGGAAAAATGTGCTACCTCTTTGAAAAATGCCAAAACTGTGGTAAAGTAAAAAATGTGTTTTTTTGATTCAGCTCTGCATATTCCTAAAAGCTGGGAGGATGGTGACTTTAGCACAGTAAACCTTTTGTTGCTTCCATTTTTAGTAAATAAAAAAAACAGACACTTTTTTGTAAAGCATTTTTTTCCTATTTTCCCCCAAAACTCACAATTTAGCAATAGTTTGCTTATTTTCTCAGTCTCCTACAGAGGAATTCACAAACCCTTGGTACTTTTCAAATTCTCAGGATGTTGGGAAAAAAGGATGTCAATTTAGTGTGGATATCTTATGTGGAAAACAAGTTACGGAGGCCTAAGCGCAAACTACCCCAAATAGCCCAAAAAAGGGCTCTGCACTTGCTGGGGATGGGAGATATGGAAAGCCTCAGCCTTTAAAACGTTAAGAAGTGTCCGCTGGAGTTGAGTGATGTTCTTTGAAACTTCTTTTTTTGTTTTGGAAAGATGATCTCAGAATACTTATAAAGCTTGAGAGGCAGAATATACTATGTTCAATAATGTTTTCATACAGTGGAAAAGAAACAATGTAGAGTTTCTCTGTCCCGCACCTTAATGCGCAACACTGCTTTCTTTAGAGAACAAGCAGCACATTGTTGCATAAGAGCATATGTCAGAACTGAAAAAGGAGTTAAATTTAATCTTTAAATGTGCCGGACCTAAAAGAATTCATACCATCGTGTAACATTTGCATGATAAGTTTAATAGAGGCAAGGGTTCAAGATGGCATCTATGATTGACACAATGTGCCCTTACTGTAGGTAGCAATATTACCACGGGGATATCTTGGGTCTTATGTATTTGACAAATGGCTAGAAATCTAAGGAAGCAATCATTGATTTTCACAAGGCAAATTTCATAGTCTTTGGCTGCATATGTGGAAGATGTAATCATAACTGTGAGCAGATTGCTTGAGAGCTAATGCGACCTGCAACACTTTTAGGGATGCAAACCCTTGGTATGTAGTGTGTTGTTTTGTTTCAGGAACATGAAATCTCGATGGATAGACATGCAGACAACAAAGTATCAGAACCCCTGGGTGCCAATATACACTTTCAACATGTATTGTGTATCCCAAAAGGTGTCCATAGTCAAGAAATGACTCAAGAAACGTTGAGGAATAAATAGGGACGTAGCTTCAGTGGGTAGTTTAGGGTGTGACACCCCCCAAGTAAATGCATTCTTGGCTTGGTAGTTGGGTCTAGGCTTTCTGTCTCTGGTAGTTTTTCTTGTCATGGGCCAAGAATAAAATCCAAAATACTGATCTTTGGTGTAAACAAGGAGAGAGAGAATGGCAGAGATATACATCAGGTGGCTAAATTTCAAAATGTGAAAGTGGATAACCTGTAATCAATATTAACTTCCCTGCTTGTCCAAATTGTTTGATCCTAGGCAAACACATTATTTCACATAGACTTTGTTTTCTTTATTATCACATATATATGAGAGCACTTTTAAATACTTGAGTTAAGGATATAAACTGTACAAGGTTTGATTTAATAGTCTATAATGTTGCACCATTTATAATAAAAGTATAGCTCACATTTAGGGTTGACATAACTACTGACTTGCCTCTTAGATCACTAATGGCATTGTCATTGGGAGGGCAGCCATTAATGTTTTTAAGTTTATGTTTAAAAACTATCACTTTTAATAAATGTCTGTCTATACAGTGATATAATCTGATGCACTAAGGTGAAACGCTTCCTCATGTTAAAGAAATACACTTTTTTTAGTTTTGAAGAGACTGTATCAAATTTCGACGTTATTTTTGTTGCACAATATACATGGCAAATGTTTTCATGACTTGGCTCATGCATGTACTCTTAGAGCCAAAGCCAGATGCTTGGCCCGTCTCTGGCTCAGCTTGTTTTATAAAGTTGCTGGCGTCTCCACCTATATTTGTGACTAGGGCTTAGAACATAGGGTCCTCGTTCACTTGAGTCACATGATTTGTAAAAGGCGAGGACTGGAAGCATGAAGTCCTGCTACATGCACACATTTGACAATTCTACCAATAAGGCTTTTGTAGCAGAGATGAAGAAGAGTGTGTGTAGTGAATATACATTTAAAATGTGTGATACCAGGGCAGGGATTCCAGGCCGCAGTGTTGTACATGACCGTAATCATGAGTTCCCAGGGAGAACTACCATTGCCAAATGGGACTGGCAGGTTCGTAGGTTCCGGGGGTGGGTGTGTTTGGGGTGTGACTCACCCCAAATGCATTCTTGGCTTGGTAGTTGGGTCTGGGGACCCTGAGTCAGGTCTGCTATGACAGTGTCGTCTTTGTCATTTAACTAATAGATTTTAACATGAATGCTTGCAAATAGTCTAACCAGTGACATTCGCTCCGGGGAGCATTCCAACCCATCATTTTTCATCCATTGTGCCACTGCAGACAGAGGCTCACCTAATGCCAATAAATAAATTATATAAGTAGCACCTTACGTTTGAAATACTCCTGCTGACTTAAAATGCTTTCTGCAAAACTGTCCATTGCTCTGTAGAGTTGGATCCATGCTAGCTTTAATACTACCTTAAAATAATTTTGAGTTTTCAAATACAGAAACATAAACACATACCCGCACACCCAGTCTCTCTTGTACATGTGGTGCTGTATCCCACCGAGCTATCTTCCTGGCACTTGGACTTGTTACCGTCATGCTCAGGACATTTCACTTCGGCAGACATGCCCCTTCACCACTACGTCTCATCACCTCTTTTTACCCCTCCCCTTCGGCTCACAGATACCCCACTCGCATTCTCATCCGAGTGTGACGTGACTTCCGGTCAGGCATGCTAGGCTGTGAAATGGTTAAGCGCCTGATGTCCTCATTGACCTCATTAACCAGGCCTTTAGCGATAACCCATGCTCCCTGGCTTTCTTTTCGTAAACTATGAATGTTTGATGAAGGCCTACAGGCATGATGGCCAATGAATTACCAAACAGTAATGAAGTGGGGAAAAGCGCGGTCGGTATCTCGCTCAAAAACACAAATACACTGCACTCTTTTTATTGGACCTTATTTCTACTTGAAGCGTTTTCTTTGCTTGCAGTATTTACTTGTTTTCACATCTCTAAGCTTATTGATCGGGCTGTCGTTATTGCTTCCAGGAACATGCAGTGGTTGCTCAGGGCATAGTGCCAATATCGGCAACACTCAGTTCTCATACAGCAACATACATAAATAAACCACACAACACCTTTTTTAGTGGAGAAATTTGCTGCAGGTTTATTAGCATAACCAATATGCCAACATGGTGGGTTATCTTACGGGCGATCCCAGGGCAGGCCAGCCCCTATGCCGCCTGCCCGTCTGATGAGCCAACTTGCACCGTGGCCGTCGCCAGCCGGTGATTACCAATTATTGGGAGAGGCCACCTCTCCCATCAGTGGACCGCCAGTCCACTCCCTTACTCACGCCCCCGACCGGTGGGCGGAGCGTTCCAGGCAGCCCCCGGTTGCTCAGACCCACAACCGCCCGTAGGGCTAACGGGCGCCGTAGTTCTTCCAGGGGACCCGCTAAAACATCCCTGGGTATCCTTGGCTTAGCACCCTTGTTGTGCTGCTGCAATAAAGTACCCTTCTGTACCTTGCAGACTCTGGATCGCCCTGTAACTCCTCCTGCAACACAAAACAATAAGTTAGATTCTTCCCTCCCCGTACTACCCTTTGGCCGTCCGCAGGGTAAGCGGTAGGGTGGGAAACAGCGAGACGGGTAGCGGTCAAGAGACCGTACAGTGGTCGGGGGAAGGCTTTAGTACCCCTGCTCCCACGGCCGGAAGTGACGCGGCCAGCAGACCCCCTGGTCCCTAGCCCAGGGAGCCTGGTGAGCAGACTTCTGTGCCTTCTTGTGGCACTAAGGCGGCCGCCCTTTTGGAGGGTCCCCTACGTGGCCCCCCTGGGCAGCCTTGGCATAGTGCCAATATCGGCAACACTCAGTTCTCATACAGCAACATACATAAATAAACCACACAACACCTTTTTAGTGGAGAAATTTGCTGCAGGTTTATTAGCATAACCAATATGCCAACATGGTGGGTTATCTTACGGGCGATCCCAGGGCAGGCCAGCCCCTATGCCGCCTGCCCGTCTGATGAGCCAACTTGCACCGTGGCCGTCGCCAACCGGTGATTACCAATTATTGGGAGAGGCCACCTCTCCCATCAGTGGACCGCCAGTCCACTCCCTTACTCACGCCCCCGACCGGTGGGCGGAGCGTTCCAGGCAGCCCCCGGTTGCTCAGACCCACAACCGCCCGTAGGGCCTAGCAGGCGCCGTAGTTCTTCCAGGGGACCCGCTAAAACATCCCTGGGTATCCTTGGCTTAGCACCCTTGTTGTGCTGCTGCAATAAAGTACCCTTCTGTACCTTGCAGACTCTGGATCGCCCTGTAACTCCTCCACAGCTCTGGGGGTGGCCACCGTCACCACCAGGGCCCCCACCAAGGCAGATATCCTACCTACATCCTGTTGCTTCCCAGGCCTCCCCAAGGTCCAACAAAATTAAGTCCATGCCTACCCTTGAGAAGTGAACCTCATCCACTTCCCAGCATCCGGTAGACTTGGCCTGACGTAAACCATGCCAGATGAAGCCAAATCCCCTTTGTTCCGTGCATTTACGCATGGCGCTGTTCACTCTCCTACGTGATATCTCAATGGCGTCTCCAGCTCGGGCTCCTTGCCAAACTGGGCGAGGTAAAGTTTAAGACCACCACAGTTCACCTGCCACAAGCTGAATACTCAACCGACACATGATGTCCCTCATGTATTGGAGCAGTACTCTGCTCCTCAGAGTCGTCAGGTCATTCCCTCCCAAATGATGACCAGAATATGAGGTAGACCGCTCCCTCCCCCAAGTCTCTGCTGCAGCTTCCTCATCAGCTCATTCCAGCGCAACCCGGGTAACCCAGCCACGTTGACTCTGTGGCGGAGGAGCCATGACGCCACTTTCCTATCTCAGCCCACCGTGCCACTCGATGGTGCTTGAATGCGCTGTTCCCTCTCCTTCGTGATATCTCAACGCCACCACAGTTCACCTGCCCCCAACTGATTACTCAAATGACACATGATGTCCCCAAGTCTTGGAGCAGTACCCTGAAAAGGAGAGACATGGTAGGATCGACCTGCCCCCCCCCCCATATAGTATAATGGCACCTTCCAACGGGTGCTGTGCTGCCACCCTGGTGTCCCTACCCTTCGCGAGTGTATATGCACCCAGGATGACCTAAAACCATAGCTTGGTGTTGGTTAGTTGTTACCTTGCCTGCCGAGCAATACCTTAGCCCAGTCCCTCCTGACAAGAAGTGCCAATGCGGGTAGGAGTAAGGGTTATAAGCCCGCCCTACTTCAACTCACCCAGTTATCTGTGTATTGCGCTGTCGGAGCAAGTCCCTCGAATTCAGCCAATCACCACCCTAGGTGACACCTTGCCCTCCCAAACTTCTGCTAGTACCCCAGGGAGCAAACAAGGCAGTGAACCGGAGGGGAACCAATGTAAATACCTGCCCCATTTACTGGGAATGCCAGGTGTTCTTTAATCTTTTGCAGCCCTATTGTGCTTAGCCCAGAGTTTCCCCAATTTTTTGGACCGTAGCCCCAGCTGGATGACAACTTCCACAACCTGCATGGCTGCCAGCCATGGCTATAGGGCGGGAGAATTTACCCCAACTTTATTGTTACTCACTCAAGGTACTCGTATTATCGACCTCAGAAGGATGAAATGCTAAGAGGACCTACCCGAATCTGGACCAAGATGTCGAACAAAGCCCCTTTCTGTTCTGCCGCTCCACATGCCTGTGAACCTGTACCTCCAGGGCAAACCTCAGGCACCTAACCCTTGTTGGACGTGTCTGGACTATAACCACACATCTCAAGGGCCTGCCAACCGTCTGACCCCAAAATAGCAGTCCCAGTGTTAGCTGCCAATTCCCAAGGCAAATTCGCTTAACTGGAGCAACTGTTGACATGTAATCAATTCTGGTCAGGGGACTTGGAGTAAACCTGAGTGATGCACCCCCCTACCTAGGACTGTAAAATGTGCTCTTGTAATAGTCCGTATTAGTGCTCCGTCCCCTACAATGCAGCACTATCAAGGCCAACCGCACCCTCTTGGGAATGGCACACTCACACCCTAGCTGACAGAAAGAGCCTGTTCGTGTGTACCCCATAACCTTATGTGTTTCACTGACGGTATACCAGGATATGCTGAAACTAGCTAGCTTTACTGCTGAGTGCGCGATGCACAATGACATTTGTCTTTACCTCCCAGGGGTGCCCTCGGTAACTCAGAATTCACACTGGACATGATTCTCTCCCTGATTGGCTTACTTGCTTCCCTGCCATTGGGTCACAGATGCCAGTACCTGCTAACCATCTCTGACCCTATGTGCTTAGACTCGCAAAAGTGACGGAATCCCAGATTCCCCGTTTCCTGCAGGACACTTTCAATGGATCGCCGAGAGATCCCACAAACCTCATTGGTCATGCGAACCTTAAGAAGCACCCAACTTTCACCTGGGCGTACCTCTAAATGAGACTGGCTCCACACAGCTGTAAAGCCAGAGACACAATCTTCCTATTTACTGGTTATGCCCCTTGGCACCCTTCTGGTTGCAGCACTGTTTTTATGTGAAGCGCGCGCGCCCGGGGCACGGAGTCGCTGGTTAGCCGGTGTATGTTACCCACTCGCTGATACTTAATCGCTAACTGCCCTTACTTTGGTTGAAGTAATGCTGGAGTTTCCTAAGGACTGTAGACTTAGTGCTCCGACCTAGTTTAACCCCAAAACTTAGGGACAACCCAAGTAGAATCATGCCCAGCATGGTGCATCTACCCCAGCATAGACTATCCACGTATAAGGGACGTTTACTAAAACTAATAACCGGTCTAACAAATCAATCGGGCATCCTCCGCTTACTTTAGGCTTGTGGGGATCCAGTGACTGGAAGATATCTCCAAATGCACAATATATGTGATGTTGTGCCGGGCTCGAGGCATCATAACACTAATAACTGTGCATAGTACACCCAGTACAAATGTAATTATTATATATATATATATATTTTTTTTTTTTTATTATTTTTTTTTTTTTGTGATGCTTACTAAAAGCTGTTAATTGTAATGCAACTTCCTGTTACTAATTTTATCACCCAAAGAGTGAAAGAAAGAGCTTGCTACTTATGCACTGAACATTACAGGTGGGGTTTGCAGCCGGCACATGCCACAGGGAGCTATCTTGTTAGGAAAGGATCTTGACCTGAGGAATACACCTCGCACACTATGCCAAATGCCAGAACACATTAGGAAATGTACTAGTATTCAACTTTGTGACAAATTGCTTAAGCACAGTTCTGCGGCCGAACATGACAGCTTGGCGCAGTGCTTCTATGGAAGGGTACAATCTGATACACCCGGCTCTGGGGGAGCGGGAACAAATAATGGACAAGGGCATGTCAGAAAATGGCCAATAGTCCCTTCCAAATTAAACGGAGTATGGATTAAATAAACTATAAGCCTGCAAAGCTGAGCCCACCCTGTGAAAAGGGTGCTGCATAGTCCACCCTCTTCTGTCATTGCCTTCATAGATATAATCCGCCCCTCGCCTTGCCCCTATAGCAAGGCTAGAGTTGGGCTGTATTTTGCAGGCCCAAGCGGAGCTTGCTTTCCCTAGGCTTATCTCTAATTACCATGCGGTCTACCGAATGGGCCGTGCCCTGCCCATGAGTGTTTATCTAAATTGGAGGCAAAAGGACATGTGCAAAGGCCCCCAACTAGGACCTTCAAACTTGCTAGCAGCTGGCATAAGTGACACCAAATCACCCCCCCAGGAAATTCACATTTATTGCTTATGGGTATCCCTTACATTCAACAAAAGTCAGTAATGAATGCCCTAGTGGTATTGGTGTATTGACATTTCCAGCCAGCTGCTAATAGTCTGTCAGTGGTCAACTTGACAAAGATGATAGACCAAAGCTTTGCCCACACGCCCGAAGCTGGCACCAAGACGTGGCGGCAAACTCTCACGGCTGTCCTGAATACCTCCCACCTGTCTTAATCCACTAACAAACACCCTCTGCCCGGCTTACGCTCTTTAGCCAGATTCTCCTCTATGACGGCTATTCATCCGTATCCACCTGTTTATCCTTTCTCCGGCTCGAAGTTATAACGACCGCTAGTCCAAAACATGGGGACCGGATGAGCCCAGCTTGCCCTCCCCCAGTTCAAATCTAAGCACTGCACTCTGCACTTCTGGCATGCCTGCGAATACGAAAGCTGGGCAGACATCCCCACACCAGCAAACAGACAATTCTACACAACACCAGGGGAGCCCTTAAGAAAAGGCAAGAATGGGGAAATGCACAAGATATACAGCGGCCTCCTCCGAAAGCATGGCCCCCCCAGCTCTTCCCTTTCAGTCATAGGCAAACCACCAGCGTCGCTGAATCCTCACTCAACGCAAAAGAAATGATATAATGCCATAATCATCGTAAGCTGTTGGGCTTTTCCCTTAACATTCTACTCTTAACAACATGAGGCCTAAGTGAGGTAATTTGCGGCCTCTTGTCATTGCCTCGAGCTACATACTACAAGGACACTACACCTACAAGCCAAACATATTGGGTGATAGTTGCCTCAGTAAATAAACAACAACTATGGCTTCGTTTTTAAGGATATTGTACATGCAATGGTTCTGGAATGATGAGGCTGTGCAAGAACATAATCAGTCACATTGAAGTTACATCCCCGTACAACCGTCTGCAAAACTAAAACTTTATCGCCGCATTGCTCCAGTGCGCACCCCAATGCGAGCCACCGTCGACACACCTGTCTGACAGCACCAAGCCTTCTGTTGCTGCTCTCCATAAAACAACGAAAGCCCGCGAAATAGGCCCCTGTACTACCAGTGGTGCCGCACCTCAAAATGTTTGTGCCCCTCGCTCTGCCGTGTTCAATTCCCAATTGTGAATCCACAAAAGGATCTGTGGATGAGAGAATGTGAAGTCCGTTTGGTACCTCACAAAGATATCCAAAAAGGGGGCAGGCACCGAGGTAGTAGTTTAAATCTTGTAAACCTATTGTTTTGGGTCCATCCTTAGTGTCAACTTACACTACACCCAGAGTACGGACGTCCGCGGGATGCGGAGCTCTAGCGTTATGACACCCCTTGACTAGAAAATCAGTCGGATAACTGTCGAAGAATACTTGAAATCTACCCTCTTGCTTTCCCCTGGTCATCGCGTGTCTCAGCTGTGGATCGTGTTTGATGTAATGGCGCTGCCACAACTGTGCACAGAGCACCTTAATCTTGGCAAAGATGCACAGATTGGGATACTCTTACTTCGTCATACGGACTACACACATGGAAATACTGCCAGAGATTTCCCCACCTTAGCACCTGATTGGATCTAAATGATAAATACTGGGTAGGGGAACAAAAGAATGACCAGTACGACCCTGATGATACGACATTTGCTCAGTTGTCACCGAGGGATAGCTTGGGAAGGAGAACGGACTCATGGGCGTGAGTCTGCTGAGGGACGAATAAGGTGGAAAGAGGTGAAGCACCAGATTGGGGTCTTTCCCACAATTCACTGCCCCCGAACTGGCTCCCATCTGTCGGCGAGTCGGGGGACGTGTAACTTGATGGGACAGATTAACCCGCACGTCCCTCGGCTTCCCCTCCCTAACCATTGCAAGTGCTTCTACCTGCCCCTGGCCTGATGGCCCCCCAGCCTGCCCTAAAACACAACTGAGGCCCAGGCAACACGCTGCGAAGTGCACCGAGGGGAGGGGGGGGGGGTAGTACCATGAGCGCCCTGCAAAAGCAGCCAAAGTCAGGGCACGCCTGGTGAGACGTCCCAAGAGCACATGACCAGGTACTACCCTGAGCTCCCGAGACATTCTGCCCGTGTCCCGATGCCGGTACCTGCGCCACTCTTGATGGATGCTAAACTTTCACACAGTCCAGGCCCACGCCGGCCCCCGCTCTGTGACATATTTACCAGAGGGGAGGCTCAGGGCTGGCACTCAGCCGTGCCTTGAAGACAGGCCAGAGGGCCCGAACAAAGGCGCGGATTCCTGCCACCGCTGCCGGGGAGGGGGAGATATCGAGACCGGGGGGCAGGGAGGCTACAAGAGCCGGGTATTAACCTCACGTGTACGGTTCTGTACCCAGGGGGGCCTACATACTCTGAGCCCCACTCCTCCCTGTACTCACCACCCCGGAGATGCCTCAAACTTACGCTCCAGCGACAAAACTCTGAGCCCCACTCCTCCCTGTACTCACCACCCCGGAGATGCCTCAAACTTACGCTCCAGCGACACAACAGTTGGTGAGCCCGTTCTGTATCTGCAGCTGGTACTCGTTGTAGGGGAACGAAGAAGTGAGGAGGTGTCAAACTCTCAATTCTGCTGAAGTACTGATGGGAACGCGAGCGACCTTTTGTCGTGTTATTAAATAATAACCTAGGTTGGCACCTTTCACAAATACATTCTCCTACTATGCTAAACCAGCATCAATACCCTTGATGTCGCAAGTGAAGCATGAACTAGGCACTCCAGGCTACAGCGAGCGGTGCTCGAGGAAGTGACACAGCAACCTCAACCCAATGTATGCCTGCAACAATGAAAGATGGGTGAGAGAGGCTGAGTGATCAATGGTCACCAACCGCACTCTGCCCTGCCGCCCTCTCCAGCTGTGCCCCCGGAAGGGATCTGCTTGCGCCGTCACAGCAGGTGCAGTATGCCTGAAACGGAGAACATACTCATCGCTGAACTGCCGGGCGCCCTGGGGGGACACAGGGCTGTCCCCGAGCACCGTGTGACATGGCGACAGTCGCGAAGCTCACGCCCTCCCCCCCGCCCGCGCAGGACCCCACACCCGGTGCGATGCCAAAAGACCATAAACCTTATGGGTGGCAGCACATGCCCCAAACCGGCACCAGGCGGGTGGTGGAGGCAACCTGCCAACTTCACTTCTTCGCGTATTGCGCTGCCACCAGCGGAGGCCATGGGGCCGGCCCTCCCGCTGGTGGGGCACCCGCGACCAAATAATGCGGGAGAAGCCTGGGGCCGGCACGCCTCCCAATGGCCCACGCGGGCCGCGGTCCGAAGTAGCACCGCAGGGCACTGGACTCGCTGGCAGAAAACGCCGGGTGGAGCGGGGACAAGGGCAAGCCCAAGCACCCGCTGCCCAACAGGGCTGGCAGCCCGCCACCGGCCGCGCGCACCGTGTGCCACGAGGAGTCCTCGCCCGGTCAGCGGTCTAGCTGCTGATCGCCCCAGAGTGCAGGGCGCGTGCCCGAGATGAGGCAGGAGGCCCCTCCCCAACCCTGGGGACGGCCTCCCAAACGGTCGCGGACCGCATGCTGGTTGCACCACCCGCCTCCCCGGACCGCAGGAGGAGGGAGGAGACGCCGTGACCCGGGTGGAGGCTCCCGGGGCGAGACAACCCACGGAGAGACTCCCCCGGTCCGATGAAGGTCGCATCGCTGGAGGACGCGTGAACGGGCGGAAACCCCACCAATCTCCTCGGAGATGGCCCCCAACCCAGGAAAGGCACCGTACCATGTACCCCGGCCCCCCCTCCGCTACCCGCAATGCCAGAAGGGGAGGCGGCGCCGCTGCGGGGTCCCCTGAAGCTCCGCAACCTCCAGCAACCGTGCAGGGGTCCTCCTGGTGCAAAATTATTAACTCAACCCACGGAGCGACTTCCCCGGTTCAAGCGCAGGTTTGCGGAAGGAGGGTTGTGGAAGCACGTTCACCGGTGTGCCCAGCTGACCCCGGCCCTGGTGGACATAGGGGCCCAGAGTCCGCAAGCCGTTGAGGCCCCCCCCGCGCCGTAAGTCTCCCAGAAGAACACGGTAAGCCCAGGGGGGGGAGGGAGGTGGGGGCGATACACCAGTTGGCGGGGGGAAGCCGCCCGGCACGCGATGAAATGTTGGGAGATCTGGGGAGGGAGGAGGTCAGGCGAACCTTTGGGGTGCGCACCGAAGACGGGACCGCAGGCAGCTTGGTGTACTTCGCGGACCGCCATCCTCCTGCCCACCGAGGAGCCCCGGGCCATAATGGCCTCCCAACCTATGGAACCCCCCATGGTCGCCTGAGCCCTCGAGGAGCTGTCCCCCCCCCCGGAAGGAGCGCCGGAGCCGGGTCCGGCCGGGCACCCCTGCCCAGGAGGCTGGGGGGGAGGATAGACTCACCGCAAGGATCCAATGCGACGGCGACTCAGGCGACCAAACAGCGAGACGGGTAGCGGTCAAGAGACCGTACAGTGGTCGGGGGAAGGCTTTAGTACCCCTGCTCCCACGGCCGGAAGTGACGCGGCCAGCAGACCCCCTGGTCCCTAGCCCAGGGAGCCTGGTGAGCAGACTTCTGTGCCTTCTTGTGGCACTAAGGCGGCCGCCCTTTTGGAGGGTCCCCTACGTGGCCCCCCTGGGCAGCCTTGGCAGTACTTTGGTCGGAATGCTTTCCCTCTCGCGCCAGCACTTCATTACTCAGTCGGTGTGTGTTTCACAACTTGCTAGCAGGTGTTGGCCCTTGGGGAGCCTAGAGAGAGTTGCTGCAGCAGGTTTCTTCCGGTGCTTGACTGCTCTCGACGAAAGCTTTCTCACCCCAATATCATTAGTCCAAAACAAATAATAGCCTTTCCGTTTTTTTTCGGAGCATCAACATGGAATGAAGTTCAACTGTCGCTGCTGTGTGTGTTGACATAGGATAGGCAGAAGCATAATGAGGTTGCTTTACATTAATTAGTTCAATCTGACTTTATATCATAGCCCTGTCCCTTTGAGCAACAAAGGGAAAACTCTCAGTTATTGATAGCTCCCCGCTTGCATGCGCCTGCCCTACTAGCCAGTCGCGGCCGGTATGACTCGCGGGTGGGAGTGCGGGGATTTGCGCGGGGAGGGTGGAGGGGGGTTTAATTTAATTTAATAAAAATTAAACGTACCTTCGCCTCCGGTCCCACATCGCATCACCTCTCTCCTCTCTACCCTATGCACTCCGCCGGGCCAGTGTCGCCCGAATTGATCTGTTGGTGCTGCCTTGGACCTTGCCCCATACTCAACTTAAGTCCAGGAGGTTGGACTCGTAAGTCACTGTACTGTACCTGAATGCCGACCTTGTTTTTCCTCCCATTGGATAACATTGCTGCTTCTGAAAAATGCACTGTTGACTTTTTGAATGCAAAAGTATTTCTCTTGAAAAACATACTTACCTGATAGTATTGATTCTGATGCCTAAACATATATAAAGATACCTGTTATGTTTATAAATTGGTGTGGATCTCCTTATTGAGTTGTGTACATCATTTATTGACCATTGTGGGTATTTGCAGATGTCTAATACTCCTCACTGATAGGCCTAAGGCTGCTCGACCACACTACCCCCTAAAAGAGCACCTTGGGTTTGCTAGAGCAAGCCCATGTTTGCTAGTAAGGGAATACCTGGTCTCTTTGCACGGTATACCTCTTTTTGGTATACCATATTAAGAGCCGGCTTCCTACAACTATTGATGGTGGTTCTGTGATTTTCCTGACATGCCGCAGGCCTTTCTTTCTGTACAGGGAGTAAGCATCATGGATGAACAGTCAGTTCTGAAAAGGGGGAGATGCTTGTGCTCTCTCCCTAAAACTTGGTGCAATTGGGCAACACTTAATTGGCCCATTTCATTTACCTGTAAGTCTCTAGTAGATGGTACTACATGTACCAAGAGGCTGTAACTTAAATGCTACTTGTGGGCATGCAGCACTCATTGTGCCTTCCACGAAAATAGCCTTTCAAAACATATTTCAGGCCTGACACTGCAGCCTGTAGGACAGCTTTAAACTGCCATCTCGACCTGGCAAAATAAACCTTTTGCCAGTCCTAAAACCTTCCTTTTTACACTTATAAGTCACCCCTAAAGTAGGAGCTAGAGGCACCTTGGTAGAGTCCATGGTATTAAAAAAAGTAGGACTTATGCATTTATGTTTTACATGTCCTGGATAGTGAAAAACTCCTAAAGTTGTTCTTCACTGTTGTAAGGCCTATCTCCCCCATTGACTAACATTGGGTTACCTTATTACATTTAATAGATGCTAACTTCAGATAGGGAGCAGATAGAGATATGCTGTTTACAGTCAGATGAGCAATTTAAAAACCTCTTAAATGATGAAGTCGGATTTTAAGTTACAATTCTGAAAATGCCACTTTTAGAAAGTTGGCGTTTTCTTGTCCCTGTCAAGTCTGCCTTTCTGCCAATGTCCTTGGTCACATGACTGTGAATGACTCTGCAGTTGGGTTTTTATTATTGCTTCCAGACAGTGAGATAAAGGGGGCTTAGGAGTGGACAAGATGGGCCACACCCAGCATCACTTACACTTCAAAGGGGTTTGCTTACAGCACGCAGAAGGGAACCGGACACTAGGCATGCCCTGTCTTTTGTCACTCCAGATAGTTTGGAGCCTGGATTAGGGTAAGTAGGACAACTGACCAGAACCAGGTTTGGGGGTATGTCAGGGAATTCCTCCACACAGGCTGGCACCAGGTATAAAAAAAACCTGCAGAACCACTCATTAGGGCACTCCTTGACCTGTGCAAAATTCAGATGAATAACTGCCTTGCTACCAGGGTGACTGTCCTGCAGGTGGGAAGGTTGCCTTGCTGTCTGAAGAAGGAAGTTAGGACCTTTGTGCCTTGTTCGCAGGCTACCGCAGGGTGACTCTATGGGTCAGTTTGCTGACCTTCTGTTTGAGCTACACAACAAGCTTCTAGAGGCCTGCCCTGTAACTGCCTAGCTGATCAGCACCAAGTAGACCTTCCTGGGTCTGCCGGAGCCCTGCTGCTGGCCTATGCTGGAGTGAGCCCTGGTCCCTAAGAGGTGTCCGCAGGTCCTGGACCCTTGGCTGTCATCAGAGAGCACTCCTCTTTGCCTACCTAAATGTTCCAATCAATCCGCAGGGCCCCGCAAAGCAGTGCACAACCTACCCAAAAGCTTCATCAGCTCTGATGCAGAGCAATGCAAAGCCCCACAAGGCCTTTCCACCCAGCTAAAAGCTTCATTGGAACAGACGCCAAGTGATGCAAAGTCCCGCAAGTCACACTGCACAGCTGAAAGCTTCATCAGATCTGATGCTGAGCAGCAAAAAGACTTGCGAAGCAACAGTGCACAGATCTCGCTTAAAGGAGATAATGTATAACTTCAAGAGGGCTGAACTCAGTCCTATGCCCAGCCTGCACTCCATCGCTGTCAGTCTGAACTTGTTACTTTGTCCCGGTCCAGTGCGATACCCACAGTTAGCGCTTTTTCGTGTTATATTTTTATCTATCAATCAATCAATCAGGAGTTTGTTAAAGCGCGACTACTCACCCGTAAGGGTCTCAAGGCGCTAAGGGTGGGGGGGTGCAGGTTCCATTCCATCAAGGAGGGGGTCTGTCGAAGAGCCAGGTTTTGAGGTTTCTTGCGAAGATGGGGAGCGATGTCTGTGTGAGGTGGAGCGGAAGGGCGTTCCATGCTTTGGCCGCGAGGAAGGAGAAGGAGCGGCCTCCCGATCTGGTCTTTCTGGTGCGGGGGACCACGGCGTAGGAGAGCTGAGCTGATCGTAGGGTCCTTTGGGGTGCATGGAATTTGAGTCGGCTGTTCAGGTATGCTGGTCCGGTGCCGTGGAGGGCCTTGTGTGCGTGGGTGAGCATCTTGAAGGTGATTCTCGCCTCGACAGGGAGCCAGTGGAGTGTGCGCAGGTGCTGGGAGATGTGGCAGTGTTTTGGCAGGTTGAGGACCAGTCTTGCGGCGGCGTTCTGGATGTTCTGTAGCTTGCGGATGAGGTTTTTGTTTATTCCGGCGTAGAGTGCGTTGCCGTAGTCGAGTCTGCTGGTGACCAGGGCGTGAGAGACTGTCTTTCGGTGTTCGAGGGGGATCCATTTGAAGGTCTTACGAAGGAGGCGGAGGGTGTGGAAGCAGGAAGACGAGACAGAGTTGATCTGGCGGTCCATTTTGAGCTCGGAGTCCAGGATGATTCCCAGGTTGCGTGCGTGGTCTGTGGGGGTTGGCGGGTTTCCGAGGACGGGGGGCCACCAGGTGTCGCTCCAGGCGTTGGGGTTTGGGCCCATGATGAGTACTTCTGTTTTGTTGGTGTTTAGTTGTAGGCAGCTGTTTTTCATCCATTTGGCGACGGCTTCCATGCCTTCTCGAAAGTTGCGTCTGGCGGTGTTGGGCTCGTTGGATAGGGAGAGGATGAGCTGGGTGTCGTCTGCATATGACACGATGTTGAGTCCGTAGGTTCTGACGATGGGGGCAAGTGGAGCCATGTAGACATTGAAGAGCGTCGGGCTGAGGGAGGAGCCCTGGGGGACTCCGCAGGTGGTAGGTGTGGGGTCCGAGAGGAAAGGGGGGAGTCTGACCCGCTGCATCCTGCCGGAGAGGAAGGAGCAGATCCAGTCGAGGGCCTTGTCCTGGATTCCTGCGTCGTAGAGTCTGCGTATTAGGGTGCGGTGGGAGGCTGTGTCGAACGCCGCTGATAGGTCGAGGAGGATGAGGGCTACTGTTTCTCCTTTGTCCAGTAGGGTGCGGATGTCGTCTGTTGCGGCGAGGAGGGCGGTTTCCGTACTGTGGTTTTTTCTGAAGCCGGATTGGGATGAGTCGAGGATGTTGTGTTCTTCAATGAATGTGGCGAGTTGGCTGTTGATGGCTTTCTCGATGACTTTCGCTGGGAACGGGAGCAGGGAGATGGGTCTGTAGTTTTTGAGGTCGGTGGGGTCCACTGAGGGTTTCTTTAGGAGGGGGTTGACCTCGGCATGTTTCCAGTCGTCGGGGAACGAGGCGTTCGCCAGGGAGCGGTTGATGGTGTGGCGGAGCATGGGTGCGATGGTGTCTAAATTTTTTAAACTCATATCTCTGGTTCTGCCGATTGGATTTTAATCATTTTGGTGTCATTCTGTCTATTAAACACCACACTATTTTTCTAAATTGTTTCAGATTTTTCTTGTGTTGTTTTTTTACTTTATTTGTGTGCTGCACAAATAATTTACACGTTGTCTCTAAGTTGAGCCTGACTGCTTTTGTGCCAGCACTGGTTAATTTAGTGACTTTTTGTGGTTCACTCTGACAAGTATTGTGGTTGTTCCCTGAATGTGGCTTTCACCCCTCTCAACCAATTACCTAATTTCTTACATAGGATCTTTTACATTTACCTTTTTAAACATAACCTTCCTCTGACTCTCTTCAATGGAGTAGTGTATCCTCTGCACCATGCACCCTCACCAGCTGAATTTTCTGGCAGCTCATAGATTCACATATGAGTTTAGGCACCAATAAACATCAGCTTCCTGCAAAAGTCAGGGCTGCATGGGCTGGTTGTTGCAGAGGTTCAGTCATGAGTCCCGGAAGCAAGAAATATCAGCCCCCTGTGAACGTCACAATGCGCACAAACATCATTAATGCCAAACAGGCCCACAGGAAAAACTGCCATACATATAAGACAACAGATGCAAACAAAAGCAGCAACACATGCCTATAAATGCAAATCTGCACACGGAGGTAACGTCACTAATCCTTTTGATTCCTCTTCTCAGACCGAGATACGTGCAGTATGAACGATCAACACCCCTGAACCCCCTTATACAGGGAAGGGTCTAGGTAGTACTGCAACACAAGTCATCCCCATCACACAGCTAGGTAAGTGTGCTAGCAATGTTTGCCATACCCACAAACCACTAACATACTCCTCAAGACTGATCTCTGGAAGCTATCATATATATATATATATATATTCACTGAAAAAACCATAAGGTTTTAGGGACAGTTATAGTTAGTTGGACATTGCACTCGTACAAAACCCGTGAAATTCCCCCGTTATAGTTAGTTCAGGTAACTATAACTCGCGCCCCCGCAATGCACTGCTGATGACGTCACATATTACATCACTCATGACATGGTCAGTGACATCACTGATGACATCACTGATGACATCTCAAATTACATCACTGATGACATCACTGATGACATCATCCATGTGAGAATTTAATGCATCTTCTCACACCCTAATATAAGTTTTGAGCGCATCCTGCCGATTTTTTTTAAAAAATGCTTTTTGTCCAGGGGTCCTTGTGGGACCCCTGAGCAGGCCTAGGGGTTAGGGTGTTTCTACCCTGCCCCCTTTGTGCGTTTTGCGCACTTGTTTCTTTTTTTTCTCGGCGGATCCACGCACCCTAAGCGCATCCCGCCGATTTTTAAAAAAAAATGCTTTTCTGCCCAGGGGTCCTTGTGGGACCCCTGAGCAGACCTAGGGGGTCAGGGTGTTTCTACCCTGCCCCTTTTGCGCTTTGCGCACTTGTTTCTGTCCCTCGGTTCTACCGAGGGACAAAATGGCTGCCAACACTTCCTGATTTGGAGTGTTGACAGCCAATTAGCATGCAGCTCGTGATCGGGAGGGTACGCGGATCCGACGTGCCCATAGATATATATGTGATTTTAATTGTGAATTTCTCAGGAACTACTGAACGGATTTACACCATTTTAGCAAAAGGCACCAGTCTGAACCAAGGGCTACCTCTTTGCCAAATTTGGGGTAATTCCGTTCAGCAGTTCGGGCTGTAGCTGCGACTAAAGGTTCCTATGGAAAAATGAATGGGGAAAACGCGTTTTGGGACCCCCTTTTTCTCGGCCCCCGCTTGACGTATCACCCCGAGACTTTCAGGGTAGGAGCGGACCGGAGCGCCCCAACAAGTTGGAAGCTTTCGCGAAGATTCGTCAACCGGCGCCAACGTTATTGCAAATAGAATGTCGCGGATTTCCTATGGATAATAGGTCCTAACTATAACTATCTACTGGCGACCGCCAGTAGATAATATACACACACTCTCACTTATAGCCATTTATATACTCCAACACACATATATACTGCCTTTCACATATGTAGTTACTCACACATGTACCACTGAGATATACATTCAATCACTAACACACCCATACACACACTCACCCACCCATACAGTCCATCACAGACGCACTCTTGAAACCATGCACCCAGTGAATCACCCACTCACACATCTATGCACAGAGTCACACACACCCCACCCACACAAACACTGAGGCACCCATACAGATACTCAGAGAACCAATCCATAACCCATATAGACACTCATTTAGCTAGTCAGAAACCCATGCAGTTGCTTACACAACAACAGACAGACGGATACAGACATTCACACAGTTTAGTCACTCACCCATGCATCCAGTAAGATACGTTTAATCACTCACTTATAGACTCAGTCACGCACCTACTAAATCATCCATTCAGGCGCTTCTACACCCACTCATTCTTCAATACGCCTTTCCCTATATATATTAAACATATTTAAACTTTACAGAAACACACAGTCACTGGATGATGTAATTTGAGATGTCATCAGTGATGTCATCAGTGATGTCACTGACCATGTCATGAGTGATGTAATATGTGACGTCATCAGCAGTGCATTGCGGGGCGCGAGTTATAGTTACCTGAACTAACTATAACGGGGAATTTCACGGGTTTTGTACGAGTGCAATGTCCAACTAACTATAACTGTCCCTAAAACCTTATGGTTTTTTCAGTGAATTTCTAAGGTTTTTTAAATGCTAATTTCTAACTATAACGTGCCTGAAACCTATGGTTTTTTCAGTGAATTTCAAAGGTTTTTTAAATGCTAATTTCTAACTATAACGTGTCTGAAACCTATGGTTTTTTCAGTGAATATATAAAGCCTTGCTTTTAAACGTGACTATTTTTCTATTGTCAATACGTGCGCTTGGACTATGCCTTAATGTGATGCTTTATGGACACTATTAAGTAAGACAGATACGAACATTGCATTACACCGATTGTACTTACACTACAAGTGCATTATGGGAACTGATGTTTACACTGCAGGTCACGTGCTCATTTAGATTTAAGGCCTCCAGCACTATGCAGCACATTTGGCTCACCTGTGATCAAGGCTGCTGGGACAGCCGAAACGCGTAAGGAAGATAAATCAATGCTGCCTGTTTAAATTGAAATAAACACTGATGTTCCTCAGATTGGGGCCTCGACATTTCTTTCGTTTGGGATATATTATCTACTGGCGGTCGCCAGTAGATAGTTATAGTTAGGACCTATTTTCCATAGGAAATCCGCGACATTCTATTTGAAATAACTCTTGCGTCGGTTGACGAATCTTCGCGCAATTTTCAAACTTTATGGCCCGCTCCGGTCCGCTCCTACCCTGAAAGTCTCAGGGTGATTCGTCAAGCAGGGGCCGAGAAAAAAGGGGGGTCCCAAAACGTGTTTTCCCCATTCATTTTCCCATAGGAAACTTTAGACACGGCTACAGCCCGAACTGCTGAACGGAATTACACCAAATTTGGCAAAGAGGTAGTTCTTGGTTCAGAAAGAACCCTTTTTGTTAAATGGTGTAAATCCGTTCAGTAGTTCCTGAGAAAATCAAAAGTTAAGTCACATATATATCTATGGCCGCGTCGGATTCGCGCACCCTCCCGATCAAGAGCTGCATGCTAATTGGCTGTCAAGTGGCTGTCAACACTCCAAATCAGGAAGTGTTTGCAGCCATTTTGTCCCTCGGTAGAACCGAGGGACAGAAACAAGTGCGCAAAGCGCAAAGGGGGCAGGGTAGAAACACCCTGACCCCTAGGTCTGCTCAGGGGTCCCACAAGGACCCCTGGGCAGAAAAAGCATTTAAAAAAAAAAATTGGCAGGATGCGCTCAGGGTGCGCGGATCCTGCCGATTAGAAAAAACCAGAAGAAAAAGTGCGCAAAACGCACAAAGGGGCAGGGTAGAAACACCCTGACCCCTAGGTCTGCTCAGGGGTCCCACAAGGACCCCTGGGCAGAAAAAAGCATTTAAAAAAAATAAATCGGCGGGATGCGCTCAGGGTGCGCGAATCCCGCCGAGAAAAAAAAACACCCTGACCCCCTAGGTCTGCTCAGGGGGTCCCACAAGGACCCCCTGGGCAGAAAAAAGCATTTAAAAAAAAAAAAACGGCAGGATGCGCTCAGGGTGCGCGGATCCTGCCGATTAGAAAAAACCCAGAAGAAAAAGTGCGCAAAACGCACAAAGGGGGCAGGGTAGAAACACCCTGACCCCTAGGTCTGCTCAGGGGGTCCCACAAGGACCCCTGGGCAGAAAAAGCATTTAAAAAAAAAATCGGCGGGATGCGCTCAGGGTGCGCGAATCCCGCCGAGAAAAAAACACCCTGACCCCTAGGTCTGCTCAGGGGTCCCGCAAGGACCCCTGGGCAGAAAAAAGCATTTTTTTAAAAAAATCGGCAGGATGCGCTCAGGGTGCGCGGATCCTGCCGATTAGAAAAAAAACCAGAAGAAAAAAGTGCGCAAAATGCACAAAGGGGGCAGGGTAGAAACACCCTGACCCCTAGGTCTGCTCAGGGGGTCCCACAAGGACCCCTGGGCAGAAAAAGCATTTAAAAAAAAATCGGCGGGATGCGCTCAGGGTGCGCGAATCCCGCCGAGAACATCGAAGCGCGGTCTCCCGCGCTCGATCTGAAATTGCCCTCGGGTGGCCCAAGTCCCGGGGGCATGCGAGGGTGGGTTTATTGTTTATATGGGGGCCTCTAAGACCCCCAAGCCCCGAGGACCGCCACCCCCGGGGCTTAATAAAAATGGTGCGGGAGGGCTCTCCTGCCCTCCCGCAGCCCCGGGGACCGCCACCCCCGGGGCTTCTTTTTAAAATTTAAATAATGTGTGGGGGCTTCAGCCCCACACGCCCTGGGACCACCACCTCCCGGGGCACATAGAAAATAAATGTGGGGGTCCGTTACGGACCCCAGAGCCCCGGGGACCACCACCTCCCCGGGGCTGTGCAATTCAAGGGAGGGGGGCCGCGCGGCCCCCCTCCTGGAGCCCTTGATGGCCCTGGGGACCGCCACCCCCAGGGCCAGCTCCTGCAGTGTCCCGGGGTGCCTAACCCGGGACACTGCTGTTTGCAATGACAGGACGGGAGCCTCGCGGCTCCCGTCCTGTCATTGCAAACAAGCTTTGGATATTGGAAGAGAGAGCAGGAAACCTGCTCTCGCTCCAATATCCAAAGCTGATTGCTTTCCACATGGGGAGCAGCATGTTAGCTGCTCCCCATGTGGAAAGCAATGCCGGCTCGCGCAGGAGGCGGGGAGCCGGCTGGGACTGTGGGGGATTGGGGACCCCCACAGTCCCTAACCAGAGGCCAGGCCCCGGGGATGGGGTCCCCGGGGCCATAAGTGGCCCGGGAGGGGGCCACGCAGCCCCCCTCCCCAAATAAAAAAAAAGTTTAAAAAGGGCAAGGCCGGCCCCAGGGGATGGGGTCCCCGGGGCCTTAAATGGCCTGAGGAGGGGGCCACGCAGCCCCCTCCAAAATAATAAAAAAATCGAGGGCATGCCCCGGGGATGGGGTCCCGGGGCCAATACAGGCCCAGGGAAGGGGGCCACGCGGCCCCCTTCCCGTTTTTTTAATTTAAAAATAAATAAAATGCACAGGCCCCGGGGATGGGGTCCCCGGGGCCAAAAGTGGCCAAGGGAAGGGGGCCACGCAGCCCCCTCCCATTAAAAAAAATTAGAAAAAAAAAAAACGACCGGCATCGTGCCGGAGGCCCCGCCCCTCCCTGCAGTACTCTGCAAACGTGCCCCCTGGCGCGTTTTAAGAAGGGAAGTAATTCCCCTTGAATACTGGGGGTCCCTGGGGCCAACTAGCCCACCAGGAACCTCCAGTATGCGCCAGGGGGCTGCGTTGCAGAGAGGTGTACAGAGGCCACGCCCCTTTTTACACCTCTCTGCAACGCAGCTCTGTGGCGCTTTTTAGAAGTACATGGTGGGCTAGTTGGACTCCAGGGACCCTCAGGATTCAAGGGGACTTAATCCCCCAACTTAAAACGCGCCATGGGGCGCGTTTGCACAGTGGTGAAGGGAGGGGGCGGGGCTTCAGGTGACATGTGTGCAAACAGGCCCCGTGGCGCGTTTTAAGATGGAGAATTAAATCCCTTCAATCCTGAGGGTCCCTGGGGCCAACTAGCCCAACAGGTACGTCCAGAAAGCGCCACAGAGCTGCATTGCAGAGAGGTGCAAAAGGGGCGTGGCCTCTGAACACCTCTCTGCAACGCAGCTCCCTGGCGCATACTGGAGGTACAGGGTGGGCTAGTTGGACCCCAGGGACCCTCATGATTCAAGGGGACTTAATCCCCCAACTTTTGCACAGATGTCACCTCAGGCCCCGCCCCCTCCCTTCACCATTGTGCAAATATTCCTCTAAAATCAGCCGAAATACGAATTCCGATTTACTCACCTGTTATCAGGAGAGACCTCAGTGCTGCATCTTTCAGCCCAGTACTGATCCTGAAAAGTAATTTTAACCGTACTTACCAGTAACTTGAATTTCCTTCCATAGGATATCATTGTCTGCTTTTTGCTGAAAAAGTTTCTAAGTGTCGATTTTTGAAACATACAAATATTCCTCTAAAATCAACCGAACTACGAATTCCGATTTACTCACCTGTTATCAGGAGAGACCTCAGTGCTGCATCTTTCAGCCCAGTACTGATCCTGAAAAGTAATTTTAACCGTACTTACCAGTAACTTGAATTTCCTTCCATAGGATATCATTGACTGGTTTCACTTGGAAATTCTTCTGTGTGTGGAGTTTTGGAACTTTATAATATTCCTCTAAAATCAGCCGAAATACGAATTCCGATTTACTCACCTGTTATCAGGAGAGACCTCAGTGCTGCATCTTTCAGCCCAGTACTGATCCTGAAAAGTAATTTTAACCGTACTTACCAGTAACTTGAATTTCCTTCCATAGGATATCATTGCCTGCTTTTTGCTGAAAAAGTTTCTAAGTGTCGATTTTTGAAACATACAAATATTCCTGTAAAATCAGCCAAAATACGAATTCCGATTTAATCACCTGTTATCAGGAGAGACCTCAGTGCTGCATCTTTCAGCCCAGTACTGATCCTGAAAAGTAATTTTAACCGTACTTACCAGGAACTTGAATTTCCTTCCATAGGCTAACATGACTGGTTTCACTTGGAAATTCTTCTAAGTGTGGAGTTTTGGAACTTTATAATATTCCTCTAAAATCAGCCGAACTACGAATTCCGATTTACTCACCTGTTATCAGGAGAGAACCCAGTGCTGCATCTTTTAGCCCAGCACTGACCCTGAAAAGTAATTCTAACTGTACTTACCAGTAACTTGTATTTCCTTCCATAGGAATCCATTGTCTGGTTTTCAGCAGAAAAGTTTCAAAGTGTCAATTTTCACAAACTACAAATATTCCTTAAAAATCGCCTGTATAACGTAAACGCATTCTTTCAACTGTTTACAGGAGATGCACCAGTGCTGGATCCAGGATCCACCACTGAGTAAGAAAAAGTAACGATAACACTACTTACCTGCTAAGTGAATTTCCTGCCATAGGATAACATTGGTGATTCTATGCACTGTAAAAACCATAGGTTTCAGGCAAGTTATAGTTAGAAATTAGCATTTAAAAAACCTTTGAAATTCACTGAAAAAACCATAGGTTTCAGACACGTTATAGTTAGAAATTAGCATTTAAAAAACCTTTGAAATTCACTGAAAAAACCATAGGTTTCAGGCACGTTATAGTTAGAAATTAGCATTTAAAAAACCTTTGAAATTCACTGAAAAAACCATAGGTTTCAGACACGTTATAGTTAGAAATTTGCATTTAAAAAACCTTTGAAATTCACTGAAAAAACCATAGGTTTTAGGGACAGTTATAGTTAGTTGGACATTGCACTCGTACAAAACCCGTGAAATTCCCCGTTATAGTTAGTTCAGCTAACTATAACTCGCGCCCCGCAATGCACTGCTGATGACGTCACATATTACATCACTCATGACATGGTCAGTAACATCACTGATGACATCACTGATGACATCTCAAATGACATCACTGATGACATCATCCATGTGATAATTTCATTCATCTTCTCACACCCTAATATAACTTTTGATACACCCACTGTAAATTACAGACTGCCATTCTCAAAACCATAGACACTCCAACACCAATAACTACATACCCACTCACTGATTCTTAGGTCTACACACACATCCACTCACTCACCCGTACAGTCACTCATACTTACGGTCACTCAGTACAGGACTATCATATGCACTCATACACCTACATAGACACTCACACACCGCCACTCATCCATAGAGGTACTCACACACCTAGTCAGTCATGCAAATAATTAATCACACTGCCATTTACTCACCTATACAGTTATACACACACCAGCTCACTTACTCATACAAATACTAGCACATTCTTACGCTCTTATACAATCACTGATACAAGCACACACTCATCCATACAGTCACTCTCACAATCACAATCACACACTCTCGCTTATAGCTATTTATATACTCCAACACACATATATACTGCCTTTCACATATGTAGTTACTCACACATGTACCACTGAGATATACATTCACTCACTAACACACCCATACACACACTCACCCACCCATACAGTCCATCACAGATGCACTCTTGAAACCATGCCCCCAGTGAATCACCCACTGATACATCTATGTGCAGCCACACACACCCCATCCACACAAACACTCAGGCACCCATACAGATACTCAGACAACCAATCAATAACACATAGACACTCATGTAGCTATTTACAAACCCATGCAGCCACTTACACACCAACAGACAGACGGATAAAGACATTCACACAGTTTAGTCACTAACCCATGCATTTAGTAAGATACGTTTAATCACTCACGTATAGAGTCAGTCACGCACCTACTAAATCATCCATCCAGACACTTATACACCCACTCATTATTCAATACACCTTGGCATATATATTAAACATATTTAAACTTTATAGAAACACACAGTCACTGCATGATGTCATCAGTGATGTCATTTGAGATGTCATCAGTGATGTCATCAGTGATGTCACTGACCATGTCATGAGTGATGTAATATGTGACGTCATCAGCAGTGCATTGCAGGGGCGCGAGTTATAGTTAGCTGAACTAACTATAACGGGGGAATTTCACGGGTTTTGTATGAGTGCAATGTCCAACTAACTATAACTGTCCCTAAAACCTATGGTTTTTTCAGTGAATATATATATATATACACATACATACATATATGGGTGAGCTCCCAGATCGGCAGCCAGGAAGAGGACCAGGGATGACAGCAAGAGGAGACAACGAGCCTGCAGCGAGGCGGTTTGACGACTGCCAGCGCAGGGTCAGCATTTTCTCTGCAAGAAATGCCCTGCCCATGAGACTGGCGCCCTCTGGTGACCGGGCACCGCCGACACCGATGCCGAAGCGGTGAGGACTGTTCTGGCATACGGAAACTTTTTGATTATTGGCCCCCCACTACCCTGAATTTATGCTTTGATTGAATGCATATTCGGCCCTGCTCGTCATCAATGACATTGCTACCTTCACCCTTACAAGACGATATTTCATTGTCCGTATTATTCATGTGGGGTTGTTTTCCTTTGGCCCGCTATACTTGATTTATACCTCTGTCTCTCGCATGGACATTTGCACATGAACCGCTATTAAATGTGTAACCATCAAGTGGCATCATGGGACAGGTAGTCCCGTTAAAGATACAGGCATACGCAGGGAGATCGACATTACAGTCTACCTAGATTTACAACTATTCATAGTTGAGCCCTGGAGCATGTTCATAATCCTCTTGTCTTTTACGTGCCTAGATGTAGTCAATGTATTTGCAGCAATTGGTCATGAATATTCACCATGCAAATGAGGTCAGAGAGCCGTCATTGAAGGTTCGGGCGCTTGTTGAAGCAGCAGGCTTTGGGTCAAAGGCAGTTTCAAAGTGACAATTTTGTAACGCGTAGCAGTGCCGTTTTGTTTTATTTTATTAATTACACACACGAAGTGTTGAATTTATAGGCTATAAATACGAGTGATGGGCGCCATATGTTTAATGCATAAAATATTCCTATCGAGGCGGAAACTTGACACAGTTTTGAAATGCATTTCATTTATCCATGCTTTTAGAATAACAGTAAAACACATATTCGGATTATTAGCACTATGTTAAGCATTCATTGTTTTACGTGTTACAGCATATGTATATTGAAGCACTATGCTCGATAGTATCTCTTCTGTGTCTACCAAAGCCTTAAGTGGGAAGGATACTATATATACTCACTTGATGTTGGCGCCAATCAGATTGATAAAGGCTTCTGTGAAGCCGAAACGCGTCTCTCGTATCTCCGGGTTGTGGGTGACCTGATACAATAAAAGAAGCCATATCTTTTACAGCCTCGAGTCCATGCCTCCTTCATTGGATGTTTCTAAAGAAGCAGGATTATTTGTATATATATATATATATATATATATATATATTATCTACTGGCGGTCGCCAGTAGATAGTTATAGTTAGGACCTATTTTCCATAGGAAATCCGTGACATTCTATTTGAAATAACTCTCTTGCCGGTTGACGAATCTTCACGAAATTTTCAAACTTTATGGCCCGCTCCGGTCCGCTCCTACCCTGAAAGTCTCGGGGTGATTCGTCAAGCGGGGGCCGAGAAAAAAGGGGGGTCCCAAAACGTGTTTTCCCCATTCATTTTTCCATAGGAAACTTTAGACACGGCTACAGCCCGAACTGCTGAACGGAATTACACCAAATTTGGCAAAGAGGTAGTTCTTGGTTCAGAAAGAACCCTTTTTGTTAAATGGTGTAAATCCGTTCAGTAGTTCCTGAGAAAATCAAAAGGAAAATCACATATATATCTATGGCCGCGTCGGGTCCGCGTACCCTCCCGACCACGAGCTGCATGCTAATTGGCTGTCAACACTCCAAATCAGGAAGTGTTGGCAGCCATTTTGTCCTCGGTAGAACCGAGGGACAGAAACAAGTGCGCAAAGCGCAAAAGGGGCAGGGTAGAAACACCCTGACCCCTAGGTCTGCTCAGGGGTCCCACAAGGACCCCTGGGCAGAAAAAGCATTTTTTAAAAATAAAATCGGCAGGATGCGCTCAGGGTGCGCGGATCCTGCCGATTAGTAAAAAACAAAAGAAACAAGTGCGCAAAACGCACAAAGGGGTCAGGGTAGAAACACCCTGACCCCTAGGTCTGCTTAGGGGTCCCACAAAGACCCCTGGGCAGAAAAAGCATTTTTTTTTAAATCGGCGGGATGCGCGGATCCCGCCGAGAAAAAAAAAAACGAAGTGCGGTCTCCCGCGCTTCGTTGTTAATTGGCCCCCGGGTGGGCCAAGTCCCGGGGGCATGCAGGGGTTTTGTATAAATATGTGGGGGGGCCCCAAGCCCCGGGGACCGTCACCCCCCGGGGCTTAAAAAAAATAATGGTGCGGGAGGGCTCTTTACCCTCCCACTGCCCCGGGGACCGCCACCTCCCGGGGCTTCTTTTTAAATTATTTAACCTGTGTGGGGGCTCCAGCCCCCACACGCCCCGGGACCACCACCTCCCCGGGGCTTTCTAGATGTGGGGAGGGGGCCGCGCAGCCCCCTCCTGGAGCCTGTGGTGGCCCTGGGGACCGCCACCCCCAGGGCCGGCTCCTGCAGTGTCCCGGGGTGCCTACCCCGGGACACTGCTGTTTGCAATGACAGGACGGGAGCCTCACGGCTCCCATCCTGTCATTGCAAACTTGCTTTGGATATTGGAAGAGAGAGCAGGAAACCTGCTCTCGCTCCAATATCCAAAGCTGATTGCTTTCCACATGGGGAGCAGCATGTTAGCTGCTCCCCATGTGGAAAGCAATGCCGGCTCGCGCAGGAGGCGGGGAGCCGGCTGGGACTGTGGGGGATTGGGGACCCCCACAGTCCCCAACCAGAGGCCAGGCCCCGGGGATGGGGTCCCCGGGCCATAAGTGGCCAGGGAGGGGGCCACGCAGCCCCCTCCCTAAAAATTAAAAAAATATATATATTTAAAGGCCGGCCCCGGGGATGGGGTCCCCGGGCCTTAAATGGCCTGAGGAGGGGGCCACGCAGCCCCCTCCAAATTTATAATAAAAAAAAGAGGGCTTGCCCCGGGGATGGGGTCCCCGGGGCCAATACAGGCCCAGGGAAGGGGGGCCACGCGGCCTCCTTCCCGTTTTTTAAATTTAATTTAAAAAAACCAAACTCCTCAGGCCCCGAGGGATGGGGTCCCCGGGGCAAAAAGTGGCTGAGGGAAGGGGGCCAAGCAGCCCCCTCCCAATTAAAAAAAAGACCGGCATCATGCCGGAGGCCCCGCCCCCTCCCTGCAGCAGTCTGCAAACGCACCCCCTGGCGCGTTTTGAGAAGGGGAAGTAATTCCCTTGAATACTGGGGGTCCCTGGGGGCAAACTAGCCCACCAGGAACCTCCAGTATGCGCCAGGGAGCTGCGTTGCAGAGAGGTGTACAGAGGCCACGCCCCTTTTACACCTCTCTGCAGCGCAGCTCTGTGGCGCTTTTGGAAGTACATGGTGGGCTAGTTGGACTCCAGGGACCCTCAGGATTCAAGGGGACTTAATCCCCCAACTTAAAACGCGCCACGGGGCGCGTTTGCACAGTGGTGAAGGGAGGGGGTGGGGCTTCAGGTGACATGTGTGCAAACAGGCCCCGTGGCGTGCTTTAAGATGGGGAATTAAATCCCCTTCAATCCTGAGGGTCCCTGGGGGCCAACTAGCCCAACAGTTACGTCCAGAAAGCGCCACAGAGCTGCGTTGCAGAGAGGTGTAAAAAGGGGTGTGGCCTCTGTACACGTCTCTGCAACGCAGCCCCCTGGCGCATACTGGAGGTTCCTGGTGGGCTAGTTGGCCCCCAGGGACCCTCATGATTCAAGGGGACTTAGTCCCCCAACTTAAAACGCGCCACGGGGCGCGTTTGCACAGATGTCACCTCAGGCTCCGCCCCCTCCCTTCACCATTGTGCAAATATTCCTCTAAAATCAGCCGAAATACGAATTCTGATTTACTCACCTGTTATCAGGAGAGACCTCAGTGCTGCATCTTTCAGCCCAATACTGATCCTGAAAAGTAATTTTAACCGTACTTACCAGTAACTTGAATTTCCTTCCATAGGATATCATTGCCTGCTTTTTGCTGAAAAAGTTTCTAAGTGTCGATTTTTGAAACATACAAATATTCCTCTAAAATCAGCCAAAATACGAATTCCGATTTAATCACCTGTTATCAGGAGAGACCTCAGTGCTGCATCTTTCAGCCCAGTACTGATCCTGAAAAGTAATTTTAACCGTACTTACCAGGAACTTGAATTTCCTTCCATAGGCTAACATGACTGGTTTCACTTGGAAATTCTTCTAAGTGTGGAGTTTTGGAACTTTATAATATTCCTCTAAAATCAGCCGAACTACGAATTCCGATTTACTCACCTGTTATCAGGAGAGAACCCAGTGCTGCATCTTTTAGCCCAGCACTGACCCTGAAAAGTAATTCTAACCGTACTTACCAGTAACTTGTATTTCCTTCCATAGGAATCCATTGTCTGGTTTTCAGCAGAAAAGTTTCAAAGTGTCAATTTTCACAAACTACAAATATTCCTTAAAAATCGCCTGTATAACGTAAACGCATTCTTTCAACTGTTTACAGGAGATGCACCAGTGCTGGATCCAGGATCCACCACTGAGTAAGAAAAAGTAACGATAACACTACTTACCTGCTAAGTGAATTTCCTGCCATAGGATAACATTGGTGATTCTATGCACTGTAAAAACCATAGGTTTCAGGCAAGTTATAGTTAGAAATTAGCATTTAAAAAACCTTTGAAATTCACTGAAAAAACCATAGGTTTCAGACACGTTATAGTTAGAAATTAGCATTTAAAAAACCTTTGAAATTCACTGAAAAAACCATAGGTTTCAGGCACGTTATAGTTAGAAATTAGCATTTAAAAAACCTTTGAAATTCACTGAAAAAACCATAGGTTTCAGACACGTTATAGTTAGAAATTTGCATTTAAAAAACCTTTGAAATTCACTGAAAAAACCATAGGTTTTAGGGACAGTTATAGTTAGTTGGACATTGCACTCGTACAAAACCCGTGAAATTCCCCGTTATAGTTAGTTCAGCTAACTATAACTCGCGCCCCGCAATGCACTGCTGATGACGTCACATATTACATCACTCATGACATGGTCAGTAACATCACTGATGACATCACTGATGACATCTCAAATGACATCACTGATGACATCATCCATGTGATAATTTCATTCATCTTCTCACACCCTAATATAACTTTTGATACACCCACTGTAAATTACAGACTGCCATTCTCAAAACCATAGACACTCCAACACCAATAACTACATACCCACTCACTGATTCTTAGGTCTACACACACATCCACTCACTCACCCGTACAGTCACTCATACTTACGGTCACTCAGTACAGGACTATCATATGCACTCATACACCTACATAGACACTCACACACCGCCACTCATCCATAGAGGTACTCACACACCTAGTCAGTCATGCAAATAATTAATCACACTGCCATTTACTCACCTATACAGTTATACACACACCAGCTCACTTACTCATACAAATACTAGCACATTCTTACGCTCTTATACAATCACTGATACAAGCACACACTCATCCATACAGTCACTCTCACAATCACAATCACACACTCTCGCTTATAGCTATTTATATACTCCAACACACATATATACTGCCTTTCACATATGTAGTTACTCACACATGTACCACTGAGATATACATTCACTCACTAACACACCCATACACACACTCACCCACCCATACAGTCCATCACAGATGCACTCTTGAAACCATGCACCCAGTGAATCACCCACTGATACATCTATGTGCAGCCACACACACCCCATCCACACAAACACTCAGGCACCCATACAGATACTCAGACAACCAATCAATAACACATAGACACTCATGTAGCTATTTACAAACCCATGCAGCCACTTACACACCAACAGACAGACGGATAAAGACATTCACACAGTTTAGTCACTAACCCATGCATTTAGTAAGATACGTTTAATCACTCACGTATAGAGTCAGTCACGCACCTACTAAATCATCCATCCAGACACTTATACACCCACTCATTATTCAATACACCTTGGCATATATATTAAACATATTTAAACTTTATAGAAACACACAGTCACTGCATGATGTCATCAGTGATGTCATTTGAGATGTCATCAGTGATGTCATCAGTGATGTCACTGACCATGTCATGAGTGATGTAATATGTGACGTCATCAGCAGTGCATTGCGGGGGCGCGAGTTATAGTTTGCTGAACTAACTATAACGGGGGAATTTCACGGGTTTTGTATGAGTGCAATGTCCAACTAACTATAACTGTCCCTAAAACCTATGGTTTTTTCAGTGAATATATATATATATACACATACATACATATATGGGTGAGCTCCCAGATCGGCAGCCAGGAAGAGGACCAGGGATGACAGCAAGAGGAGACAACGAGCCTGCAGCGAGGCGGTTTGACGACTGCCAGCGCAGGGTCAGCATTTTCTCTGCAAGAAATGCCCTGCCCATGAGACTGGCGCCCTCTGGTGACCGGGCACCGCCGACACCGATGCCGAAGCGGTGAGGACTGTTCTGGCATACGGAAACTTTGTGATTATTGGCCCCCCACTACCCTGAATTTATGCTTTGATTGAATGCATATTCGGCCCTGCTCGTCATCAATGACATTGCTACCTTCACCCTTACAAGACGATATTTCATTGTCCGTATTATTCATGTGGGGTTGTTTTCCTTTGGCCCGCTATACTTGATTTATACCTCTGACTCTCGCATGGACATTTGCACATGAACCGCTATTAAATGTGTAACCATCAAGTGGCATCATGGGACAGGTAGTCCCGTTAAAGATACAGGCATACGCAGGGAGATCGACATTACAGTCCACCTAGATTTACAACTATTCATAGTTGAGCCCTGGAGCATGTTCATAATCCTCTTGTCTTTTACGTGCCTAGATGTAGTCAATGTATTTGCAGCAATTGGTCATGAATATTCACCATGCAAATGAGGTCAGAGAGCCGTCATTGAAGGTTCGGGCGCTTGTTGAAGCAGCAGGCTTTGGGTCAAAGGCAGTTTCAAAGTGACAATTTTGTAACGCGTAGCAGTGCCGTTTTGTTTTATTTTATTAATTACACACACGAAGTGTTGAATTTATAGGCTATAAATACGAGTGATGGGCGCCATATGTTTAATGCATAAAATATTCCTATCGAGGCGGAAACTTGACACAGTTTTGAAATGCATTTCATTTATCCATGCTTTTAGAATAACAGTAAAACACATATTCGGATTATTAGCACTATGTTAAGCATTCATTGTTTTACGTGTTACAGCATATGTATATTGAAGCACTATGCTCGATAGTATCTCTTCTGTGTCTACCAAAGCCTTAAGTGGGAAGGATACTATATATACTCACTTGATGTTGGCGCCAATCAGATTGATAAAGGCTTCTGTGAAGCCGAAACGCGTCTCTCGTATCTCCGGGTTGTGGGTGACCTGATACAATAAAAGAAGCCATATCTTTTACAGCCTCGAGTCCATGCCTCCTTCATTGGATGTTTCTAAAGAAGCAGGATTATTTGTATATATATATATATATATATATATATATATTATCTACTGGCGGTCGCCAGTAGATAGTTATAGTTAGGACCTATTTTCCATAGGAAATCCGCGACATTCTATTTGAAATAACTCTCTTGCCGGTTGACGAATCTTTGCGAAATTTTCAAACTTTATGGCCCGCTCCGGTCCGCTCCTACCCTGAAAGTCTCGGGGTGATTCGTCAAGCGGGGGCCGAGAAAAAGGGGGTCCCAAAACGTGTTTTCCCCATTCATTTTTCCATAGGAAACTTTAGACACGGCTACAGCCCGAACTGCTGAACGGAATTACACCAAATTTGGCAAAGAGGTAGTTCTTGGTTCAGAAAGAACCCTTTTTGTTAAATGGTGTAAATCCGTTCAGTAGTTCCTGAGAAAATCAAAAGGAAAATCACATATATATCTATGGCCGCGTCGGGTCCGCGTACCCTCCCGACCACGAGCTGCATGCTAATTGGCTGTCAACACTCCAAATCAGGAAGTGTTGGCAGCCATTTTGTCCCTCGGTAGAACCGAGGGACAGAAACAAGTGCGCAAAGCGCAAAGGGGGCAGGGTAGAAACACCCTGACCTCTAGGTCTGCTCAGGGGGTCCCACAAGGACCCCCTGGGCAGAAAAAAGCATTTTTTTAAAAAATAAAATCGGCAGGATGCGCTCAGGGTGCGCGGATCCTGCCGATTAGAAAAAAAAAAACAAAAGAAACAAGTGCGCAAAACGCACAAAGGGGTCAGGGTAGAAACACCCTGACCCCTAGGTCTGCTTAGGGGTCCCACAAGGACCCCTGGGCAGAAAAAGCATTTTTTTTTAAATCGGCGGGATGCGCGGATCCCGCCGAGAAAAAACGGCAGTGCGGTCTCCGCGCTCGTTGTTAATTGGCCCCGGGTGGGCCAAGTCCCGGGGGCATGCAGGGGTTTTGTATAAATATGTGGGGGGGCCCCAAGCCCCGGGGACCGTCACCCCCCGGGGCTTAAAAAAAATAATGGTGCGGGAGGGCTCTTTACCCTCCCACTGCCCCGGGGACCGCCACCTCCCCGGGGCTTCTTTTTTTAAATTATTTAACCTGTGTGGGGGCTCCAGCCCCCACACGCCCGGGACCACCACCTCCCGGGGCTTTCTAGATGTGGGGAGGGGGGCCGCGCAGCCCCCTCCTGGAGCCTGTGGTGCCCTGGGGACCGCCACCCCCCAGGGCCGGCTCCTGCAGTGTCCCGGGGTGCCTACCCCCAGGACACTGCTGTTTGCAATGACAGGACGGGAGCCTCACGGCTCCCATCCTGTCATTGCAAACTTGCTTTGGATATTGGAAGAGAGAGCAGGAAACCTGCTCTCGCTTCCAATATCCAAAGCTGATTAGCTTTCCACATGGGGAGCAGCATGTTAGCTGCTCCCCATGTGGAAGCACATGCTGGCTCGCGCAGGAGGCGGGGAGCCGGCTGGGACTGTGGGGGGATTGGGGACCCCCCCACAGTCCCCAACCAGAGGCCAGGCCCCGGGGGATGGGGTCCCCGGGGCCATAAGTGGCCAGGGAGGGGGACCACGCAGCCCCCCTCCCCTAAAAATTAAAAAAATATATATATTTAAAGGCCGGCCCCGGGGATGGGGTCCCCGGGGCCTTAAATGGCCTGAGGAGGGGGCCACGCAGCCCCCTCCAAATTTATAATAAAAAAAGAGGGCTTGCCCCGGGGATGGGGTCCCGGGGCCAATACAGGCCCAGGGAAGGGGGCCACGCGGCCCCCTTCCCGTTTTTTAAATTTAATTAAAAAAACCAAACTCCTCAGGCCCCGGGGGATGGGGTCCCCGGGGCAAAAGTGGCTGAGGGAAGGGGGCCACGCAGCCCCCTCCCAATTAAAAAAAAAAAAAGACCGGCATCGTGCCGGAGGCCCCGCCCCCTCCCTGCAGCAGTCTGCAAACGCGCCCCTGGCGCGTTTTGAGAAGGAAGTAATTCCCCTTGAATACTGGGGGTCCCTGGGGCAAACTAGCCCACCAGGAACCTCAAGTATGCGCCAGGGGCTGCGTTGCAGAGAGGTGTACAGAGGCCACGCCCCTTTTACACCTCTCTGCAGCGCAGCTCTGTGGCGCTTTTGGAAGTACATGGTGGGCTAGTTGGACTCCAGGGACCCTCAGGATTCAAGGGGACTTAATCCCCCAACTTAAAACGCGCCACGGGCGCGTTTGCACAGTGGTGAAGGGAGGGGGTGGGGCTTCAGGTGACATGTGTGCAAACAGGCCCCGTGGCGTGCTTTAAGATGGGGAATTAAATCCCCTTCAATCCTGAGGGTCCCTGGGGGCCAACTAGCCCAACAGGTACGTCCAGAAAGCGCCACAGAGCTGCGTTGCAGAGAGGTGTAAAAGGGGTGTGGCCTCTGTACACGTCTCTGCAACGCAGCCCCTGGCGCATACTGGAGGTTCCTGGTGGGCTAGTTGGCCCCCAGGGACCCTCATGATTCAAGGGGACTTAGTCCCCCAACTTAAAACGCGCCACGGGGCGCGTTTGCACAGATGTCACCTCAGGCTCCGCCCCCTCCCTTCACCATTGTGCAAATATTCCTCTAAAATCAGCCGAAATACGAATTCTGATTTACTCACCTGTTATCAGGAGAGACCTCAGTGCTGCATCTTTCAGCCCAGTACTGGTCCTGAAAAGTAATTCTAACCGTACTTACCAGTAACTTGAATTTCCTTCCATAGGCTAACATTGACTGGTTTCACTTGGAAATTCTTCTAAGTGTGCAGTTTTGGAACTTTATAATATTCCTCTAAAATCAGCCGAAATACGGATTCCAATTTACTCACCTGTTATCAGGAGAGACCTCAGTGCTGCATCTTTCAGCCCAGTACTGATCCTGAAAAGTAATTTTAACCGTACTTACCAGTAACTTGAATTTCCTTCCATAGGATATCATTGTCTGCTTTTTGCTGAAAAAGTTTCTAAGTGTCGATTTTTGAAACATACAAATATTCCTCTCAAATCAGCCGAACTACGAATTCCGATTTACTCACCTGTTATCAGGAGAGAACCCAGTGCTGCATCTTTTAGCCCAGTACTGATCCTGAAAAGTAATTTTAACCGTACTTACCAGGAACTTGAATTTCCTTCCATAGGCTAACATTGACTGGTTTCACTTGGAAATTCTTCTAAGTGTGGAGTTTTGAAACTTTATAATATTCCTCTAAAATCAGCCGAACTACGAATTACAATTTACTCACCTGTTATCAGGAGAGACCTCAATGCTGCATCTTTCAGCCCAGTACTGATCCTGAAAAGTAATTTTAACCGTACTTACCAGCAACTTGAATTTCCTTCCATAGGCTAACATTGACTGGTTTCACTGGGAAATTCTTCTAAGTGTGGAGTTTTGGAACTTTATAATATTCCTCTAAAATCAACCGAACTACGAATTCCCATTTACTCACCTGTTATCAGGAGAGAACCCAGTGCTACATCTTTTAGCCCAGCACTGACCCTGAAAAGTAATTCTAACCGTACTTACCAGTAACTTATATTTCCTTCCGTAGGAATCCATTGTCTGGTTTTCAGCAGAAAAGTTTCAAAGTGTCGATTTTCACAAACTACAAATATTCCTTAAAAATCGCCTGTATGACTTAAACGCATTCTTTCAACTGTTTACAGGAGATGCACCAGTGCTGGATCCAGGATCCAACACTGAGTGAGAAAAAGTAACGATAACACTACTTACCTGCTAAGTGAATTTCCTCCCATAGGATAACATTGGTGATTCTATGTGAAAAAGTTTCTAAGTGTCAACTTTTAAAATACAATAATATTCCTTAAAAATCACTACTGTAACCAAAACGCTTTTACTCAACTGTTTACAGGAGATGTCCCAGGACTGAATCTAGGATCCAGTCCTGAGGTTAGAAAAGTAATCCATAAAGTAACTAATTGCATTTAACTAGAAATTCACATTGAGCTCAATGTTGCATTGTGTTTGAAATTGTGTTGCCCATTGCAACAACTGTAACTACTGTACTTAAAACTCTATTGCCTATTTGCAAACTATTTAAACTAAACTAATTCATTCTGAGAAAGTATACTTTGTAATGTAATGTATAATGTAATTACCATGTAATTTAATAAATAAAATATCTAAAAATAAATAGTTTTAAAAAATGTAGTAAATCAGTGTCAAAAAAATAAATATAACAATTAATACATTTAAAAATTGTCATTTACAAAACCTTTGAAATTCACTGAAAAAACCATAGGTTTTAGGGCGTTATAGTTAGAAATTAGCATTTAAAAAACCTTTGAAATTCACTGAAAAAACCACAGGTTTCAGGTACGTTATAGTTAGAAATTAGCATTTAAAAAACCTTTGAAATTCACTGAAAAAACCATAGGTTTCAGACACGTTATAGTTAGAAATTAGCATTTAAAAAACCTTTGAAATTCACTGAAAAAACCATAGGTTTTAGGGACAGTTATAGTTAGTTGTACATTTCACTCGTACAAAACCCGTGAAATTCCCCCGTTATAGTTAGTTCAGCTAACTATAACTCGCGCCCGCAATGCACTGCTGATGACGTCACATATTACATCACTCATGACATGGTCAGTGACATCACTGATGACATCACTGATGACATCATCCACGTGATAATCTGATGCACCTCCTCACACCCTAATATAACCTTTGATACACCCACTCTAAATTACAGACTGCCATTCGCAAAACCATAGACACTCCAACACCAATAACTACATACCCACTCACTGATTCTTAGGTCTACACACACACATCCACTCACTCACCCGTACAGTCACTCATACTTATGGTCACTCAGTACAGGACTAACATGTGCACTCTTACTCCTATATAGACACTCAAACACCGCCACTCATCCATAGAGGTACTCACACACCTAGTCAGTCATGCAAATAATTAAACACACTGCCATTTACTCACCTATACAGTTATACACACACCAGCTCACTTAATCATACAAATACTAGCACATTGTTACGCTCTTATACAATCACTGATACAAGCACACACTCATCAATACAGCCACTAACACAATCACTCACTCTAGCTTATAGCTATTTATATACTCCAACACACATATATACTGCCTTTCACATATGTAGTTACTCACACATGTACCACTGGGACATACATTCACTCACTAACACACTCTTACACACACTTACCCACCCATACAGTCTATCACAGATGCACTCTTGAAACCATCCACCCAGTGAATCACCCACTCACACATCTATGCACAGAGTCGCACACACCCCTCCCACACAAACACTCAGGCACCCATACAGATACTCAGACAACCATTCAATAACTCATATAGACACTCATGTAGCTATTCACAAACACATGCAGCCACTTACACAGCAACAGACAGACGGATACAGACATTCACCCAGTTTAGTCACTAACCCATGCATTCAGTAAGATACGTTAAATCACTCACTTATAGAGTCAGTCACGCACCTACTAAATCATCCATACAGACACTTATACACCCACTCATTCTTCAATACGTCTTTTCCTATATATATTAAAAATATTTAAACTTTACAGAAACACACAGTCACTGGATGATGTCATCAGTGATGTCATTTGAGATGTCATCAGTGATGTCATCAGTGATGTCACTGACCATGTCATGAGTGATGTAATATGTGACGTCATCAGCAGTGCATTGCGGGGCGCGAGTTATAGTTAGCTGAACTAACTATAACGGGGGAATTTCACGGGTTTTGTACGAGTGAAATGTCCAACTAACTATAACTGTCCCTAAAACCTATGGTTTTTTCAGTGAATATATATATATATATATTATATATATATATATCCTCTGTAACTATTAGGACTTCCACCTACCCATGTCTGTCTGTGCACATTATACCCTGTCTCACACAGCAAAGACTACACATAGGTATCTCCATCAAAGAATCACACATGTCCCATATATCAGCATTGCAGGACCCTGAGTAGCCAGTCCATCTGACATCTATCACCAATTCCACTGGAATTGCAAGTCCTGTGGTTCCATTCAGCTGGAGACACTGACTAATCTGATAAAAGACTGCAGTAAGGGTTGCCACTCATGTCTAAAAATAATGAAATGCATGTTTGGGATAGGACAAAGCCACCTTCTTACATGTCCCCCTAACTGTTTCTCAGTAACACACCAGAATTTCCAATCCCAGACTCACACAACTATGTAATATGTGTTATCAAGCGTCTAGGTATGCACACAACAAATATGTCTGTGTCAAGATGCACCCAAAGTGATAGTCGCAAAATTGCAACCATGTGGTAGGCAGATGAAACTTGATATTGATGCAAATTCTGTACATGTCTGCACTGTCCAAATGTCACAACACAGAAAGTGAATACCATTAGCAACATCTTTATACCCGTCTTGGCTGGTGATCTCACTCTACCTGTTGTTGAGCAACATAGTTTTATGTCAACAAATGTGACTATGTGACAGGCCACATCAAGCTAAATGACTAAGGTAAATGGCACTATGATGCCAATACAGTGAGGCACGACAGCAGATAGTACCTTGCATCTCCATCATCTTCAATCTGTACCACTGTCAAACTGCATGTCCTAATCAGTGTCTGTTCACAGAACAGGAGCTCATGATCCACTAAGCATATCACTGTAGACCACCCATGATGTTGTATCAGGGAGGGAACCTCAAGGAGGACATCATGCTACTGTCATCCAACAGGCAGGTAGGTCTCTAGCTGCAGGGCCTCAATCACACAGTCTGACCTTACACAGCAGAATGTGATATTCCATCAACCAAGACATGTATGACAGAGATATGCATTGGCCAAGATTTAGGTGATAACACCAACCATGTGTCTGGGTCCACTCTTACAATAATAAATTATATGTTTGAGTGGAAATCTTGTTCTGTGCTTTGGAATGTGCATTTTCACTTATTTTTCACCAATAGCTGCATCTCACAAGCTGCATAGTTCACACACAGACAACATGTGACGCTGAAAGCTAAAACAACATTGGGTACAAAATCACAGCAAATAATTCCTTCAACAAACAGTTGATTCCCATTGGAGCAGGGTATTATCTGTATCATAAAGGCTCTCTACTGTCACAGGAGCAATCAACAAATCACATTACGTCACGTATGTTGGAATGAAAAACAATGACTGTTTTGAGGGATTTGTAGGAATAGATGGCCCTGCACACCTGAGTTGACAGGCTCATCAAGCAAAGTCTCTAACAACTTTAATTAGTCAAATTAAAAGATTCAGTAAATTTCCCGTTAAGGCCAATCTGCCAGAAGGCATTGATTGCTAGATTCATCACATTGAATCCCTTCATTTGGCTATATGAAGATTTTAATTTCTTTCCATGATAATCCGTTGCTCATGCTTAAACGAAAATTTCACTTTTTATGGTTTACTATCCAAAGTTCAAATAGCAATTAATATGCAATTCCCCCTAAGTCTTATGCCTTGAGAAAAAGATGTTCACGAAACAAGTGCCCCTGATAGGCAGTAAAAATAGAAAGCCAGTCAACCACCCATTCTAAATAGGGTGGAAAATTGGATGGCTTACCTCTGATTGCGTGTGCTCCTTCAGGCCGATGGAGGAAGGTTTATGCCAATGGAGTAAATTTTACTTCATTCCCATAAATCTGAGAGTTGGCCAGACTATAAATCAGGCGGGTGGACTGAGTGTTTAACAGAGGGTGTTCTTTCACAGTTCCGATGGAGTACCCTGTCAGCCAAACTCTAAATCAGTTCATTTGTCTGAAAGACATGAAAGTCCACACACAATTTTCAGGGATGGAATGCAGAGGTTAAAGGCCACAGTTAACCTAAGCACTGTCTTTGCAGTGGTATAACTCACCTCTGGTACAGTGTTCGGACTGGAGTGGCATGATCTGCTTGGCCACACGTCTGTGGTGTAGCAGCCCAGTCAGGTCAGGTAACCTTCTCTGGTGCAGCAGCACAGTCTCGTAGGTCAAGCTACTCCTGCGCTTCAGATCCATCACACATCTGCAGAGCTGTTAGGCTCCTTCCCTCTATCAGCAGCAGGTTGGTTTCAGGGTGCTCAGGCCAGAGGATCAGCTATTTCCAGTTAGGCTTCACTACAGGTGATTTTATACCTGGGAAGCTAGCTGTCAGGCAGACACCAGCTTTGGTTGCAAAGCAGTCCTCTGGGTACTCTTTGATCCAAGAGAACAGAAAAAATAATTGGGTAGTGAATCCCGGTTTTATACAGTCATAACAGACAGGGGATTCTGGCTCTGCACTTATAGAACTAGTTAGGATGAATTATATTTACTTCTGTCCTCTTTAGGCAGTTTCCAATACTCCAATACTTGCACAGGAGCAGAACGTTACCTCTTGCCGCCCTAACCTTGAAACTAACAGACAAAAGATATCTTTAAACGGCAACCACAGCAATATTTTTGAGCAGCGGGTCAGAGTGGCATTACAAGGGAGCAGACCAGTTGACAACATGGACTTCTTTACTACCAGTTTCCTACTTTTGATAGACATTTACTTTCAGAACTTAACTGTTAAATATCTTTCTTACCCATATCTTCCTTAGTCAAATTCTTCAAAGCAGGAAGGGGAGTGGATTGCGAGGACTTACTCTGTAGCCGAGGAAGGAAGGAAGGAATTAAAGTGAATAGATGAACTGAAAACCTGTAAGGACAAATCACAGGTGTCTCTAAAACCACCAAAATAAACAGCATTAACCTTACTCTGTCTGAATTACAGTGGTTACACAGAATTTACAAATGCTCATACCTACATAGTTACCAGTTTCCATTTTCCCTTCTCTTCACAGCTTCCTATTTTTAATGACAAATAGGACTATAAAGGTTCTGTAAGGCACAACTCTGTTAGAAGGGGCTCTTGCTTCAAACCTTAGGTCTTAGGATGCTCCTCTCATTGTAATCCAAAGTATGAGTTATGCAAAGTTATCCTTATTCAGAACAAATCAATGAGAGGCAATATAACTCTAGTCATATAGATAAGTGTATGATATCAATATATCCCAACAGTGGCTATTCTAGGATGTATGAGGATGATCTTTATTTGAATACGTGGCCCGACTATCTATTTCTGATACCGATAGTGTTGTTTTATGCATACGATAAAAGTTGGATGTTCCGGCATCAAAGTTAGGGAAACTGTGTGAAGATATGTTAAAAACTCAACAGATTCTTCAGTGATTGTTTCTCTTCTATTCGCGATGTTGCCCTGAAGAAGCCCCTGTTTTTGAGCGAAACGCGTTGGCTGCTTCTATTTGCCTGGCTACAGATATTGAATCAGAAAAAGAAAATAAAGGACTATCTTGTCATAATTAGGAGCTGTGGACTTGCATTGTTGATATTGATATCATACACGTATCTATACGACTAGAGTTATATTGCCTCTCATTGATTTGTTCAAATTATTTCTGGTTTATGGCCATGTGGCAGCTGGCCATTTGAGGTGGGCAATATTTTGAGAAAACCTGTTACTTATGTATGTGACTATACTGGGTGGTGTAGTAATATATACCTAACTGCCTTCCTCTGTTTTTATTATCCTTATTCAGGTTAGCAAAGTCATCGTTGTTGACTCCACAATAGGTATTCAAATCTTCTCAAAGTCTCGGAGCACAAAAGTGCTACTGAATGTTTAAAACATCAATCTTTTTAAGGAAATATTAGTCTCACTCTTTGCTCATGAATCGATTCTCAGAAATAGACCATCTTCTTCCAAGAAGGACACTGCATGCCGAAACTCCAAGGTTTCCAGAGAATCTTTCCAAGCTGAAACTCCTCTCTGCCTAAGAAAGTGCATCCATGCGCTGCTACCACTGGGCTGGAACTGCATTAACAAGCATATAGGAAAGGGCAGAGCCGCCTTAAATAGATGGGTTCTGCCCAAGATAGCAGCCAATTCTCACTGCACTCAAATTCCTGGAAGATTTTGACTGTGACGTTCACTGCCACAAACTCTACAATGTTGGCACAGCGAGATCTACTTTGGCACTGCTCATATGCAGCAAAAAATGTTACAAGCTACAACACGATTTTGTGCACCAGCTGGCCCCAACAGCGTGGCCCACTGCAGGCTGAGACAGGTTTCTGTGGCAGTGGGCGTAAACCCTCCCTATCAAAGTTTTGTTCTGGCAACCTCTGGTTCTGTAGTCTTGGGGATTTCTTGACAGATGACAAAATCAAAGCACTGTGTCTAAGAGTGTTCCAACAACCCTCCTCTCAGGCATGTGTCTCAGCAATCGGGCCAATAATGCAATCCCATTCGATGAGCTGCCATCTCAGCCCAGTTCACCCAGGTGCACCCCAGCCAACCAGTAAGCAATTCATTGAAGTTGGGCAGCCAAATAATAAAGCTCAAAGTCAGGAGATCCCAGGCCCCCCTCCAAAAAAGTTCATTGAAGAGTGTCCAAGGAGATTTTGTGTCGGCCTCCATCCCATATAAGTTACCGCAACAAAGCGTCTAGCGGCTTAAACCAGGAGAGCGGTAACCAAACCGGTTAAGTTGGTAAAATAATACAGCAGGCGAGGCAGCATGATCATCTTTGCCAGTGCAATACCCTCCATATTAGGAAGTTAGAGGGAGCGCCGGAAGGTCACACATCCCTTAAAGGAGAGCCCCACTAATCCAAGATTTCCCTCTCGCAGATTATCCGAGGTATGGTAGACCTGCATGCCCAGATATCTAAATGTCGAAGGAGCAAGGTTGACCTCAAATTGCAGAGAACCAGGTGACGGCACAGTGGGTGTACCCCGGAAAACGTGAGTCTTGGCTAGCTTGACTCTCAGGCCTGAGAGTTCACCAAAATCATGGAGCAGTTAAAGCAAAAATGGAACATCCGAGGCCATATTGGAAACATAAAGTAACAGGTATTTTGCGTACAGGGAGATCAGGCGCTCTGTGTCTCCCACCCGGATACCCCATCCCCAAAGTAGGCAGTATGCCACCAGAGGTTCTATGGCAAGGGCAAACAAGAGAGGGGACAAAGGATACCCCTGTCTAGTCCCCCTGCAGACATTATAAGAGGATGATATAACCTGGCCATTACGGACTCAGGTATGGGTTTAGTATAGAGAGAAGCATCACTCAAGCCACCTGTGACGCTCCCAGTTGCATCCTATTCATGACTGCAATGAGATATTCCCAACAGAGAGTGTTGAAGGCCTTTTTCAGGTCCACTGCAGCAAACCAGCCCCAGGCTCCTCCACTGGATGAGCAGTAAAAAACACGGAATAGAGACGACGGAGATAAAGAGAAGTGCTACGCTGAGGGATGAAACCACACTGGTTGGGATGGATCAGCGTTTGCATGTGGGGAAGAAGACTCACAGCCAATATTTTACTCAATAGTTTAAAGTCCATGTTTAACATGGATAGTGGACGGTATGCCATGGTAGGCGCTCCCAGTGCAGCTGTCTTGGGGAGAGGGACAACCACCGCATCTCTCATAGTAGCCGGATGTTCCGAAATACTCAGGGCCTTATAGTCACCAAGCGTGGGGCCAGCGATGCAGAGTCCATCGGGCCCGCAGTTTTGCCACGAGCCAAGTCCCTGATCAGACCCTTGACCTCTTGAGGTGAAATAGTGCCCCCGAGCCCTCAAGCATATGGGGAGTAAAGTCCCAAACTGCAAGGGATTTACAAAGGCCATAATATTGTGATTCATGACACCTGGGCACTTCCAGTAGAGCTGTATATAATAATCATGAAAGACTTCGTTTATCTCTACCCGGTAATTAATCTGTCACCCAGTGAGAGTTGTCACAGAAACTGTAGGGTTCCCGTAAGACTCAGAGTGAACCAATGAGGCCAGCAGCCTGCCCGCCTTACCTTCTTCTGCATGGGTCCTGGCAACGTAGGCCTAGTAATTGTGACACCTGAGTTTCTCTAGCAAGACTTTATAACATTCTCGGGCCAGTGCCAATTTGGTTACCAAGGTCATGTATAGTCCCATCTAACAACTCCAGTTCATGATCGACGATCACTTTAAATGTCTCCCTTTAACAAGAAAGTCTGAGGCATTATACTCAAAATATTCTGAGTTGGTCTCCTGAGGACTATCCTGGTATGTGGTTTCTTTCTGAGCTACAGGGCAAAGCCTCCACATAGGTATAACTGGTATAACGTGTGAAAAGCAGACGATGGTCCGAGATGGTGCGACCCAGGTACTCAGTGTGGTAGATGAGAGGACAGAGACACTCGGAGCACAGAATCTTATCTAAGCAAACATGAACAGCATAGAGACTCGTGTAGAAGGAGTAATCCTTATCTCTAACATGCTGTACCCTCCAGACATCTTCTAGATCCCAGCCCATGACCCAAGTCAGGAGTCCCCTCACCACTCAGTGAGCTAAAGCCCCCAGTAAAAGAGGCATAGAACGATCCAAGAAGGTGTCAGCAACACAGTTATAATCCTCCCCAATAATCAGTTTGTGACTGGACAGAGACACCAGCTGAGCAGACAATAGGGTGAAAAACGTCAGTTGGTCATGATTAGGGGAATAAATATTGCCCAGGCTTTGTGGTCTCTCATCCAGCCTCCCCTCCACTAGAACATATCTACCATCTATATCAGCATGCAACTGCAGAGCCTCAAAGCCCTAACCGAGATCAAGGCACCCCTGGAATAAGCTGAATAACCAGTGGCAAACACCTAACCCCTCCAGCACCGGCAGATGCGGCACACTTCATCAGTAGTGAGATGTGTCTCTTGCAAGAGAGCTGTGTACACAGACCAATGTTTAAGAAACATGTATATTTTGTGGCGTTGCGCAGCTGGACCCATGACTCGTATGTTCCACGTGAGTAATTCCAGCTCCCTATTATTCATGGGCCTGGTCATGTAGTGTGGGCAAATCAAAAACAGCCTCCCTAGGAGCCAACCCTTCCACCTTCACAATAGACATTAGTCCCAACCTCCGAACCCACAGAACAATAAGAAACACTCAAAACTCCTAGACCCCAAGGCGGACTGACAATGGTCAGTCGTCCAAACTCGGACAGAACAGAATGGAGAAACAAACATCACAAGAGCATCGCACACCAAGCAATGGCCATGAGCCTGTGTGGGGGGTGAGCAAACCCCAGTCCCACACCAGCTGCCAGCAGACACCCCCATCAGGCACCACTGCATGGACTCAACCGAACCTTGTAAGTCATTGTCAAGGTGTTGGGGCTTGGAAGGGAGGAATAAATGCAAGCATCCACACCTGTACCATGGTTGAGACTATCCTTCAACAAGACATTCCCCCGGGACCACAGGCAGTCAGGTAGGACCAGCGACCCCCACTCCAGAGACCCCAGACAGCCCTGCAGGTAGTCCAGCACAGCAGCAATGATGGGGCACCCCCACAGGGAGAAAACACTGCCAAAAGAAACATAGCAAGAACATATAATAAACAACAAACCCCCAACACACAGGAAACACATACATTGTGGGTCATTGCAGCCCCGCAACTATGACCCCCTTACCACCGTCCACAGCAGGAGTTAAATCAAGTCATCTGCACATCAGGCAGCGAACAGGGGGGGCAAAATCAATTTGTTCAGTGAGGGGGCATATGAGGCAGAGTCTACAGAATGTTTGTCCGAGGTAGACCTCACATCAATGTGACCCCTCGTAAGGTGAGATGCCGCTGTCAAAGCAGCCACCCTGTCTCTGTCCACCTGAGCTCTCGATGGTCATGGTTGACCTACCATGTCTTCTCCATTTCAGACATCCGTGGGGTAAAGGCATTCGTGCAGGAACACCTATGGCAGAGCTCCCCGTTTTGCACTTGTCAAAATATTGCTGCGCCTCAGCAGGAGTCATAAAGATGTGAGTCACCCTGTCCAACATTATTTGCAATTGGGCTAGGAACAGCAAGGAATACCGGAGTCCAGCATCCTGCAGTTCACATTTCATTTCAAGGAAGGATGCTCATTTGACCTGGACAGCCGCTGTGAAGTCTGGAAACAAAGTTACTGCTGCATTGTCTATGCGAAAGGGACCAGCCGTGTGAGCCCTCTGCAATCGGATGTCACGGTCTCTATAATGCATATATAACAGTCGGGCCACCACCGGCCGTAGGGGGTGCCTAGGGGCAGGAGGCAGCGCTAGGACCTGGTGCTACTTGAGTCTTCATCCATTCGTCCAGGTAAGCAACCATATCTGCTCTTTCAGTGCCTCGGGCAGACCCACGTTGTGTATATTATTCTTTCTGTTGCGACCTTCAGCATCTTGCACTCTATGTTCCAGTATCTTCACGCGAGCAGTGAGGTCAGTCAGCTGAGTCTACAAGAGTCGTTGGCTGGTTCAAGTTCTCTCACTGCTACTTCCATTTCCTTAACTCTGTTTGAGAGTTTGCGATGGTCAGCTCTCAAGAGGCCCACCTCTTCCAGAACTGAACCAATCTGTAACTGTAGAGAGGCCTCCAAATCCAAAATCGCCATCAGGATTTTATCTAGCATCTGCTGAAGTGCAAAGGGTACGCTGTCAGGATCATTTCTTGTGGGTGCGCCGTCTGACAGGGGCGACTCCTGCAGATTCAGGGATGCTCCCACCTTCTTGCCCCAAACAGTTGGGGTGGGGCAACACACAGGCTCTAGCCCGTGTCTAAATAAGGTTCCTCAGCAGCTGACACCAGCAGCAGGCCTTGCAGCTGGTCACCTTCCCTAGGCCCCAGGAGAGCCCCACCAGTGAGAAGGGAACAATGCACTCCCGTCTCTGCCTCATCAACGCGGTATTCGGAACTGTCTGCAATTATTATGGACAATAATGTGCTGTAGGCCCAGGCAGGCAGGCGCACCCAGCAGTTATGAGGAGAACAGCAGAGGCACCGGGGATAAGACAAAAGACACAAGCCTAAAGACAGTATGTCCCAATGGGAAGGGAGGCGATCATCTGCACAAAGCAGCAGCAAGCAGGGACAGCAAGCAGAAATTCCTCGACGCCAAAAATGCTCAGTCAGTTCATAGGGGACCTCCACATGGGCCCTGCTCTCACAGCAGATTAGGAAGAACCAAGAAAAGCGTATTCATGGGCCCATGAGGTGAGATGACAGAGCCTCCGAGGTCCGTCCAAGAGACCATAGTGCTCTGAGCATCATGCCTCAATCCTCCAGTGCATACCCCAGCCCAAGGGGGGGATTCAATGTGTATAGGAAGGGGCCTCAGCAGCAAAGTTCACTCCTTCTACTTATAGGGTGCCCCTCTGGCAATGCACGCAGACGTGCCCTCCACCTCTTGCTGTGCAGCAAGACCGTCACCTGCACATCCATTGTGCGGCCTCCATCCCGACTGTTAGGGGCTGCAGTACCACTGACACAGGCACGATCCTAACGATCGATCCACCTGCATTGCTGCTGGTCATCCATCGCAGGGCCCAATCGTACTGTGCTGCACTGACTCGCATCCCAGGCCACTGATGCCCCACGGGCACTCATTGTAACCACCAATGATCAGTCCAAGGCTTTCCACAGCCCCTCATCTCGGGCAGTTGGCACTTCATGCTTTGTGTGCGCCTATGATAGCCTCCGATAATTAGGCCAGGCCCAGCCAAGAACTTGAGCCCGCTTCATCCCCCAGCCAAGGAGGCCCAAACATGCAGCCACTTCCGCACCCCTAGAATCCCAGGTGTCTTGAATCCAGGATCACTAAGGGTGTGTCTGTCCTTTGACCGAGCAAGCAGCAGCCCACTCTCAAAGGGGAAGACCCCACTCCAGCATTCATGGCAATACCCTTGGCTCCTGGTGACTCTCGCCTTTCCGCCTGTGATCTGGTTGCAGCAGTGGCAGCAGTAGCATGGCTCAGGCTGCCAGGCCCCGGGCAGCGGGCACAGCTCCAAAAACCACTGTGAATTTACATCATGGGATGCACCTCTCCTGCCGCTGCCCTGCCACGGGATCAGAAACGGTCAGGGACTGAGCTGGAAGCCAGGATGGGACAGGATAGCAGCATGGTGTGAGGTGACAGTCCTCTAGCATGTCTGCTCAGCCATCTTCTATGGTGGCCACTCCCCTACTGCCAAGGATAATTCATAGGCCAGTGACAGCAGAAAGTTCCTATGAACCGGTGAAACCACTAATCTCTTGCTAATACTTTGCTCAGGGTTCACAAGCTCGCTATAGAACAATATCTCCTCCCACCCAACATAATGCTATGATTCCTTCGCTTTTCTAACCCTGGACTTCATTCCAAAGTCCTGCAGGTATAAGGCATTCAACTTGCGCCTGGTAGAATTACTTTTGGGGAGTTCATTCCGCAGCTAATAACCCCTGCAGCTCTGGCAGTGACACAGACTCCAACACCTATTCTGCTTCAGGTACTTAATTCTCCTCTCTGTCTAGAGAAGGAGCAATGGATTCTATAGCCAGTACCTTCTTAGGGTCTGCCCCGAACCGCTTACTACCCTGTTCTGGTCTTTGCAAACCTGGAATGGTCCTAATCTCCTTCTGAGACTGACTGTCAAAATATGCATTTGATAGACATATTCTTGAGGGTATGATGTGGATTCTCTCAGCCTAAATATACTCTTTCCCCACACTGTCTGCTCACGCCCCATAGTCTAGAAAGCTGATTAGTTGGCACAAACTAGCATGGGGAAGGAGAGTTGGATGAGAGAGAGAGAGAAAGAGAGGAAAACACACTGGATACCGGAATTCCCTGACATTTGTCAAGTTGGGTCTTCAGATGGAGAGGTCGGACATCAATAAATGGCTTTCTTTCTTGCATTTGGTACAAAGCTAATTAAATAACTAATATTCATCATATCATTTGCATAACTGATTGTTTGAAGAGTAATCTTCACCTTAAATAAAGCAGTGCCTCGGAATTCCAATAAGGAGAAAAAAACATTTTTCTGTGATGTATGATATTTGTTACCATTAATATGACTATTTGATATAAATAAGTAAAATTACCTGACAAATACCTGAATACACATTACATGGTTTTGATAATCAAGTGTCAGCTATTTAACTCTGAATTATTGTGCTAACAACAGATAAAATGTTTCCATCTGAATTGAGTACATTTCTAACTTCCTAATACCAAATCGGGAAAAGCCATTGAATTCAGAGTCTCTCAAATTATTCTAGAAAATCCAAATCAATTTGCTTCACAAGTAGCTCAGTAATTGGTAGAATAAAAGCAATCCATAGAAAGCAAAAAAAAGAGTACATAAGGAAAACTTAAACATGACTCTTAGTTTAGTTGAAGGTATAAATCAAATCACCCAGAATCGGACTCCAAGGAAATGGCAGGAAAAATAATCAAAACAAAGAGGAAGGCAAGCACCACTCACATCAGGAAGGCACCAGAGAGTGGCGTGTGGTGCTCAGTACAGACTTGACCATAGAGTTCTGTATGGCAAGTATGCACTGTGAGATTCACAGCCTTTTATACTGCCTGACTTCTATTGTCATGAAGGCCGCACACAGGATCTTGTATATCCGTAAAGCTAGGCTTTGTTTGAATGATTCCTTGGGATTCAATGCATCATAAAACTGACATGTAGCCTGTGCGCAAGTCAACACAGCTGACGTGGTGTAAGCCATGTTGGCCTCTGGTCCTTGTACTCAACCAGGCGCATTAAACTCATTGCCTAAGAGATTACCAGCACCTTGTTACTCTCTAATCCCAAGATCAAAAATGGCCGATTTGCCATAGATCTGTACCTCATCTAGGGCAATCGGGTAGTCAATGTCCTCTCCATTGCCTACTGAATCTGTGCTATTGGCACCATGGAGAATCTCCTCAGGCTTATATCTCAGGGCAGGAACCTTCCTCTCATTGCTGGTAAATTTCAACACAAACCATAGTTTTTGGGCATATGTGCATCAGTGCATCTGGACCTCTTTCTCAAAAGTCCATAGCTACCAGGTTGACTGCAAATCATTTTCCTGGCCCTTACCCTCCAGTTTGGAAGCAGTTTGTTGAGAGCTCGTCCTTCCCCTATAGCTTACAGCTGTGCTGTGCCCACCCCTTTGTTAACCCTGTTAGCTATCCACTTACCAGCCAACACTGAAAGTTTCATACCAGGAAAGTCATCCCAATAATGTCCTTGGCCAGGAGCCTGCATTAGCCCTGGAAGTTTCCCCCAATGTTTGCATATCTCTTGACCCTTAAGGGTGACAAATCCCAGTGCACTTACTGGTGAACAAAGTCTGTCTTGAAGCATAGCTATGTGTCTGGCCCCTGCAAAGCTGATATTATTTATGAAGAACCAGCTCTCCTTCCTCACACTTGCTCCTGGACTAAATTGATGGCCACCTCAGTCCACTCCTCAGTCATTTCAGAGAGCTCCAGAGGCAAAAGAGCAGCATTATGGAGAAAGGTGTCCTTCTGGTGGACTGGCTGACTTAATACTGGTTGATTTTGGTTTACTGAGTCGTTCGCTTGCATCATATTAGGCTGTTAGCTGTGTAATGTCCTACTGTATAATTTGAAACAATCTAAAACCCATGACAAAAAGAAGAGCAAGATACACATCAGTCACGAATAGATTGACAAGCCACTATACGTAGCATTCCCATTTACAATCCATCACCTTCTGTCACATCCATGAAAAATATAATTCTCAATATTTCCCATAGGAGACAAACATGTAGGTTCAGTAGCCATAGTATTCCACACACAAATCGTTGTATAGAATTATTATAGCCCTCACATTGATTTCAACAGATGTACAGAACTGTGCCCTTATACTGGTTCACTGTTTGCAACTATGGGGCCTATTTCGATGTTGGTCGGAAAGCCTCCGACCGACATCGCCGGTTTCAATTCCGACCGCCTAATTTCAGTGTAAGCGGTCGGAATTGACAACGGCCAGTCATTCCGGCTGGATTCTGATGGGCTCAAGGAGCCCGTCGGCCAGTCATAGACCGGCCCATAATCCCAATGGTTACAATGCTCAGTTTCTGACAGGCTTTCCATGCTGAGCTTTCCAACATGGAAAGGCTGTCGGAAAGCAAGTTTGGGGGCCCCTAGCTGGGCCCCCTTCTCCCTGCGGCCTCCGGTATGGTGCCCCCCTGTTGATCCCTGCACCATGTGGCAGGCACCCTGAGGTGCAGCCCAAGCTCCAATAGGGAAATGGGAGTATGCAACCGCACCGTATGTGGTCGCATCGTAATTATGCGGTCGGGACCGGAGATCAGCCGTCTCAATTCTGCGATGATGTCGGTCGTAGGCAACTCCGTTATTTCCTGCTCCATTGATTTCTGTGTGATTCCATTTGAGTTCCTAATGGTGGCCTATGTGGGTGGGTGTAATCTGACTTGTAGTACTACTTGGGTAGAAGCGCTGCACGTTTAGTGCTGAAATGGCCTAGGAGGTCATCTGCATCAGCGGCTTTAGAAACACTCCACTGGCTGCCAATCCATAAACGTGTCCTGTTCAAAGTCCTCATTATTACTTTTAGGGCATTTCACTCCTGGGCCCTCAATATCTTCGAACCAGATTTATGCGTTACACTCCCTTTCGGAGTTTAAGATCGTCAAACGCTAATCTGTTGAAAATACCAGCCTTTAGATTAGCCTCGAAGGGAGGAAAATCGCTCACAGTGATAGGTTCTAAGGCGTGGAACAAACTTCCTATTCAGCTCCGCCAGACCAAATCCGAGACCCTCTTTAGGAAAGCCCTAAAAACCTGGATTTTCTCTGCATCGGACGCTCCTTGTAAAACTCTGATATAATGCCTCCTTCTTACAGCCAGCAGTTAACCAGTTATGCCTCCTTTTCTGGGTTCCGCTCAGCGCCATGATGCTCTTCGGAGTGACAGTCGCGCTCTACAAATAGCCTATTACATTACATTACATTTACATTTTGTAAAATTGTCTTCCAGTAGTATGTATGTATATATGTATATGGTATTTTTATAAGGCGAAACTAGCCAAAAGGCAGCAGAGTGCTGTGTATGGTCAAAAACAAGCATAAAATCAAAGAGTAAGAGGAAAGGAAGCTGGGTTATGGCCGGTTAATGCATTGTGATGTAGCCTTCTTTAAAAAAGTAGGCCTGACTTACATTTTCTCTAGGAAAGTCGGCTGAATTGTATTGTCCTCCCAGTGCCACTCCTGGATTTAATCCTTTCCACATTCCCAAATTTTACATCCTTCCACTTGTACACCCCCACATTTACTTATTGGAGTACATTTTTCACTGTGCAATATTGTGATGATGAGAGAATAATCACTGGACAGAAATCTGGCTAACAACCGCTGTGATTACGTTTCAGGTGGGCTTTTGTGAATGTTAGAAATTTGCGATGGACGCAGGCTGCAGACGTTCTCACAGCCTACTACTGCCGACTGTCACAAATCGCATTGTGAATTGCGTCCTAGATTTTTTTGCATCGCTCGCTGAAGCGGAGAAGGGCGCTTCTCGTCTCCACTGCATTATACACGATTGATGTGATTTGCAATAACTTGGTAAATATCCTGATACTCTATTATTTAAGCAGCATCAATATTACTGTGTCATGGATATCACCCGAATGGCATTCTTTAGAGAAAAGGCATTTTTGCCTCTTTTATGCCAGGGAGCGGCTCTTAAAGGAGTAAATTAGAGAACAAAAACAAATGGTGCTTTTTATGACAGAGTGACTAACACTTTTCTCAGTGGGCATGTTGTTGTTTTCTGCGCGTGAAGTACATAATAACAGTTCTCAGCGAAATACGTGATAACGTACAATCATAGTTTACTGATGTGTTCCCATGACACCACTTAAGTATTTTACCCTCTCTCTTCACTATACCTATAATTTTCTCATACTGTAAAGTACCATTTAGTGTCACACTCATGTAATCATTGCAAGGGAATGACTCGGTGCAGTGTGTTCTTTAGATATTATTGTAAAATGGATTTTTATCTATTTTTGTGCTTCCATTTTAGGTCTTCCTAGAGACAGCTTTCGCTACTTTTGCTAGAGCCAATGACATTATTAGTTTAAAAAACATAATTAACCCAAGTATACAAAGAGAGTTGATTTGGGTTAGCCTCCTTCAGCTATCGCCTTATCTGCTTTTTTAGGCATTGAATTACTTGCCTTGTTAGTCAAGCCGACAACGTTTTGAGGTGCATACATTATGCCATTGACATTATATTGCAGCATTGGTGATGAGGCTTTAAAGTAGTTATTTACTGTCACTGCAGCTGTAACAGGCTGGAGCACTCTGTGTTTCCCATTGCTTCTTCCCTTCCCTGTTTCCGCTGGTGTGTCCATTTCCCCCACTATGGAGCATCATTGCTGTGTTGTTTAGAGTGCTCGACACTGAAGCAGCTTCGACAGCATGCAACCCCTCCCAGGGACGAGTCACCCTCCCCCTGCTGCCCAATCAACTGTGTCCCTTTACCTTTAATTACACCATGGACAACGTGTATTGATGCCTCAAAAGGTCGCAGTTTATTAAACATAAATAGAACATGGCTGTACATTTCACTATTAACTTGGTCATTCATAAGCATCCATGTTATTACATACTTTATTGTCTTTGCCATTGTCTTTGTACCTACACTATTTGTGGTCATGTGTTCCCAGACAGTGGCCTTTTGCGGGGTGCCCCTTTGTTCGGGCCTCTGTGTTAGCGGTTCAAGGCTTCAACTTGCTACTGAAATTTGGTGGGTGTCCGTCTGGACGTGCCCGGGCTGCAAGTGCCGTTCTGCTTGCTCTGGATCCTTTGTTGGCCCCTCGTCTGCTCCTTAGGGGCCCTGCCATGTGGCATCCCCAAGGCCCCTTCTGTGAGCATTTCATCTACTCTGCCTGTGGCTGTTTCCTGTCATTTTCACTCCCTCAGTAACCCCTGCCGTGAGGCATCCCAAGGGCCCTGTGGGAGCGTCACATCTACTCTGTCTGTGGCTGTGTGCCGTCCTTAGCTCCCTCAGTGCCCCTGCCATGAGGCATCCCAAGGCCACTGTGTGAGCCTTCCATCTGCCTCTAGTAATTTTTCTTTCTTTTGTCTATCTTTCCTGGGTTTCTTCCGTGCCCCCCTCCACTCTGCGGCTGCGACCCCCGCGTCCTTTGCTGTGGGTGGGTGGGATTCTGGTTCTCCTGGCAGAGGGGGGGAGTGATTGTTCAGGGCCCAGTGCCCTATTTAACCCCCCTGCCACTTACCAACCCTCCCTCTGATTGGGGGAGGCAGTCGGCTACTTGGGGGCGACTTCGTGACGGGGGTGAAGGGCTTCCCGCCTCCGATCGGCGTTTATCCCGGGCCCCCATCGGGTCCGGCTGTGCCTTCGCCGGCCCGGGCTTCACCCCTCCCAGGGGCTAGTCAACCCCCCTCCCCGCTGCCCAATCAACTGCATCCCTTTACCTTAATTACACCATGGACAACATGATTTGGTGCCTTAAAAGGTCACAGTTTATTCAACATAAATATAACATGGCTGTACATTTCGCAATTAACTTGGTCATTCATAAGCATCCATGTTATTACATACTTTATTGTCTTTGCCATTGTCTTTGTACCCACACTACTTGTGGTCATGTGTTCCCAGGCAGTGTCCTTTTGCGGGGTGCCCCTTTGTCCGGGCCTCTGTGTTAGCAGTTCCAGGATTCAACTTGCTACCGAAATTTGGTGGGTGTCCGTCTGGACGTGCCCAGGCTGCAAGTGCCATTCTGCTTGCCTTGGATCCTTTGTTGGCCCCTCGCCTGCTCCTCAGGGGCCCTGCCATGTGGCATCCCCGAGGCCCCTTCTGTGAGCATTTCATCTACTTTGGGGCTTTTTCCTTCCATTTCGCTCCCTCAGTGACCCTGCCGTGAGGCATCCCAAGACCACTGTGTGAGCCTTCCATCTACCTCTAGTAATTTTTCTCTCTTTTGTCTATCTTTCCTGGGTTTCTTCCGCCACACTACCTACGGTTCCACGATCGTAGGGTGCTCTTCCTCTCCTTTCTTCCTCATGAGAAACACATTTGCTCTAGCACCCCTATGATGTTTAACAGGAACATGTCCATCCCCACCCCTGTCAAGTGTGCATCGTCTTCCAAATGATAACTCGGGGACCTTAGGTTGATGAAACTGTGCCTCACGAACCCCCAACCGTTGGCCCTACATACTTTGGCCATGGTGATGTTCAGCTTAGGTCTGGACTTCTCCACCGCCCCCAGGTCCATGGCCCCTCTCCAGGCTTTGCGCACTATTATTTCTGAAAAGATCACCTTGGCCGGGCGTACTAGCCTTGCTATCGCTGTAAGGCCTGCCTGCATTTTCTCCAAGAGGTCCCACCTTCCCATATTTGCCAGGTCGTTCCCTCCCAGGTGGACCATCACCGCATCCGGTTTGCCACCTTGCCCCAGGGCTTCCTGCACTGCGGGGAGCAATTGGTCCCATTTCATCCCTGATCGCCCCAGCCAGATTACATGTGTCCCGCAGCCATATGCCGCCAAATTTGCGTCTGGTAGCCGCCCACCATTGCGCCCGCATTATGTATGAGTGACCCACCATCCAGACCTTCTTGCGCTGCTCAGCTGGACCTAAACGGTGGGGGGGGGAGAAAACCAGACTCAGTACATTGTGGGGCGAATGTATCGCTTGTAGGTGCCAGATGCCCATCGCCCTATCCCTTTGATTTGGTCAGTTCCCAACCCCAGCTCTGCTGCCGTGGTGGCTGCCCCCATCCGGAAGGAGTGGGACCCATACTCCTTTGCCGGTAGCCCTGCCTTTTCGAACGCCTTCCTCATTACTGCAATGAATTGGAAATGGCTCAAGAACGATCCGTCCCTATGTGTTAGCAGCGCCCCCCCCTCGGGGGCCGCCTGTCATAAGTACGTGCGCGCTAAGCACACCGGACAGCAAGACTCGTCCCTGATGCAGTTGATTCTGGTCCACTTACCCCTGCCTGCCTGGTCCGTCTTTGACTGCCGCAGGAGGATGTTCATTTAACCTACCCCCAGCTCTACGTCGGCCCGGCGTATACAAGCCACTCCTGGATTGTTCACCGAGGGGGCCACTAGCTCACTGACCCTGTAAGCCCTAAAGAATGCCAACAAGAAGGCTGCCCGGAAGAGTGCAGCCTCCCATTCCGTGGTGCATATCCCCCCCAGGGCCCCTATTTGCTTAGTACTGCAAAATTAATGGGACACCATCCTTCTCTGTCTGTTGCAGTCTACCCCAGCCTTTTAAAGCCATTCTACACTGGAAGGATCTTGTTGGATCCTCCCCCCCTGCCATCTTTGAGTAGTATGCCGCGGCGCTAAAGTGTGCCTGGACCCAAGATTTTGTTTTCCCCGTCATGAATGTCCATTCCAGGAAGACCAGGACCTCATCCTGTCCTACCAACCGGCCCCCTGCGGCCCCCGCAATGTCGGAAATGCTCGCCCAGCACTTACGGTATCTGTTCTCCGTTTTAGGGGCCAGCGCGTTGTCCAGCATCATTTGTAACCCAAGTCCACCCATGCCCATGCCTCTTACTGCACCGGGGTCATCCCTTGTTCCGCATCCTGGGGCGAGCTCTTGGAATCTGCCCCACTGAAAAAGAGAAATGGCATCCGCAACTGAGTTATCTATCCCTGGGATATGTCGCGCCCTAAGTGTAATGTTTGCTTTTAATTGGCAGTCTATAAGCTTCCTTAGCAGGCTCACCACTGCTGGACATTTCGCTGTTCCTGTGTTAATTGCCTGTACTACTGCATGGTTGTCTGACCATACAATTATCTTGTTGGCCAGCTGCTGGGCCCAAATGTGGAATGCCACCACGATGGGGAATAACTCCAGTAGAGAGATGTTGGCCGTAATACCTGACCTCTGCCAGCTGTATGGCCATGCCCCGGCTATTCAAGCTTTACCTAGGATGGCCCTGAAGCCGTAGCCTCCAGCCGAGTCTTTGTAAAGCTGAGGTTGATTGGCCTGCACCCATGGCTCCCACCACATGAGGGGACCGTTAAAGTCGTACAGGAAGGTCTCCCACTGCCCCAGGTCCTCTTTCACCCCCTCCGTCAAGCACACCCTGTGGTGTTTTTGTGTTATGCCCTTAGCTATCCAGGCTAGGAGTCTGGCGAAGGGGCACCCTGCGTCGATTACTCTAGTGGTGAAATTAAGCTTTCCCAGCAGCTGCTGTATTTCACCTAGGGTCGCCTTCTTCTGCTGCCTCAATCTGCCAATGATCTGCCTCAGTTCTGCCACTTTCTCGGGTGGCAATTTGCATGTCCCCGCCACAGAGTCTATTTCTATTCCAAGGAAGGACAATTTAGTGGTGGGGCCCTCTGTCTTGTCCTGAGCTAGGGGACACCCAGTTCCTCCGCCAAATCTAGGAATAGATGGAGGAGGGTTGCCCATTCCCCTGTGCCTGCAGCACTGATGAAAAGGAAATCACCCAAGTAGTCGACCCTCCCCCCGGCCAGGGAGCGAGTCCCTAATTCCCACCCCAGGAACCCACTGAACGCCTCGAAGTACGCACATGATATGGAGCAGCACATGGGGAGGCATTTGTCGTAGTAGTATTGGCAGTCCAGCTGAAAACCTAGCAACTGGTAGCTATCTGGGTGTACAGGAAAGGAAGCGGAAGGCTGATTCTGTGTCCGTTTTTGCTAACAGGGCCCCCCTCCCCGCTTGTCTAATCAGGTCCACTGAATCGTCCACTGACGCATATGCTACTGAGCAACTCCCTTGATCTAGCCAATCATTGATGGAATCACCGTGGGGGTGCAACAGATGGTGGATCAACCTGAATTTGCCTGCCTCCTTCTTGGGCACCACGCCCAGAGGGGATACCACTTAGTTTTCTAGCAGGGGGAATTGAAAGGGCCAGCCACCCTTTCCCAGTTGAACCTCCTTGTCCACTTTCTGTCGTGCCGCCCCCGGGTGGTCCCGTATTGATTTCAGGTTCTGGCTTTCCCGGGCCCCCACCAGACCCTTGTAAGGGATGGGGAAACCCCTTGTGAAATCCTCTGCTAATGTGTGCCTGTCTGATGTTTTGGGATAGCGCCCTAATAAATATAACAGCCTGCTTGTTATTATGGGGGTGGGTAAGGGGAGCCCCCCTTCCTCCACCCCCTCACCCCTCTCTGGGGCTCCTCGCTCCTTACTTTTTGGGGGCACACTTTTCTTTGTTGGCCCCAGCCCCCTGGGCCTGTTTGCAGCGTATTGCGGGAGGGCCTCCCCCATAGGATCCGCATGCATGCTTGAACCTGCAAGCGGCCCCCCACTTGCACTCGTTTTTGTCATATTTCCAACATGCCTTTCCTGCCTTGCTGCTGTTCTTATCTTTAAAAGACTGTCCCTGGCCTTTGAATTTCCCTTTTGCCCCTTAGGGATGAAAAGTATGCTCCTTTGAGCTTACCCCTTCTCTGGCGGCCACCATGTGAGTTGTGAACCCCTCCATGTCTTGGCAATCCCACTCGATCACTGGCCATGTTTGCATTTTTTCCCTGAAGCCCTCGTCATATTTTAACCATGCTTCCCCCTGGTATTTTTGTTGTGCGTCGTGCACCCTCTGCTCATACAAAATCATTGCTGCTGCGCTCTGGGGGAACTTCTCAATGAATACACATGCGAGGGTCCTGAAAGCCCTTAGCCAATTATCAAAGGACCTTTCCACCCTGGGCTTGCGTCTGTCCCTCCTGTCCTCATCTTTTTTGTCTTGTGTCATCAGGTCTAAGCCTGCCTGGCACACCTTTAATAGTGTAAAAATATCTATATACTCCTTCCTCCATATCCTTTCTATTACCGTCAGTGGGATGAGGTTGGCCAGCCCTAAGAGTTTTGTGGTTGTGGGGGGGTCTCCTGGGGAGGGGCGTAGGTGTTCACTGGCCAGTTTCCCCCTGGGGTCCAGGCCCTCCCCAGCTCCGCTCTTTCCGGTACTGCCCCCGTGTAACCTCTGCGGTCCTCGCTGCCCTGTTCCTGGTGGGGCATCTCCTGTCCCTTGCCTGTGGCCCCTTTTTGGGCCTTAGTTTTCTTCGCTCCCTGCTCTGGCTCCTGGTTCCCCCCACTATTCTCGGTGTTCAACTGTGGGCCCCCCCAATGGGGGATCCTGCCCCAGGCCATTGCCACCATGGCACCCATGCTGCCGGGTGTGCCGGGCCCTGAACCCATGCTTCGCTTTGAAATCCTTGCTGGTCCCTTCCCTGTCCTGCCAACCATGGTGGCTGGTTAGGCCATGACCCCTGCATTGCTAGGTTGTTAACCCCTAGCTGTGATCCCCAATTCACCATTTGCCCGGGTCCTTCGTTCGCCACACCATTGCATTGCCCCCCTTTGCGTCATCCCCTTGAGCTCTTTGTATGGTGCTTACCCGTGTCATTGCCTGCTGCGCTGTCCCGCCTTGCTCATGATTCCAGAGGGGCCACCGTGCTGACCACAGACCCCTCGTCACCGCTGCTCTCCTCGGAGTCCGAGCTGGTCAGCACCTCAGGGGGTGGTGCCGCTCTCTCTTTGGCCCGGGCTCTGCTCTTGACCCCGGTGCCCGCTGCCTTCCCACCAGCAGCACCGTTTCCTCCTGCCTTGGCTGTCATCCTGGGGGCCGCCGTTCTGGCTGCAGGCCCCCACACTGTTGGCTGCTTGGGGGGTGGCGCAGGAGGGCTTGCCTGCCTTGTCTCCTTCCCCTTCCTGCGGGGGCCCTCCCCGATGTGTTGGTCCATCCAGGACTTCCCCTTCAGGGCTACCAATGCCCTGGCTTTATCCAGCATTGCTTGCAGGTCCACGTCTAGATCGGGTCCCGCATCCGTTCTCGGCCTCTTCTGTGCTTTCTGAGGGGCTTCCGTGCCCCCTTGCGTGTCCCTGAAGCGTGCTGGCATGCGTGTCTCTCTGCCAGCTGCACCACGCTTCCCTGCCATGTTGTTTGTTGAGGAACACTTAGAGAAAGGTTTTTAGTAGTCAGGGAAAATTGATGGCGCTCTGCTAATTAACGCAAGTATTTGGATAGAAACAAAAATCAGTATGGTGCAACTAGGTGAGGGGATAAACCCTATAACCCCTCAATTCCGTGTGGGTAACACCCTCACAATAACAATTCAAGCAAAAACCTAGGCACCAGGAATCTGCCTTTGGCCTTTCGACGCTGCACTCCGCTGGTCCTTGAGGGTGCAGGAATCCGACTTTGGCATTCCGACGCCGCCCTTCCTGGCGGGTTGTACGGCTTCCGTCGTCGTTGTCCACAGGTAGGATTCCAGTTCTCCTGGCAGAGGGGGGGGAAGTAATTGTTCAGGGCCCAGTGCCCCCGATGCTTACCAACCCTCTCCCTGATAGGGGGAGGCAGTCGGCTACATGGGGGCGACCAATCCTGGGCGCCCCCCCTTTTCATGGGTTTTGCGACAGGGGGTGGAGGGCTTCCTGCCTCTGGGCAGCGTTTGTCCCGGGCCCCCATCGGGTCCGGCTGTGCCTTCCCCGGCCAGGCTTCTTTGGGGCCATGCACTATTTGACCTGTACGTACATCACTGCAGACAGACACCCCAGAGCCCTGAACACAGCAGCACCACCACTACTGATCGTAGTATTTTCAGTTGAATGACATTACAATGCATGCCTTTACCATGCAGTCTTTACCACACACATATTACTCCCCAGCACATCTTTACCATGATTGTCTTTCCCACGCACATTCATAGAAATACATTATATGAATCATTACCACGCATACCATTACCACACAGACTTTTACTACGCAAACCTTTTCAGCCCAACTTTTTTTAAATTAAACAAATTAGTAATGAGTATTGATTTAAACATTCTAATTATCTTCTAACATAGACAACATAGTTAAACTGTGAGATATCATATTTTGTAAAGCATTTTTATGAAAAAAGAAATTTTTCAATGCACATCTCCACGCAACAGAACACATAACAACACACCACATCACAAGTCAACGAAATACATCTCATCCCTATGCAAATTTTTCCAAGTTCATAATATTGCACAACACAATGAAAAACAACACACCAGTATGCAAATTCCATAAACATCATTAGACATCAACGCAACACAACCCAAAATATCGCAACCCTTCTTAAATATTTGCAGCAATAAATGTGAAAGAAAGCAACACATCACAACACGGCAAAAATGTTTTCTACTTTAGTTAGACAGTATTTACACTTAAAAAAATCTGACTTTCTTACATTTCTACATAAGCAAACACCCTGTACCCAATCAAGATGGCTGACAAATACTGTGAAGGTCAAAAACAGGATACATTTCACAACAAAAATATGTATACCTTTAGTCACGTTTACTTCAGAAAACAAGTAGTTTTCAACACTTATTTTATTGTAGATTTTAGTATACCTTTAAAACACATAAAAACAGGCATTCACCATTTTGTAGTCAGTGGTACACTGTCTTCTGACATGACAACATGCACCAGAGTGAACAAGAGAGTTGATCAGACACAGTCTAAAACACTTCCATCTTCCTATCCAAGTAAGTATAAATGAAACATTTTTAAAAACATAGAAATTACTAGACATGTCATAAAATCATTAATTTTAAAAATGTGTACTTACTTTTTCAGAGATTGTGAAGTTTGTGATCACACAGAGTTTGTGAAGCTTTTCAAATCAAACATTATTGTAAGTTAAAATTCAGCCATTTTTACAATTTAGTGATAATATTACCTCAAGACTAAGGGGTCGATTACGATCCCGTTCGGAAGGGCTCCGAATCGGATTCGGGTCTGGCGAATACTATTCGGAACCCTTGTTGCCGACTGAACTGTACACAGTTCCCAACGACAGATTGCGATGCCCGTAAACTGGTAGGGCTGTCCGACTCGGTTCCGAAAGGCATTCGGATAGGTCGAGTCTTTCAGAGCCGAATCATACAGCTCTATGGACTCGTTTTCCGAGCGAGCGATTATGATGACCTATTCGGAAAGCCGTTCCCAATCGGTTTCTCCGGAATGAATCGGCTGCCAGAATCTGTCTTTAAGGGCACGTAGCAGGCCCCCTTCCACCCAGGGCCCTCCGAATCAGGCCCGTGGGGGTACCCAAGGGACCCCACCTTTCCAACTGTACACTGTGGTAGCGGGCACCACGGGGTGCCAGCCACAGGGTGCAAGGTTTTCCCCAGCCACCCCTTACTTCAATGGGAGCCTGTGTTCTCCTTCGGAATACAGGCTCCCATTGAAGTCAATGGGAGTCCGACCAAATTGTATATGGAAGCATCCAGATCCATCCAAATCGTTCGTTCGGACTCACCCGATCCGAGTCATTGTCTTAGTTCACCAAGTACTTACCTCAGGCTAGGTGCTGTACAGTGGCTGGTGGGGGTAAAATTACTATTCTACCTCTGCTAAATACTTAACTCCAGAAAGGCGCTGGACATTGGCTTGGGGATAACATTACTATTCAAACTCCACTATGCACTTAACTCAGGGGAGGTGCTGGACAGTGGTTTGTGTCAAAATTACTATTGTAACTCTACCAAGTACTTATCTCAGGGTAGGTGCAGGACAGTGGCTGAGGGTAATATTACTATTCTAACTACACCAACTGCTTGCCTCAAGGAAGGTGCAAGTTAGTGTTTGGGGGTAAAATTACTATTCTAACACCGCCAAGTACTTATCTCAGGGTAGGTGCTGGAGAGTGACTGAAGGGCAAAATTACTATTCTAACTCTGCCAAATACTTACCACAGGGAAGGTGCAAGTCAGTGTCTGGGGATAAAATTACTTTTCTATCTCCATCAAATGCTTACCTCAGAGAAGGTGCTGGACAGTGACTGGAGGCGAAATTGCTATTCTAACTCCAGCAAGTACTTACTTGAGTGAAGGTGCTGGGACAGTGGCTTGTGGCGAAATTACTATTCTAACTCCTCCAAGTGCTTACCTCAGGGTAGGTGCTAGACAGTGTCTGGGGGTAACATTACTATTCTAACTCTACTAACTACTTTCCTCAGGGAAGGTGTAAGTTAGTGTCTTCGGGGTAAAATTACTATACTAACTCCGCCAAGTACTTACCGCAGGGAAGGTGCTGGACAGTGGCTGGGGGGCAAAATTACTATTGTAACTCTGCCAAGTACTTTCTTCAGGGAAGGTGCTGGGCAGTGACTGGAGGGCAAAATTACTATCATAACTCCGTCAAGTACTTACCTTTTATTCTTAGAACACAAAAACAAACTGCAAAGCTTCTAAAGAGCGAAAAACGTCTACAAGCCATATACAAAGACTGCAAAATCATCGAGCAACACTGAAAAAAAATCACCAAGAGAAAAGTACGTAATTCAAAAGTCAATAGTAAACACAAAGGGCCTCATTACGATGTTGGTCGGAGTTGCCTCTGACCGACACAGTCATGGCATCGGGACCGACCGACCGCATGATTACGTTGCGACCGCACACTGTGCAGTCGCATACTCTCATTTCTCTAGGGGAGTTTGTGTAAATCCCTGCACTCTGTGGCGGGCACCTCAAGGTGCCTGCCACAGGGTGCAGGGATTTACAGAGGTCACCATAGGTGCCCCCCAGGCCACCAACCCTAGGCCGCCCTGACAAGGGAGCCCTGCTAGGGGCCCCCAAAGTCTCTTTCTGACAGCCTTTCTGTGTCAGAAAGGCTGCCAGAAACCGACATCGTAATCTTGACGGCAAGAAACGCCGTCCTATTGGGATTACGGGCCGGTCCTGACTGGCCGACGGGCTCCTTGAGCCAGAAGCCAGCCGGAATGACCGGACGATTTCAATTCCAACCGCCTAGATTGCAACTAGGTGGTTGGAATTGAAACCGACGATGTCGGTCGCAAAGCCTCCGACCGTAGATTATACAGTATAATATTCATACAGTGTTCACCCAGTACTAGGTTCGTTGCTTGTCACCTGTACATATTTCTTACCAACCTTAACTTTGCCACAAAACACCCCCTGCGCTAGTCAAGCACTATCTATACACTGCTGCATCAGTTCAATCAACATCTTGTGTGAACCTCAGGTATTGTTCAAAAGGTTCCCAGAAATCTCTAGGTCTAGAGGCCTGTGGTAATTCTTCTGCATATGTTTCCAGTGACTCTTTGCAGTAGGTCCTATCTGTTATCCAGTCTTTGTATCGCGGTGGGCGCCTACTACCCCATCATAGTGCAACTCGGCGTTTGGCTAGTAATAATGCCACCGCCAGAAGCTTTCGTCTTCTAGCCAGCCGAATCTTATAGAGACCCAACAAACAGACTAGTGGAGCATTTGGTATCTGCTCAGATAGCATAGCTGTAAGAGTGTTAGTGACTTCCTGCCAGTATGATTTGAGCTGGGAACATTCCCATGCCATGTGTAGAAAGTTCGCATTAGGACCGCCGCATCTGTGGCACCTATCGTCCGGTCTAAGTCCATATTTATGTAATTTTGCGGGAGTATGATATGTTTGATGTAGGAATTTAAAATGAATAATGCGCAGATTGAAATTTGATGTTAGCAGCTGCATTTGTGTACAACTATAATCCCAGTATTTCTTGTCTATAGGGTTACCAACTGCCTCCTCCCATCTCTGAAGCGATCTATCCTGGGCTTGACTCTGTTCCCCCTGTGATGCATTATACAGGCGTGTTACCAATCGTTGGCGTGTAGGTACTGTTAGCAGGATTTGCAATGCGTTAAGCTGTGGTGGTTCATCTGGGAACGATGAATATAGCTCCCTAACAGCCATACGCAGCCGCAGGTACGCAAAGATCTTCAGTGGTGTGCGGTGTATACTGAGGGACGGGTCATCTTGTGGAATAAATCGGTTGTGCTGGAAAATATCACTCATAGTACGTAAGCCCATTTCCCCCAGTATATTTAGCATATTCTTCTCTTGTGTGACTGTTATTCGTGGATGGTGGGCGATGGGCAACGCCGGAGCATATATTGGGAGTTTCTGTGCACGTTGTGCTAATGTATACCATGCTCGTGATGTGCAAGTTACAGAGTGTATTTCATCCCTCGGGGTGTGTCCCTTCGGGTTGGATATATAAGTGATTAATGGAAACGGTAATGCCCTCTCATGTTCCACAGCAATATGCGGTATATGCACATGTGGATGTAACCAGTAATGGGCATGTTGTACCTGGGCACAGTAAAAATATAATTGGAGATCTGGTGCTCCAAAGCCACCTTGATAATATAGTTTGGTTAAAGCTTTCCATCCAACTCTCGCCTGCTTTCCGGCCCACGTTAGTTGCTGCATTGCTGAGCGCAATCTAGAAAACAGCGCTTGTGTAAGCCAAATCAGAATGTTCATAAATAAGTATAAAAATCTTGGCAGGATCACCATCTTTTGTATGGTGATCCTATCCGCCAGGGACAAAGGCAGTTTGATCCACCGGTCTACCTGTTCTTCTAATTTCGTTATTGCTCTGCCATAGTTCTCACGAATCACCGTCTCTGGATTCCGGTGTATCCATGCACCAAGGTATTTTACCGGTTCAGTCCGCCATTGCAGTGGGAATTTCAAGTTGGGCTGTGTTGTAGCTAATGTGAGTGGTATGACCACCGATTTGTCCCAGTTGATACTGAGTCCTGAGTAGCGTTCGAACTTAATGTACTCCCTAATGAGTGGGTTTAAATTTGTGTCCGGATAGCGGGAGTAGAGAACCATATCATCGGCATATAATGATATGCCGACTGGGCGAAGTTGGAATTGGAGACCAGATTCAGGGTGCTTTTGGCGAATTTTACAGGCTAATGGTTCTAGTGCTAATGTAAAGAGGAGCGACAAAAGCGGGCACCCCTGTCTGGTTCCGCGACTTATATTAATCGGGTCAGATGTATTCCTGTTTATTCTAATGCGCGCACTGGGTTCGGTGTACAAAAGCGCAATCCAACGCAAAAAAGGTTCTGGGAAACCCATCCTGCGCAGTACTGTAAACATAAATACCCACTCCACTGAGTCAAAAGCCTTTGCCGCATCCAATAAGGCTGCGGCTGCTGGCAAATCGGGATTTAATTGGTGAAACATTGCAAAGATAGTCCTTAGGTTTTGCGTAGTGGATCTTGTCGGTATAAAACCGGCCTGATCCGGCAATACCAGGGTCCGTAACAGAGGGGGTATTCGTGTTGCGATTATTCTAGCTAAAATTTTAGCGTCTATATTTATTAAAGACAGTGGGCGATAAGAGTCGCACTTAGCTGAGTCCTTGTCTGGTTTGGGAAGAGTAATTAATAGCGCCTCTCTCAACGAGGCCGGGAGCATACCATCCTCGTAGGCTTCTTCATACATCTCGGCTAAGTGCGGGATTAGCAAGTCTCTAAATTCTTTGTAGAATTCCCCAGGGAGTCCATCCATACCGGTAGCTTTATTATTGTGGAGGGAGTTAATCGCCTCTTTTATCTCATCTTCCGTGATGTGATGGCAAAAATATTCACGATGATCATCGGACAGCCACGCTAGAGCAATGTCGTCCAAATAATCGCAGATTTCAGGTGGAGACACCGTCGTTTGTGTAGAATAGAGGCGGGTATAATATTCTGCAAAGCAATCTAAAATCGACGGGTGTCATGTGTAAGTTGGCCTTGCATGTTTTTTATTTGTGTTATATATGCAGACCGATGTGCAGGTCGTATTCTGTGTGAGAGTGCACGTCCTGGGCTACCCCCCTCACCATAATTTCGTGCAGTGTGCCTGCGTGAGATATATTTAATCTCATCCTCTGCGAATCCATGATAGGTGTCAACTTTCTGCCTGATGTCCGCTAGTATTTTGGGGTTCTGGGTGGCCTCAAATTCCGTCTCTAGCTGTTTAATATCCCTTTCTGTCATAGACAATTGCTGTTGAATGTCTTTCAAGATGCCTGCATGCTTGCCAATACAATGACCCCTGATAGTAACCTTAAAGGCCTCCCATAATGTTTTCGCGCTACTGACAGATCCTGCATTTAGATCAAAGTATTCTACTATAGCCTGATGTAGCTCAGAGCAAAATACCTGGTCAAGGAGTGCGCTCTGCTGCAGACGCCAAGTGAACTGACGAGGAGTATGGGTATGGATGACAAGTGCTAAACGGACGGGTGCATGGTCCGACAGTGTCTTAGGCATTTGGTCTATCAAAGTCGTCCATGTGCTAACGTCTTGTGTAGCTAGCCAGTAGTCTATTCTCGACCATGTATTATGCGCTGTGGACGTGCAAGTGCCCTCCCTGCGACCTGGGTGTCTCAAACGCCATAAATCAATCATTGCGCATTCTTCCATACCTTCTCTGAGCGTCTTTGCCGATTGTCTCCCGTATCGTTCATTGCCTGTGGACCTATCCAAAGCAGAATCTAAACACGTGTTAAAATCCCCACCCCATATTATGGCCGTGGATGGTAAATCACGCAACTTTGCCCATATGTGAGCAAAAAACAGCGGATCAACAGTGTTTGGACCGTATGTTGTGACTATTGTTAAAGCAGTACCTCCAAAGTTGCCCTGGACTATAACGTATCGCCCCTAGTCATCCTTGATGGAATTAATAAGTGTGAAGGGGGTGCCGCGGCGAACAAGGAGCATCACACCTCTGGCATAGGTAGAATAGGAAGATGCCATACGATAAGAGGCCCACCTTGTGCCTATACTCCTCTCTGTGAGGTCTGCGAGGTGTGTTTCTTGCAGACAAGAAACGTCTACTTTATGTCGATGTAGGTATGCCAGGACCTTGCGAATTTTTTGCGGATTATGAAGGCCTCTTACATTCCAGGTTATTAATATTAGTGATCTAGTATGTCTTGTTCTTTTATCCATACTCAGTATTGCCCTGACCTGGTACTTACCAGTAACTTGTGTAGGAGTCATTGCCGTGTATGATGGTATCTACTGCGGTGATGCTGACCAGGTTTTTCAAATTAACACCCCACCCACCCCCTCCCACTTCGCCATCCCCTTTACAGCAAAGACAATCCCCAAAAAACTAGAACATACCCCACCCACCACCCCCAATTTCCCAAACAAAAAAATATCGAAGTGTGGTGTACACAGGTGGGCGGGAGCTGCCATCCTAGGTTCCCTGTGAAGCAACTTCACATGGGTGGTCGCCGTAGTTGCATCAAAACTTATGCACTCCTGAGCCTGCAACTGAACATCTATGAATCCAAGTCTACCACTTACATCAGTGGTCCAAGTAACTCTTGAACGTGTGATACAATCAGCGCTTATATCCAAATATATACTACAATAAAAGCTTTCTCTCGAACCACTTATTGGCACTTATCTGTATCCGTCGGGGACATATTATGGAAGCGGCCATCAGGAGGTCACAGGTATTTTATGATCATATTTGAAGTAGTGTACATTGACATCCTGATCAACACTGCTTACTTCGCCCCCCTTGTGTCACTGTCCATGTGTAGACTCAGAGCTACAACCAACAGCGCCGGCGTGCGTCATCTTATAAGTCCTCAGCGACATCCTGTTCTGCACAGTTCAAGAAGTGTAGGTATTCTGTGAGTTCTATCTCGTTATTCAACATCCGAGGTAGTAGCTTGTTCTTCCGGTCCTCCTCTCTGTGATCTCCTGCGTCCGCTCTGGGATCCTCTCTGTTGCAAATACTTGAGCACCTCTTTTGGTTCACTGTAGATCATATGGTTTAATTCTTTTATTATACACTGCAAAAAGGCAAGTTCGCGGAACCCGGGCCACAGTGGCCCAACAGCAATACTGATCAGTGCATTATTTGGCCAAAATCAACAAAGAGCAAATACAATCCCACCCACCTCCTGAAGAGACAGAAAAGAAAGAAAAAAAGGGGAACCTAAAGAGAGCCACCCCCCACCCTTCCCGGTCCATTCCAGCGAGATAGCGCTGTGCCAGGCGGGTCAGCGGTCCTGAAGGTGGGCCAGCCTACGCGGAGGGGTCTGGCGTCGTGAGGCGTAACAGGCGGAGATACCTCGGGCAGTAAAGCTCCTGAAATTCTTGCGCAAGTAGTGAGAGGAACGGCTGCCACAAGTTGCCGAAGGAGGAACCTTTCCCCGCTAGTGTGAGAGAAATTTTTTCCATGCCTAGTACGTGCCATATTCGTTGATACCATCCTGAGTGTACAGGAATACGGGGGGTTCTCCAGTGAATCAGTATGTTCTGGACTGCTGTACCCAGCGCTATGGCTATCTGCTTCCCTCGCCTAGATTTCAATGGGTAAGTGAGCGGATTTGGCACCCCCAATAGGACATAAGCAGGAAACCTAGGGATTTCAGTGTTGAGATGTTTGTCCACGTCATCTAGAATGTGTGTCCAATATGTCCGAAGATATTCGCAGTCCCATAGTAAGTGGACCAGTGTGCCCCTCTTCCTGCAGCCCCGCCAGCAGTCAGGTCTTTGTGTCGGGTCAGTTTGGTGGAGCCTCTCCGGGGTGTAGTATCAGTGGTAAACCAACTTGGTTAGTGTCTCAGTGAGGCCAACGTGGCTTGCTGTATGGCGCGCTCGATAACAAGCACCCTCCCATTCTTCAAGGCTAAGGGGACGTCCCAGGTCTCTGTACCAGCGTGTGCGCCCCGCATGGTAAGTATGGGTGTATCTGGACAGAAGCATATTATATAGGTCTGAAATTAATTTCTTGCCCAAGGTCCGCGTGATGAGCCATCGTTCGAATGAAGTGAGGAGTCTAGTGGCCTGGGAGCGGTTGTCAGGGTGCATAGCCCAGTGTCGTACTTGTAAGTAGTGCATACATTCAGATTCCGGGAGGCCGTAGTCTGCCCGAAGCTGCGAGAAGGGGATGATGTCACCCTTGGCGAACAAGAGACCTAGTGCGCGACAACCGGCTTTCTGCCACAAGCGATAGGGCTGTTGGCCCATCCCTGGGCCAAAGTCAGGATTGTCCACCAGTGACGTGAGTGAAGATGGGAAAGTTGTAAGGCTATGGTGCGTGTTGGTCAGGTCCCAGACTGTGAGAATTGAGCGTGTCACCTCAGAGGCGTAAAGATTGGGGGGGCGGTGAGTCTTCAAGAGGAAGGGGATTTTCATGAGAGACGTACCGGCCACGGCTCGAACTTGAAGGAGCCAGTGTTTTTCAGATGCAGCCCGGCTCCACTCAACCAAGTATCAGAGCTGCGTGGCGTTATAATAAAGCGTGAGGTCCGGGACCCCCAGACCACCTTCGTGGGGCGGGAGGAATCCAACTGTCCGTTTAAGTCGTGGCTTGCGCCCCTGCCAGATGAAGTGGGAAAGTTCCGACTGTACCCTATTGAGCCATCCAGATGGGGGCGGCAGGGGGAGCGTCTGGAATAAATAGAGAATTTTGGGGAGTATTGTCATCTTGATAGCTGCCACTCGCCCCAGCCATGAGATCTGATAGTGTTTCCACCTCTGCAGCTCAGTACGGATGTGTGAGTGAGGAAGGGAGTAGTTAGAGGTACGCATGACCTGTAAGGTCGGGCCAGGTGGATACCCAGGTAGGGGACGGTATCTTTGGACCACTGCAGGGGATAACGAGCCTGTAGAGCCTCCTGCTCCTGGGATGACAGGGAAAGATTCATCGCTATAGATTTGGTCAGATTGACCTTAAACCCAGAGGTGCCCGCAAAAACGTCCAGTTCCTCCAAAAAGGGTCCCAACGCCTGCTCAGGATTCTCTAGGGTGATGAGCACGTCGTCGGCATAGAGGCTTATAGTGTGCGTGTCCCCTCCAAAGCGAACGCCCGTAATCTGAGGGCAATCTCTAACCCTCTGAGCCATAGGCTCCATATAGAGAGCGAAATGCAGGGGCGACAAAGGGCATCCCTGCCTCGTACCTCTATTGATAGGGAATGGGGTAGAGGTGTGCCCATTGATCCGTACTGTGGCGGTGGGAGACCTGTAGCAGTTAAAAATGTGTGTCCGCATCTTTTCCCCAATACCGAAGTGGACCAGTGTCTGCTCAAGATACGGCCAGTGGACCCTATCGAAGGCCTTCTCCGCGTCGATGGTGAGGAGTAGGGGTGGGCGGAATTTGCGTAGTCGCGCTACGCAAAGCTCCGCGAAACGGTAAAAAATCTCCACGAGCACTCAAAAGTTCCGCAAACACGCGGAATTGCTTGTTCCGCCCGTTCGCAATGCTTTTTTCCTGTTTGCAAACGCTGTTTGCGTGCTCGGGGAGAAATATCTCGCGAACACGCATTTTGAAAGCGTGCTCCGCGAAGCCGCAGATCGCGGAATTTTTGGCAATTCCGCGTTCTCCGCGGAACGCGAAATTACCCAAATTCCGCGAGCGGAACGGAATTTACCACCCAGGCCTAGTGAGGAGCATGTATTTCCCAGGGATGCAAGAGGCCTTCTCTATGAGGTGCGCGACACGTTTTGTGTTGTCACTCGTCTGCCGCTGCGGAATAAATCCTGCCTGGTCAGGATCCACTATTCTCTGCATGTAGGGGGCAAGCCTGTTAGCCAATATGCCGGTATAGAGCTTGAGATCTACGTTTAAAAGTGAGATTGGCCGATACGACCCACACTCTGTACTGTCCTTCCCTGGCTTAGGGATAACAGCTATCGCCGCCTCTAACATGGAGGAGGGGATTGCCCCAACCGTTGCAAAGGAATTAAAAAGCCGGGTGAGCAAGGGGGCAAGAGTCGTGCAGAACTGCTTGTAGAAAGCAGCGGTGTAGCCATCCGGGCCGGGTGACTTGCCCAATTTCAAGCGGGAGATGGCCGTGATAACCTACTCTGGTCTAATCTCTCTCTCAACATGAGCCGCTTGATCTGGTGTCAAGGTGGGGAGACGGGCCTGTGCAAGGTATGCCTCAATATCGGCTCCGTCAAGAGGTTGTGCATCATAAAGTTGAGCGTAGAAATTGCGGAAGGTCTTGGCAATAGCCGTGTCCTCCGAGTGTAGCTCCCCTGCATTGTCTCTGATTTCCCGGACACCCTCGCGCAATTGCATCTCCCGGAGTCTATGCGCCAGGAGACGGCCGCACTTGTCCCCTCCTGTGTAAAAGGAATGCCATAACCGCATCGCTGTATATTCTGCCTTGTCCCGATCAATGGCTGTCAGTTGTGCCCGGGCAGCCGTCAACTGCTGCCATATGCGGAGTGCCCCAGTGCGCTGGTGCATCTGCTCCAGTTCCCACACCTTCTGTGTCAGATCATCCCTCTTTGCTTTGCGGTCCGCATTGTCTGCGGATGAGATGGCAATGACCTCCCCTCGGACGACTGCTTTGAGAGCCTCCCATCGCGTAGAAAGGGCAGTGTCTGAGTTATCGGGATGTGCGAGGAAGTCCTCTAGGGCGCTCTGTAGTTGGGCCACTGTATCAGGTCTGTGCAGTAGAGCATCTCGAAAGTGCCAATGTCGGACCGGGCGTTGGATTTGTGGGAGGGCTAGTACGACCTCTACCGGGGCATGGTCGGAAAGGGCAGCCGTCAGTATGTCAGTTGAGAGCAGGGCATCGCGCAGTGCCTTAGAACCCAGGAAATAATCTAACCTGGCATAAGTTTTGTGGGCGCTGGAGTAGTATGAGAAAGCTTGTGACCGGGGGTGTTGGTGTCTCCAGAGGTCTGTGAGGCCTAAGTCATGTAGTCTGGTGAGACCTGTGGGTGAAAGGGCACCGACCTGACTCGTGTGTTGTGCTGACCTATCTAGTTCGTTGTCGAGCACCAGGTTGAGGTCTCCCCCTACCAAGATATGACGGTCTTGGGTTGCTGTAACATCAGTAAGAGCTTCGTGCAGAAATCGTTCCTGACCCTCGTTAGGTGCATAAATAGATCCCACGTGTAAAATATGTCCCCCCACAAGAAACTGGTAAGTGAGTAGTCTACCTTTTATCTCCGCCCCTTTCTGTATCACCTTCCTCTGGAAAGCCCTCGAGACTAAAATCGCCACACCGGCTGTCTTGTTTAGCTTGGAGGAAAAGAATTGGGTCGGGAATGCACGGGACCTAAGTCGGTGGCAGTCCTGAGGGAGAAGGTGTGTCTCTTGAAGAAGGCAGATGTCTGCCTGTGTACTCTTTAGGTAGGAAAGGAGTGTCCTGCGTTTGATGGGATTGTTAAGTCCTCTCACATTGAGGGTAAGTATCTTAACGGAAGCCCCTCGCATCTAGTGTCCAAAAGTAGGTGGGTGCCAAGCATGAGCAGCAGGACAACTGAAATCCCACAACGCCAGCGCAAGTGTAGGAAGATTATAGCACTCCTTGGACTGGGTCTCCCCCAGAAGAAAAGAGCAGATAGCGGAAAAGAACAGAAAAAAGGACAGAGCAAGAACCCACAAGAAGTAAACCCAGAAAACTAAGGCACAACAGGTGCCAATGAGAGTCTTGAGTTCAGTCATTAGTCCGTCATCCAAGGATGACCAGCAAAGAAGTCTACGGGGATGTGTAGTGGCTGATGGGAACCGCACCCCCCTCCCCTCCAACCCGGACAGCGGCAAAACACATAAAGGATATAGCATAGTGGACAGGCTCAGTCACTTGTCGATGTCTTTGCCAGGGCTCCCGGCAGAGCCTCCAGGACGGCCAGCTGCTCTTTCTTGACCACTAGCGGGTCCGGCCTGCTGTCTCCATTTTGGGCGACCGTCGCTGGAGCCGGGATCGGAGCGTGCACCTTCCTCTGTGTCCTCTGGAAGAGGGATCCCCAGTAATTTGCTTGCCTCAGACAGGGAACGGAGCTGGAATAGTTTCCCATCGTGCCGGAAGACTAGGCGGAATGGGTGTCCCCAGGAGTAGGTGATGTTTCGCTGGCGCAGTGCCTCCGTGATGGGCCGGAATGTCCTACGTTTCTGGAGCGTAATGGCGGCTAGGTCTTGGTAGAGGGCCGGTGACTGGTTGCAAAAAGTGATCGGTTGAAGCAGTCTGGCTTCACGTAGGATCTCCTCTTTGATATGAAAGTCCTGGACGCAGACCAGAATGTCTGCCGGGGGCGCCGACGGTGCCCTGGGAGAGCCCACCCTGTGTGCTCTATCCAGTTTCAGGTCGGAGTCTGGCGGGTTACCTAGGATATGGTTGAATAGTGCACGTACGTATCCAAAGATGTCCCCAGCCTCTTCATCGGTGCCCACCCCCCGGATTCGTATGTTATGGCGGCGGGAGTGGTTTTTGAGATCTTCTAGGTGGGATTGAACGTCTACCTGCTGCTCGTGTATTCGAAGAACTTCTTGCTGCATGGCCGCCAGTTCGGTGTCACGGGCATCGCTTTTGTCCTCCAAGGACGCCACCCTCTCTCCTATATCATCAACATCCTTGCGTATGTCTTTAATCTCCGCTGTGAGGTCGCGTTTCACTGTCTGGAGGTCATCACGCAGAGCTGCAAACAAGGATTCAAGAAAGGCCCGCGTCACCGGTGCATCCTCGGTAGTGGCCATTGGTGTTGCCGCGCCCGGCCGGCCAGGAGTCGTCGGGCCGCCGCCCTGCGCTCGGGCAAAGAGTTCCTTGAGTGAGTTCTCCTTCGTGACTGACTTGTCCCTTTTGCCCTGGGAGGATGTCATGCTCAGTTCCCCATGCCGCGCTGGGCCCCACTGCCACGTATCAGAGTGCGCGGAGATCCTCTATATCCTCACTTCACCCGGCCGAAGAAGATGGACGTCGGTTGTATTACCCCCGGGGCAGCAAGTGGTCCACTGGTGCTCCGCGAGGCCCCTCCGCGGCGCCGGGGCATCACCGCCCTCGAGCCCTCAGGGTGGCGCAGTAATGGTCCAGCTGCTGCGAAGGCACCAGTTCAGCCTCGCGCCTTCTGTGGAGGTCCCCCCTGTCAAGGTGCAAGGTGGTGTGAAGAGGAAGCAAGGCAAGGACACGCCAGAGTTCTGCAGGGCTCCTAGGGGCAGGGGCACCGGGAGCATGCAGTATTTGATGCCAGGGGCCTCACAAAGCAGGGGCCCGGCCCGAGAGTCCGCTCCGCAGTGGCCAAGTGAGCAGGAGCTGTAGATCCGGCCCGGGCAGGCACAGTCCCAGATTCGCCGCTTCACGCAAAAGGGTCGCCGCGCAGCCAAGGCCCTCTGAGGGCCCCAGGAGACAGGGGCTGCAGCGAGGAAGGGGGGCAGCAAAACTCACCACTGCCGGTCCCAGGTCGCCCGGTGAAGCCGAGGACCGGGATATCTCCGGATGCGTCACCTCACTCGCCACAGGCCTCGAGTCCACGCGGAGGCCGCCATGCTCCCCGGGCACACCCCGGCAAGGCCGCCACTCCGCGCAGGACCCGATCTTCAGGGCTATCGCTGGTCGCTGCTGCCGTCGCTCGCTTGCCCCAGGCGGTAGGGTATGCCTCGGCATCCGGTCTTCAGCCCCAGCTGTGCCGGAGCATCTCGCGGCTCATCGCCGCCGGCTTTGGCCTCAACGGCCGCGGCAGCGCCGCCCCCAGCGACGTGCCCACGTCCGGCGAACAGGCCCGGCCCAGGCTAAGAGCCGCAGAAATGATCGCCGAGGTCCCGGGAAACACAGCAAACGAATCGCCGGGGGTCACCAGGCAGTGTAGACCTCAATTCAGCCACCTCCTGTGCGATTGTAAGCCGATGCTAGTGCTTATGGTGCGGCGGGTGGAGGAGAGAAGGCAGAGCACGTCCTAGCTCTCCGCCATCTTGGCCATGCCCCTCTCACTGTAGATCTTAGACTTTCCATCATCCGTCACTCGTAGTCTGGCAGGGTATAGTATCGCGTATGAAATGTTTAGATTGCGCAGTTTCTGTTTCACCGGCACAAACTTCTTTCTCGCCCCCTGGACAAGCGGAGTGAAGTCGGGGTAAATAGATAAGTCCATACCCTCATGCTTCAGACTTCCCAGTTCCTGGGCTTTACGGAGGGCTGCATCTCTGTCCCTATAATTTAAGAGTTTGGCTATTATTGGCTGCGGCCTCGCTCCAGGTGGTGGCGGTGGAGCTAAGGATCTGTGTGCCCTCTCAATAATGAAGACCTCCGAGAAAGTTTCCCGCCCTAGTAGATTTATGAGCAGTTGTTCTACATAACGTTCCATAGGCCCTGTGTTTGTTGTCTCTGCTATTCCTATCAAGCGTATGTTATTTCGGCGGGAACGCGCCTCAATATCTTCAGCCTTTGCCATCAATGCTGTTAGTTGTTTATCCATTTTCCCTTGTCTGGTCTCCATCTGTGAGTGGGAGTCTTCGGCCTCAGAGATGCGGCGTTCCGCCATATCTATCCTCTCTGTGTGCCGGTCCAGGCGCTCGGACATGCGGTCCACACGATAAGTTAAAGAGTCAATCTTGCCATCTATATTGGAAAGGGCGGCTTGTATCGTTGAAAACATGGCCTGTACATCGCCATTAGTTACACCACTCGCGGTCCCGGCAGCCTGCTGCGTAGACTGCTGGTCCTCCTGGCTGTGCTCCGCTGGTTTTTTGGATTGGTCAAAGGTGAGTTTAGGTTGATTCCTGTCTGTTTTTCCCATGGCTGGGCCGTAGGCAGTAATCAGTACTAGCCTTCTATACTGCACTCTAGGTCATTTATTACTGCGCAAATTTTGAGTGATTTCGAATGATACTTCCTCGTGTGGTACTGAGGGGTAGATTGGTGCTATGTAAACTATGGCTGTAGAAACAGGCTAGGTATAAGCCAGGTAAGGACCGCAGACACACGGTATGAGTTGGACTTCCTGTATGGCAACTTTTTTTCCGCACTATAGCTCACCACGGCCTCGGGTCACTCGAGCTGTCCGCCCTCACCGTCCAGGAACTATGGGCCACATGATGGATAGGTTGTGAAACAGTTAAGTGGTTTGGGCAATATCTTGCAGGTCTGCAGCAGCAATATACAATATTTTACACAGGGGAGCACCCACTCCTCAATTGGAAGCAAGAAAGTGCACAGCACAACACAGCAGGCGATGACAGTGCTCCGGCTTGGTAGGATTTAACCGTGCAATCACTGCATATGTACCAACTCCACGCTCTCGCAGTGACGCAGCACTCTATTAATAATCACTCGCCACACCCGGAGCCAGGGTGAGCTCCACAGCCAGGGTAAGCACCGCCGCCAGGCCGTCCGGCAATGCCTAGGGATGCAGCGTCTATTTGCCCAGCATGGGATTGTGAGACTCTCCGGCCCCCCCCTCGAGATGCACGCTATGGGAGGGAGGGGGTTCCACACCATCGGGCGCAGGCCTTGCAGCGAAGAACACGAGATCCCTCTGTTTTACAGTATGGCCATAAATGTCACTGGCCTGCCACAGCTAGTGCACCCACATTAGCTGGATCATCAATGTGGGGCTCGATGGGCCTCCGACCGCCTACACCGTCGCGGGCCCCCAGCAGCAACGCTCTCACCTCGGGCTGGTAGTTAGTTTCAGACACTGTTCCCCAACAGCGGTTGGGCTACGGGAGGCTCAACAGTTAGTCCGCTATACCCAAAGAGGAGGCCGACCATCATGCAGCACCACTCGATTTCGGTCAGAGAGTCGCGACCGCTCACAGCGGGAGGGTTCTGTGCCAGCGTACGTGCCGTGCGTCGCTGCCAGCCTTGCACGCAAGCCCGCCGCCTCAACTGCTCGTGCCCACGCAGTCAGCCACACCAGCGTCGGACTCCAAATGACTCTCCCGCAGTGGTTCTGAGGCATTTCGTGGCGCAACAAAGTGGTCTACAGGCAGCGTCGTTCTTCCGATGTTGATTGCACTTGTTTTGAATATAGCACTGGCTCAGTTCGTGCAGGATATTGCAAGGATAGTTTGGCAGCCGGAGGAGCACGCTTAAGAAGCGGCCATCTTCCGACGTGGCTAGCTCCGCCCCCCACCATCTAGAAATTTAAAGTAATAACAACTTCTTTTCACAGAACACAAAACTAACAAAGATTTAATTTCCTCTCGTTCAACAGGATAATAACCATTTTTTCCTCAACAGGCTACATCAGTTAACCGTATGGACTTTTTTTCTTAGGAGGGCTAATTTCAAAGAAGAAAATAAACCTCAACATTATTACATGAAATTAATCTATTTTTTCTAGTTTTTTTTTTACAGATCATTGAAAAATTGAAAACACAAGGCAAGCCAGCTACATCAAATCGAAATGTGGCAGCAGATTGTTAAAGTATGGTGGCTACCTTTATTGTAAAGAAAGATTGACTGAGCCCGGAAGTCATTGGAGATGTGTTGAGTATTTTTCATCCCAATGCAAAGGCAGAGTGGTTACTCTTGGTGATACAGTAGAGAGAAACACAGAGCATAACAACACTGCCTCTGCAATGGAGATTGAAGTTAGGGAAAGTATTTAACAAATAAAGACACTTGCGGCCAGCTCCAATAAACCCTGGGGCTCAGTTTTGAAGGAGGTAGCCAGAACATTCCCATGCACATTGCCATTAGTATGCTAACAATCCCAAATTTAATAAAAATAGTTCAAAGGCAAAAACAGGCACATAATCCCCAAAGAGTAACTCCTCAGACCTATTCTGACATTAACATTCCCCCTGATCTGTTTCTTTTCATAACAAACCTTTTTTACTCTATGAGAAGGAAAATCCTCTGAAACGAATACTGATCTTTAGTACAGTACATTACACAGTAACCCTAGCGAATAGTGAAATTTGGATGATGGATGAAACTTTTCAATCAACTCCCCATCCGTTTACTCAAATTTATACTATTCATGCAAACAGTAATAACGCAACCATCCAATTAGTTTACGGTTTACTTCCTGACAAACAATCCTCAACCTACACTGAATTTTTATCAGTTGTAAATTCTAAAACAGTAAATAAAAGTCATAGGAAAATAATAATTGACTTTGAATTACAAATGATTAATACAATTACTAAAATATATCCCAACACACAAATTTGAATATGTTTTTTTCACTTTTCCCAGGCATATAGGCAATTTTTTTTTTAAAAGTCCTTAGCTGGGGATTAAATATCAAATAGTAAATTGCAATATGAACTAAAAAAAACTGCTTTGAGTTTTGTGCCTCCCGAGTGTTTGAATGACTTCCGCACTTTAATTATACAATACAAATACATTTCACGAAGTGAAGAAAAATTAGCTCCACTTATACATTTCTCAAACATACATGGATTGGCCAGCTAAGCAAGCCAGGTCACAGAAGGAAACCAAGATCTCCTCTTGAATGGTGACTGTTACTCAAAGTGCTTAGAAGGAGGTGGAAAAATCAATAATGCCATAGAGAGTTGGCATAATTAATTCAACAACTAAATAGAAAAAACTCCTCCCAACCTCTATCATTTCCTGGAAATGTTGAAAAAAGCACAAGGACACTGATTAGGATGGTGGATGGACTTCAGCCAGTCCGACGTCGTATCAGGGATTGGGCCCGCCTAACATGCTGTCGGCGATCCCATAGTAGGCATTACAATGCGACCGCCACCACGGCGGTCACATTGCCTATATTTTACATTGCGGCAGGTGCTGCTGGCTGCAGCTCCGCACCGCAATGTAAAAACGGGACATGTTACATATCCCTGCACTACATGGCAGGCACGATGCGGTGCCTGCCACATGGTACAGGGATATGTAGGGGGGCACCATAGGTGCTCCCCAACACCCACAACCAAGGACCAGGGGATAAGCAGGGTCTGCTACGGGCCCCCAATGTCCCTTTCTGCCAGCCTTTACATGGCAGGTAACCCACCATGAAACGGCTGGCAGAAAGGGACATCGTAATCCCTGCGGCGGTGCCTGGTAGGCACCGCCAGCATTGTAGGGACTACAAGCCCCTCTGCCGCACCAGTGGGCTCAAGGAGCCTGTTAGATGCGTGACGGTAAGTCTTTATGACCGCCACACGTCTGCCCACCATCATAATATGGCGGGCGGTAAAGTTGGTTGCGATGGCGGGGAGACAGCCACCAACAGCCTGTCGGTGTTGGTCTACTGCCCATTGTAATCAGCCCCAAAGTTTTTAGGAAATGAGGATGGTACAATCATTGTCAAGTATTCTGAGTCCTCATATTAACAAAAAAATAAAGGGATGTCTGAAAGACTATTGTCAAAGATTCATCAATTTCGATTAATGGGAGCCACATACTACCTTGACAATATTGCATACATTTTAGACTACTAACATCAACTAATACTCTCTAACATTACTCTCCAGTTTTGACTATATTGACAAATTAAATTGTCATTTTTTACATAATTGTTTTGTAAATTAAACAATTATCAGAGTCCCTACCTTTAGTTGTCTTCTTTCTTTGACTCTTAGTGATATTTTACGAAACTTCTCAACAAGAATCTTCCCAAAGAATCCAACAATCCAATGAGATGAACACAAATCCACAGAAACCCATTTACAAATATTTTTTGAGAAAAAAATCAGTTTTTCACGCTCCATTCTTCGCCAATCTACAAATAAGGTTATCCATAAAGCAAAATACCCCCAACCTTTTTTTCTATTGTAAAACATCTTTATCTCTCAAAATGAAATCAATAGAGAAACTGGAAACCAGTTCAAAAAATTCAGAATTGTTTCTTTAAAGGTGTTGTCTTCTTCTTTACAAAATGAAAGAACGATAAAAAACATGACACCAAAAAATGAAAATGTTGCTTTTATTTCAAATAGGTTTAAAAAAGATGTAGACATGATTTTTTAGAACACAATAATGAGGGGACTGGGAGCGCGTCTAGGTCCAACATACAAGTTCCATTAATGTACATGTATACAAGTAGAGTATGCAGTTCATTCATCATCAGGCAGCTCCTCGTTCGGCCGGTGCTGCTATGCCCAACGGGCCCCTCAAGGGGGCTCTTTGCCAGAGGTCTTTTAAAATGAGATGTCATGATGAAGTGTAAGTGGAGGTGCTGTGTGTGTAGATTGGTGTCTGAAAGTGAGAACGTTGGTCAACATGTTTCGTGCCTTGTAAAGTCCCTGCAGATCTGAGCACTTCGTCAGGAACATGTAACCTAATCTACGAATGATTGGGGATATAGTAGTGGTAATTAGCAACAATACCCAATCTCAAAAGTCACCCTCAAAGTGTAGGGTATACCTTATTATATCTAAAATCTGACCTGCAATGGAAACAAGACATATAGAGAGTGAGAATTAAAAACAAGGAGGGTATTCAGTAGATCATACCCCATTGTCACATAGCAATGCATTAGGCAAGTGCACAAAAAATGCATGTCATATGCAGAATCACGCCTGCTGTTGGGTGTGCAATACATATAAGAACAAACAAACAGGTAGGTCAACAAGCAGGTGATACACATGTGACATATAACAAACACACACATATAATCCTCATCATCCACATAAATGAGCATGGATAACGACTGTTGTAGCTAATTTGGGATGCCAAAATTTAGTAAAATCCCGCATGAACAGTACAGCTTACTTAATTTGAGTAAGTAAATGGTCCCTTAAGTGTTTGCAGAGACCGTGGTACTCACGGCGTCCAACAGGCTCGGAAAGCTGCGACCTACAACTCTCTGCCACCCTGGAGGTAATGAGGGAGCAGAGGAAGCAGTATATATGCTGAAGCGAGTGGTAATTATCACTCGCAGGTGTGATGAAGAGGCACAGGTGTGGGTAATCGCCTTCAGTGTCGTGCTAGAACGTAAATCTGATGCTCGATGACCCAAGTATGCTGCCATCTTGGGGAGCACATGGGTGCAATTTAAAAATGACTCCTATTAGTAAAATGCATGGAGGTCCCCACTCAGGAGTTAGGGGGCACTGTGTGTGCTCTCAGTCTCCTCTTCCAGCCGGCTGCTGGAAGAAAAAGCCGGTCGGGGCAGGACAAGCCGCTTGACCCCTTCATGAAGTGAGTGGGTGCGGGGTCCAAACTAAAGGGAAACCCTGCCACGGCAGCTGCCATATTGGAATGGTCTCTGTGGGGAAGAATGGAACAGTGTCATAATTGAAATAAAAAATAAAAATACATGATTTTTTAACAAATGTTTACATCTATGTAGAAAAAAACAACCATCCAAATGTGTGCATACGAACACAACCTGTATGGGGATGTAAAACTGCTTAAAACTGAAATAACATATAAAAGATCAAATAGAACCGCATGTCTTTCTAGCGTTAGATGCTGAAAAGGCACTGGCCCTTCCTTGGTAAAATTTGGGTTTGGCTCCGGCTATAGGAAATGGGTTAAACAGTAGCCTTCGTCAGAGTGAATGGGGTGATGTCCTTGGATTTCCCGATAGGCAGGGGTACGAGGCAGGGTTGCCCCCTGTCCCCTCTCTTGTTTGCCCTCACCATTGAATTACTAGCACATAGGATCCGCCACCAGCCTCAGATCCGGGGTTTTCATATTTCAGGTGAGACCGCCCTTGAGGAGAAGATCTCACTTTATGTGGATGACATCCTTCTTTATATCACAGTGCCCGCCCTGTCCCTGCTTTTCCACCTGTTTGAAGACTATGGGAGTTATTCAGGCTACCGCATTCATTGGGACAAGTTGATGCTTTACCTTCCGCAGAGTGAGACCAAGATACCTCCTCTCCCCCATCGTCTGCTACATACCACCCTTGGGTTTAAAATATCTGGGCATATTTATGACACTACGAAAGAAGATATGCTTTGAACGGAATCTCGGGAGGGTGATGTGAACTTGCCGGGAGAATATGGAGAGGTGGTGGGGACTGCTCCTCACATTGCTAGGGACAGCAGCCATGTTTAAGATGGTATCATTACCTAAGCTACTTTAGGCCCTGCTGTCGAGTTTTCGGCAGTCTTCCCGCCGCCGACTTGGCAGTCTGCCTGCCCTATTTAGATGTTGGTGATTGCATAGATGAAAGACCAGCGCGGTCCCGCTGTCACTGCCAGGGAATCTCGACCGCGTCAATGGTGGGATAGGCAAAAGAGGCTGTTGGAGGGAAGACCACCATTTTTTCTGCCAGGCCAATCACAATGTGCCTTCCCGTGGACACAACTGTGGTGGGGAAACCTCCACACCTGATTTGGTGGAATGGAATGCATATAAGGCACAAACTCACCTTTACTCACCTTCCCACTTCCTGTTCTGCCATGGACCCGATGCTACATGTCCTGCCTCTGCTGCTGCTGGCTGATCACGATGCAAATCAACATCATCATTGCCGGAACAGAAGGTAACCTCCTCCATTACCTGTTACCTGTTTTCACTTGGCTGTTCACATATGCTCAGGACTCGTGCATTATGAAATTACTCACACAAGCTGTAGCATACCAATGCGCAATGCATATGTCTCTAATGTTGATGTTTAATAAATTTAAAGTAAAATACCTCTATAACCACATTGTGCTCATAAACCAGGTGCCAGCTGCCTTACAAAAAAAGGACACTTGCAAAAAAAGGATACGAAATTAAAAATCTGAAAATCGCCATACAAGTGTCTGGAAATAAAGTACAAAAATTATCACATGAAAAACATATGCTTCACACATCATTAGGATAAATTGTGATTTCATCACTATGAGAGAAGTCTCAAATAGTTTGCAACAAGGCAAATGCCAGACCAAATGGTGTCCTGTGCACAGGTGTGCCTCAACTTGCATCCAATTGCACTGCCAGAGGAACCTTCCCGGGAAGGGGCATCTATCGGGCAGAGCAGGCACCTCAAAGATGTTTGGGAGCGGGTGGTTGGGTTTGGGTTTGGGAGGGGTCTCCTGGGAGGTTTGGGAGGGGTGGTCTTGGGTTTTGGCAGGGAGGGGTTTGCTCTTGGGATGGGGGCCTTTTCTTTTTTTAGGGATACCTTGGGGGTTGTAAGGGTGGGTATGGTCTTTTGCGGGGTGGTTTGGGATGTGGAAGGGATAAGTTGAGGGGTAGAAGGGGTAGGTGTGGGTTTGGGAGTAGTGGGTGTGGGTGTGGCAGGGCTCAGGGCAAGGGCAAACAGATGTTCATGGGGAAAATGGGTAGAATAGTCGAGAGAGAGTTGGGGTTGGGGGTAGAGGGAGTAGAAATGTCTGTTGTGCATGTGTCTGTTGATGGTGCAGGTGTCTGTGGGTCTCGTGATGTTGTGAACGTTTGGGTGTGTCTTGCTTTGTGGGTGCGTGTTATATGGGTGGGTGTGGGTGTTTCTGTTTTTTGGGTGAGTCTGCTGTGGATGTGCTGGGTGTGGTCATGATGAATGTGGCTGCAGCGTATGTAGGTGTTTTGGTGGTGGTGATGGATGTGTCTGTGGTGGTGGGTGCAGTGTATGTGGGTGTGCTGGAATGGTGGATGTGTCTGTGGGTGCAGTGTATGTGGGTGTGATGGTGGTGGCGGATGTGACTGTGGTGGTCTGTGCAGTGTATGTGGGTGTGCTTGTGTAATAGATGTGTCTGTGGTGGTGGGTGCAGTGTATGTGGTTGTGCTGGGGGTGGTGGATGTGTCTATAGTGGTGGGTGTAGTGTCTGTGGTTGTGCTGGGGCTTGGGGTGGTGTCTATGTGTGTGGATGCATGCCTCTTTTTCTTTTTGTGTTGTGTGTTTGTTTGCAGGTGTGCTGCTTGCGTCTGTCTGAGTGGGTGCGTGCAAAGGTGTGATTGTGCTTGGGGCAGGTCTGGGAATAGGGAATTTGGATGGGGATGGGGTGGGCCACAAGGTTGGGATGGTTGGGAGGCTGCAGTGAGTGAGGAGGCTAGACCTTGAAAAGACCTCTGTAGGCCAGACATAGCACAGTGAATGTCTTCCAGGTAGGCTACCATTTGTCCCATTTGGCTGCCAAGCCCCTGGATGGCATTGAGTAGTACAATCTGGCCTACTGAGATAATGCTGAGGATGTCAATAGCCTCCTCACTCAATGCAGCTGGGGGGGAGGGACAGGGGCATGGGGTGAGGTGCCTGGAACGAATGAGATCCCAGGCCGTTTAGCATGCCTGGGTAGGCCAAGTGGGGGGGGAGCAAGATGGAGGGTGGAGATGTTACTCTGGGTGGCAGACAAGGATGCAAATGGAACTGGAGCAGTAGGGTCCGCCACCACTAGGTCTGCTCGCTGGAGGAGGCCTCAGAAGAAAATGTAGAGTTGCCGGTGGCCTCTGTTGCACTCCCCTCACCTCCGGGCCACTGCATCCCTCAGTGTCGGTACCGGAACCACTTTGGCAGATGTTTCCCCTCCTGCGTTGGCAAATTCTCCTTTGACTGCCCCCGGATGATGCTGAAATTACATATACAATAGTGCTATTGGACCTGTGTAAATAGAACAGATCATGAACTTTGACGACAAAACAGTTACCACGTTTTCTGATTTCACCTGCTTTAAGCCTCTCAAACTTTGGTTCTACTTTAGCATAAGCACATGCATGTTGGCAACATTTTCAGAAGACACTTGGTCACAGTTATGTCACTCTCCACAATGGCTCCTATATCATATATGATGTTGTCCCTTATCCAATATTATGTCTCTTCAGGAACTGATTCACACCTCAGAATGGTTGACCTTTGCTGTACAGAATAGTGAACTGATGTCACCAAAAAGGATATACACCAACAATACATTTGTACTGTATGTTCACTAGGCCCTAAAATATGCACACTTATCATTCTCAAAAAGTAAAATATGAATCAATGTCTGTCAACATATACTACAATGTTGTACCAAGATTAGCATACTCTGAAAGCAGGTTACCTTTGTTTGGACATTTCACAATGGTAACACTCACTGCAAGTCAGTAAAGTATATGTCAAGTACCAACATTCATACATGAATTCGGTACTGAAGTTGCTTAGCAATGTATTACATACAATCTACAAACCAATGCTGTTGAAGACAGTCTGAAACTAATATTTGGGAGGATTGACAAATGACTACTACAACATAATGAAATACATAGCCCTTGAAACATTTCTAATACACTTCAGTACAGAGCAAAAACATCTTCACATTTGACTCCCAAAAATCTATAGTTTTTTTAACCTTGTTGTATCTTTGTGAAATGGTTTCAGTAAATATGCTGGCTTTCACTGTAGTCAAACGTTTGTAGAACATCACACTAATCATTACATACAATGATTCATATCTGATATTTACTTCAAAGATTGAAATGTGAATCACCATATGCAACATGGTACACCTTTCTACATTTCAACATTTGCCTAATGAATCATGAGTTTAGCCTGAATCTGAGTTATCCTGATGGGATATTCATACACATGTGATAGAACATTCCATCTTCCAAAATACCTTCAAGTTTCCCATTTTACTCCATCATTGATTGTTCATCTGGACATGACAAAGGACTTTGAGGAATGGTTTGGGGTATTTGGTACTCTGTCACCATTATGTACACATTCCTGTCTGTGTTCCATCAAAAAATGTATGCCTATCTCAATTATTTGGCCAAAAGCAGACTGCCTTACCCACATATTTGTGAAGCCGTAAGACATTCATGCAAATATGTCACTGTTTAACATGAATGAAACAGTATTTCTGATACTGAACACATTTTGGATACGTCTTGATACCAATATGTAGCCATCAATTCTACAGTCACTAGTCTTGTTGGTTCACATGCTCACTCTGGTTTGTGTAGAATCCCAACTTATCAATGTGACGGTTGGTACAGCCATTGTATCATAAGTACCTAGTATGTTATGTCACCTGTAAAAGGGCTAACATGACATTATCCACATCAAGGAAGGAGCATCACACTTGACACAATAAAGGCCAGCTGCCTGTTTGTTACAACTGTCTCTCATTACATCAAACAACATGATGTATATGTAGAGTTTAAGCAGCTATGTGTCTGCTCAGAACAGTCCATTGGTTGTAGACAGGAATCAGGTGGGATCATTATCCAAAATCAATAGAAAAAGCACATCATCATACACCTTGTACAAAACTTACACTTTCAAGAACTCTTCTTGAGCATTGGACCTTGGTTACCCTGAATGTTGATGGCAATAATCCTGGCTGCAGCGGAGCGGGTAGGTCAGCCACGAGGCTCCGAGCGGGAGCAGAGACACTACATTGAGTGTCCTCATACTTCGCTGATAACTGATGAGGCAGATTTAGATACCTGGAAGAGGTTGACTGCCTTTTCTCGGGGTAATGACCCACAGGTAGAGCATTTGGTAGGTAGCGTTGCACCTTGCCACCCACTGTAGATAGTTTTTATTATTCACTCGGTCCTGAAGAATCGCCAGCTGATCACTTCCGTGACTTATTGAGGCGAGAAACATGTTGACCATCTAGGGGTTGAGCGAAAAAATTTGTTGTCACATTACAACAAAATATTCGCCCCCCTCCATTTCTTTTAATCAGGTTGGGACCCTTACAGAATAAAATTCATCATAGAGGCTTCCTTTACCTGTTTTACATTCACATTTCACATCTACACGTACCTAGGCCCCTCACACCCACGGCACCAATACAGCGAGGAACAAAAGATCTCCGATAAAGAGCCCCTTTATGGGTGCCCGTCGAGCATTGCAGCGCTGGCCCGACGAGGAGCAGACCCATATGATGAAGCATGACACCTAGCTTGCTGGGTGTGTGAGGGTCCTAGTTCCGACAGGAGGTATTCCCCACCTCCTCACTACCTAGAGTATACACAAGGTGAGCAGGTGGGTACCTGAGGAACTCCGTACCTTTTTGTCTCTTGGCTTAATTTAGGGCATGTACGTTGGACCTTTATCAAGCCCTTTGCGTCCCTCCTTTTGTTGATAAATAATCCTGGCTGTAACAAAAAATGGTTCATGTAATATGTGTAACTCTGCTAAGAACTATTCCCCTTGCTGCTGCTGTTGGGCCCTCAACTGTCAATCAAGCTCTGGATAGGCCATTACACAAATGTGGGCCATTTGGGGTGGGGTGGGGTCAGGGTGTGGTGCACGTCCTTCACACATTGGGCGGACTTCCCGAACTGGACTTCTGCCATCTTGCGGGTCCAGAGTCTTAGGTCCTCCCACCTCTTACAGCAATGGAGTCTTCGCCGCCTGTAGACCCCCAGGGTCCACACCTTCCTGGTGATGGCCTTCCATATGTTGCCCTTCTGATGGTCGTTGACCTGCATGTTTACATGAAAAGAAAGAACAAACAATGGTATTGAGACTTTTTGTTTGTCTATACTGTTGTCCAAAAGATTGTCTACAGCTATCAGTAGCATAACTCATAAGTTACCATACATGTGTATTGTCAGATGCTGACCTAAACCAGCATCCTCATACACACTTTAATAGTGACCTTGTGCCCTTCCTTATCCCATGTCGTGGTCTAAACACACCAAATCCAGTCCTGTGACATCATTTAGCCCAGGGGCCCCTACATAATCTGTGATGTACCCTACTTCTGATCAGTGCTAAAGATTGTGAGCTACTGAAGGCTAAACATTAATGATTATGGCACAGGAAATAGTGGCAACTGTAAATAAGGGGCCTGAAGTTTGGACATGACATTCTTTGAAATGTGAGTCAATTGAAAATAAATGTTAACTCAAGAAGTCAGGGAACTCTCCCTTTCAACTGTTGTCCATTTAAAAGCATTCAGGAGCATATTTTAAGCACACCTCAAATTTTGACCTGAAAAGGATATATGTTCTTGACAGCTGTACCTCTGTGCATCAGTTGAATGACTGTGACTTGGGCCCAGCCTGTTCCATGATTCTGAATGAGCACTGGTCAATGATAGGCCTTGCTACCTGCTGCTTAAAGATCATAATGTCACATGAACGCCGTCTTTCCTCAACTTTTGCATTACAAGGGTCACCTTGTGCCCATCCGATAACTGACCTCAAGGCTGTGTGCTACTCTGAAGGAGTCTGGGAGCTACTGGTAGCTACCAAACTAATTTTTGGAGAGTCCTGGTCTAGGCTGAGTGATTTGTGTAACTATACACATAGCTAACATAATTTGCAATTGTTTTTAACACAGTAAATACACATCTCCAGGTGTAAAGAGTATATGATGTGTTTACCATTTACCATGATGTTATTTGGCAACTTATCACAAGTACATCAAACATATACATGCATAGATCTCTACATACACACCAATTTGAATCTAGGGCTTTCAACACACATCACATATTGATGGTGTTGTATATTTGACATTGGAGAGTGTATTCAAATCCCTAACATCATTGTCCTATGCAAGGACCACATTATGTGACACTTAACATCAACCACTACCCTTCTCTCTGGAACTCAAAGGGACATTGTAGCCTGTGTAAATGGAAAAGAGCCAGATTCACATATGTATGCCAGACATGTACCTGTTCCTCTGTTGAGCCATAGGGCTGGCCATACAGGGAAAGGACCTCCTTTGCCAGCAACTCCAGCTCCTCTGGCATGAAGGCAGGGCCCTATCACCTGTAGCACCTGGCATGGTTGCTCCCAGAGGTCAGAAACATCAGCAAAAGTGGAGGAGGTCTTGATGGCAGCAGTGTTAAGAGGCAAGTTAGCTTTTTTTTACAACCGTCGCATACATGTACAGGACATACGGGATCATCAGCGGAGAAGGACAAAGCCATTGGCCTTCTAACACTACGTTCACCAATGTTAACCTTGGGGATCCTTTACCCCTATATGTACATGCCAGTAACAAGTCGTTGCAAAAGGCTAACCAAGCCCATTTTTCGACTCATCCTCATGTTGGTGGATGTGTGCAACCCTAGCTCCTGGCAGGACAACATTCACCTTTAAGCTTGGCCACCTAACTTTTTTACCAAGCAAGTTGAGAATGAATGCTCATGCACCCTTACTTTGGCACTTTTTCATCTGATTAGTCTCATTAACTACCTGTAAGCCTGCCACAAAAGTGCACTATCTGACAGGTTCCTTTTGCTTGCTATAACTCTCCATTGGTTGTCTCCCCTTTTTTATCTCTCCCCTTAGGTCTTCTGCCCCGGTATAATCCTACCAGGGGTCACTCTACAGCGCCTGGTCATCAGACACGAATTCGAGAACCAGACCAGCGGTAGTGCACCATTCACTGTTTTTATTTTATATTTGGTCCTGATGAAGTGCCACCAGACCCGTTAGGGGCTAAGCAGGCATGAAACATGTTGACCCACTATACCACTTCAGCCCTGTAGGAACATTACACCCTTGTAGGGGTTCTCTCATATTTTAATTAAGCTTGAGCTACCACAGGAATAAAACATATGACAGTAAGACAGCTCCAGACTTATTTTATCCCACTAACCCAGTGCACTATCCAGCCCTCACACCCGCACACACCCTAATGCTTCTTCAAAAGATCTCCGCCAAAGAGCCCCATTTACGGGTGCCCGTCAGGCATTGCAGCGCCGGTCTGATGAGGAGCATGGCCCAATGATGAAGCATGACATCTTTCGGGGTGTGTGAGGGCATCACGAAGAAAGACCTCCCTTTCCCTTCCCCTTTCACTAGGAACTGCACACCCCTTTGATACAGCCTATGGCTGTGCCCATCGTGGAGTTTACCGCCCACTGCTCGGCCGACTGCTGCCACCTGATTCCAAATGTCCTATTGGCGAGGTCAGGCCCCTGCCATTTTAGGATTAATAACACTACTGTGTTAGAGACTGTTAAGTGCCTCACCACCACTACAAATGGGGGCTAGTCTGTTCAAATAATCACCCTTCGATGGTTACTTTTTTTTTTTTTTTTAAACATTTATGTATAGTGTGTTACTGTGCTGAAATGCTCTTTTAACTGTGGTGTTTTGTACACCTCCGTTGATGGTATTTTTGGAGGAAAAAAGTAAAAATAAATAAAAATATGTAAATAATACATTTGTAATGGATTTTTTTACACATTTATTTTTTCAGATTCATATCAAGGCCATAAATGTCATTTGTGATGGTTAAAGGACATGAAGCATATGTTGCTTGAAAATATGCATTAACCCATATATATTTTGTCAAAATACATGACTTTTGTGTTTCTCAACAAATAGGTTGCTGTGGGTCATGTAACAATTTTTCATGTTTCTCCAATGCAGACATATGAACTCTGGGAGAGTGAGGGGACGACAGCCTCCGGTGTACCCCCAATTTCCAGACCTTGCCACCATGGAGGAAAGGGATACAATCAAGAAGTTCAAGTTGAATAGGCAAACTATACTGGATTTATGTCATCAGCTGGAGCCAGATCTACAGCCTCACAACAGAAATCCCACATCCATTACACCAATCGTCAAAATCATGTCTGTGCTTCATTCTGTGGTAGTATCTGGTGGTATTTCACAACCAACTTTCAGTTGCTACAAGAAGTTCTATCTTTAGTGATGAGACACATCAACAGCTTCATCCAGTTTCCATGGCAGTAGGGTTTTGCCAATGTGAATGGCGACTTCTATGGTATGGTTCACCTACCACATGTGGTTGGAGCAATTGATGGGACACAAGTTGCCTTAGTGCTAACACATGCCAGAGAACAGGTCTAGTGGAATTGAAAGACCTTCCATTCAATCAACATGCAAGTTGTCTGCTTACAGGAATTGTACATCACAAGCATCTGTGCCCATTTCTCCTGCTCTGCCCATGAGTCCTTTGTACTACGGAACAGCCACATACTCCTCAAATCTCTCAACTTAGACCTGAAAGGGCCTGGCTTGTTAGTCAGTCCAATCTATCATAATAATGTTTGGGGTATTGCTAGTTGCATATCTGGAATTGTGTTACAATATTTGGGGCCTTTTTTGTCTTGGCACCGCTGAGGAATCCAACAATGCCAGGTGAAGTCCGCTTCAATGAGGCCTGTGGACGAACACAGTGGCCAATGGAGCGGGCTTTTGGGCTCCTGAAGGCCAGGTTTCGTTGTCTGGACAAAACTAGTGGAGCCCTCCTCTACTCACCTGCTAGGGTGTGCCAAATCAATGTGGCCTGCTAGATGCTCCACAACATCACCCTGCGACAGAACATTTCTTCCATCACAGAGGATGGAGACCATGAAGAGACTCCGGGTGAGGATCCTGCTATGCCAAATGAAGATGATAGTGGTGAAGAGGAAGGAGCTGATTTACGTCTAGATGCCATTGACAAATTCTTCTCATGAGTGTAAGTATATCTTTACATGTCATGTTTTTCACCGTTACACCAACTATTGATATGTGATGAGAGAAGTATGTGGTGGTACTTTGTTGGGAAGGGCAGTTCAGGGAAAATCAGGCCAAAGGTGTTTATAGATCAAAGTGTGGACACATTGACTACTGTGTTCAGTTACATTGGTTATTCCTAATTGTTTTGTGAAACTGTGTGCTCCAAAATTTGACTTTGTAATGTGGCCATCATGTTCTGTGCGAATGGTAATGTTTTCTTTTTGATCTGTTTTAGGTTCTTTCACCATTTCATCTTCATTTGGACATTTCAGAGTTGAGACATTTGCAGGTACATGGTGCTTTTTCCAAGTACAAAGGGAAGTGTGGTTGATCCTGGGAAAGACGGACACAGATTTTGGATGTACAAATCTTCTACAAAGGCAACTTGCACTGTGATTGAATGGGAAATTTGAAGATTACGTTGGACTTGTTCTCTGTCGTGTATTCACACTAAAGCAATATGTGCGCCATCATTTGCTCAAAACACATGTGGTAGTGGCGCCAAATCATAATACTCTCTCTTCACATTGGTCAAATCATCATTGTGTGTAAAGTGTATGTGGGTATTGTGTCACATCATTGTAGGAACACCACTGAAATTTGGTAATGATATTACACCAGATATTGGTAAAGTGGTGTGTATTGATACTGTGTCTACAAAATGTAGTGCTGCCATGGTTCTGTCTCTTGGTGTTATTGATATGGGTTTCCTTATGTGAGCCAGAACATCTGGCTGCAGCTGATGACATGAATCAATGATAATTTGCCTATGCTATCTTATTGTTTTGGACATATCCCCTTCTTCCATTTTGGCAAGGTCTTGAACTGGAAATGTGCAAACTGCCACTGAGTATTAGTGTAATGTATGGATTGTTATGATAGTGTAAATGTTGCCAGAAAAGTGGTCAAATAGGATAAACATAGTAGTTCATGATTGAATGGTATGACATATTTTTAGAGTCATGTTGGGGAACCTGAAATAAACAATACCTGCTTGCAAATTATCTGTGTTGTTTTATCATTGTCGAGTTATGATGCAATAAAACAAATGCATTGATAGAGTTGAAATACAACACCTGTCAATTACTTTTTGACTAGTAAAAGTATTGCACCAAACATGATGACATTAAAGAGGGTGAACATAATAAAAGCAAAGCAAAAAGAGAGGAAGGGAAGTCAGTCATGGTGAATGAAACCATAGTTGGAGAGTCCAATGTTAAAAATACTACTGGAATCAGAAAGGCAAATGTGTTCAGAAATAGTCCACAGAGTGAATGGTAGACACACATTGGCAGAAATTAGTGTTGAGGTTTCTTGCTGGCGGTGACAGAGGTCTTGCCATTCTTACCTCCTAGTGATCTGTGTGGACATTCCATGTCGCGGGGGCAGGGAGACACAGCAGTAGTGGCTAGGGGGACTGCAAGTGGTTCTTCTGGTGGCAGGGCCTCCCTTCTTGTGGCTGTGGCCAATGTAGATGGTTCAGATGTTGTAGGACCACAGGAAGGGGTAGATGGTTCTGGGAAAGCCCTGCACATGTGGGTGTAAATGTCCAGCAGCACCCCAATCAGGAAGCCCATGTTAGTGTTATGGGCTTCCATCTGGTGGCTGTGCTCCCTCTGCAGCTGCTTCATCTCCCGGAGCTCAGTGATCACCTGGCCCATCATGTCTTGGGACTGATGGTAGGCTCCCAAGAATTAATCGATGGTGGTCTGGGTGTTAGTGACCCCAATGGGCTCAGTATGCTGGCCCAAAAACACCCTCCCATGACCCCCTAACCCCACTACCCTGTGACCCTGGCCCAGTGTGTCCCATCCAACTGGGTCCTGGGTGAGCTGGAGGTGGTGTGGTCTCAATATCACCCAGGACTGGGGGGCACATGATCGTTGTCACAGTGGGAGGAACACAGGAAGTGGAGTCTTCAGGTTGCTGAGGTGTCACAGCTGGGGTGGGAGGTGTCAGTGTGGGTGCAGGGAGTATCACTGGAGCTGTCTGCCCAGACTGACCAGATGTACCAGGCTCTTTAAGCTCCTCCATATCACCATGAGTGCTGTCCTCACTGAAGGCTTGATCCAGGGTTGGAGTGGACGTTCCTTCAGTGTCTGGAACCTGTCCACGTGCTCGGCCAGTTTGACCTATTGAGAAATTGAGAATATTCTTATTAGTAAAAGTGTGCATTGTACATTCAAATCTTTTGAGACAAAAAATGTAGATACCTAGAAGATAAAATAGGTAGAGATTATTGTGATGATAGCTGCCAGTGGTATTGAACATGTTACCTTAACTTTTATCAATTTTAAACAGAACAACTTCAAATCAGTTGGCAATAAGATAGCCTGAAATGTTCATGAATTAATTAGGGAGTACACCTGACATCTTCCAACCATTCAGCCCAACACAGTGGAGAGGTGAAATGTGTAGTTGACAATTCCAAGGCCTAGCTGAATTCAAAACAGACATTTTCCCTAATTGGATGGATGTTTGGCATTAGTCATCATCTGAACAGTGCAGTGTCATTTTTTGCAAATACCAATTATATTCAGCATAGTCATTTGCATACCTAACAAATTTTGTGTCAACACAGTTTGGTTAGTGAAACTCATGACATCAATACAATTGGCTGAGTGGAACAGGACAACATTCAGAAAACACACCCATTTTCACAAGAGAGCATTGAATACGGATTGATCACTACATAACACTTTACCATGTGCTGAAATCTGTTAGGAAACAGAGAATGAGCAATGTGACATAGCAATATTCTTTAGAGAAACAGGGCATCATCGTAGTTGTAGTAATTTCAAAGACAACTTCCCAACACTTGCAAAATGGTGAGTGAAACATACCTGTGGAAAATATGCAGTGGAAATGGGCCAGACACTTTCATTTTGACAGACATATGGGTAATGGGTTATTTGGTGTTGTAACACAGGTATCATACCCTCATGTGACATGTATTAGAGATTTACACTGTAATCTTAGATGCAACACAATACATTTACACAAACAATAATAATTATCCGCTACTGATACTTTGAGGTTTGTATGTTTGGAAAATATTTGCAGGACACAGTGGCAACAGCCGAGTTGAGAACAAACAGGACACTGAGGTTTATTGTGACTTTGCAAAGTGTAACTTACTAGACTCCGCTTCACCAGGTATTCCTGTCAAGCCTTCAGTATGTAAGATCTGCAAGAACTTCTCCTCTCAGGGTGAATGGTATTGGGAGCCTGGGAGAAACACCACCAGTCCTGTTGGCCTCCATGTGATGCTTGGAGGCCAGGGAATGCACCCACCCGGGGGTCGTTCCACCTCTTCCTAATTTCCTCCTGTGCATGCAGGCTGCTTACTACAGCATTCACTCAGTCGACTATTCTGGCCCACATTTGCCGTTTCTGTGATAGCGGTGTGTTTTGGACTTGGGCTCCAAATAATTGTGTTTCTACTCTTGGGATTTCATCCACCATGACTGACATCTACCTCAGTAAAATGTGGATTTTGTGGGCCTGGCATTGTGCACAAAATAAAAATTAAGTAAAAGATTAACCACAAGGTATTAGAAGAAAGGGGATAAAGGGACAGGAGAGAGGGAGAATGAAAAACAAGAAACTTCATTTCACTAGCAAAGCTTCTGGGATCAAAAGTTGTGACAGAGCTGGAATGGCAAGGGATCATGGTCTGAAATGAGGTGTGTTTTATAGTGTGGTATGCGGGTGTTTCCATTTGGCCAATTGACATCAGGTGTGTTCTACTAGCATCAATCCGATGGCCACAGTGATGGTGCATTGTTGAGCGCGTACCGCGATGGACTCACTTCATCTGGGAATCGCCACTAGTAGACCGCCAGCATTAGTGTTAAATCTTTAGCGGCTCAGCTGGAACCTACCACCCTGACGGTGACAGAGTAATATTCACCAGGATTGGAGTCCACCGCATCAGAGGTGGTGTACCACAACTGCGGCAGGAAATACTCTGTCAACACGGACGGCAAGGCACTCTGCATGCATCTAAATTAGGCAGGCAAAAGACTGTCAACTCGGCTGAATACTAGTGACCACCGCCGCCGCAGCGGGACGGCAGTAAGACCGCCGAGATCAAAATCAGGCCCTTAGACTGGAATGTTTACAATGGGAATCGAGGTCTTGTCTGCACTATCTATATGGAGGTCAGAAGACTCAACGTCTTCTTGCAGCCACTTGAGTAGCAATAGCAGCCTGGGATAGAGCTATGAAATCCTCTGGGTGGTACGGTAAACCCATGAAAGAAATGCCACTGTGGGAGGGACACTGGCTTCCTGAACTATGAAAACTGAGGGGATTGGGGGCTTGGGATCTGATAGAGATATCCAAAGTGGGAGATCTGGTTGAAAGTGGTGACATTATGCCGTTCTCCTCACTTCAGTGAGAGTACGAAATACAAAAGAATCAATTGCTAAAGTATGCGCAGGTGCGACACACATGGAGGGCAGAGGGGCTCCTGGGTGACGGTATCCCAGACTTTGTCCCGTTGGAGGGGAGGCTACTGATGGAGGAATTGGGGAGGGGTACAATTTGTTTCACATATAAAACCCTTAATAACAATATGCCCTGTACCCTGCGTGGCCTGCGATAAAAATGGGTGGAGGATGTGGGGGACATGGAAGACATGACTGGGAGGAGGCCCTAATGCACCCTAGGGAGGTAGCCTTAAAAACATGGCTGCGACTGGTCCAATTAAAAAATTAGCACCAAGTGTGGTATGATAGGCATGACTTTCATGCCATGGGGAGGGTGTAAAACCCACACTGTTTGAGGTGTAAAGATAAGGAGGGCTTCTTCTTACATACTATTTGGAACTGCCCCTGAATGCAGACTTACTGGAGCGAAATCACTGGGAAACTTAGCGACATGTTCTCGGTACAAATTTCTCTAGACCCTACGTTTCTCTTCTTGGGGATCCCTAATGACATTGACCTACCCAGAGCCCAACTTCTGTTCTGTGGTCTCAACGTTGTGGTGGCTAAGAGAGATGAAGCTTGCTACAGGGGGGGGGTGGGAGTGTTTCACATTGCAGGAATGGAAAAGAGGTATGGACATGTACATGGCGGTAGAATATTATTCTCTAGATTTACCGGAAGATGAGGGACTATAGAGTTGGGGCAGGACCTGGTGGCAGTAGATGTGTTTTTATCTGGTGCAGTCGCTGTTTATCACTTGGTATTCTTCCTCATCAGTGAACTTGTATAGGCTAATGTCTGTGGTGGGGGTGGGAGGAGGAAGGGGTATGGGTTGTTAATGGTTACTGTTCTGGACTTGCACACAATGGTGTTGAATTACAGAACTGTTGTCTAGCATTTGTCTATGCTATGTCGCCTATGAAAAATAAAAATATATTAAAAAAACAACCTGAATTTTCATATATTTATCTACCTCCCTCCATCTCTCCTTACAATAAACTTAGACACCAAAATATTAAAAAAGTTCCTCCTTGCATCTGATCTTCACCTCAATGCTCCACCAACTGTAGAAACAGATGCTGAACAGTTTACGTAAAGCTGGAAAAATAAAAAATAATAAGGCCAATTTCTTCCATTGAAGTCAATGGGAAATTGGGAAAATGATTTAGGGCCTGATTATGACTACGGCGGACTACGTAGCCATGGTGGCAGTGTGGGCACCGCCGCACCGGTGGTCCGACCACCCAATTACAAGTTGGGAGATCGGACCGCTGCAACCACCAGGGATCACGGATCCCTGGCAGTGTTGCTACGGTCTTAAGGTCACAATATGCTTGGCAGTGCAAGCATATTACGAGTTTCCTTTCTGCCACAGTTTTCGCGGCGGTGAGTCCACCATGAAAACTGTGCTGGAGAGGAAACAAAGGGGGCCCTACAGGGCCCTCTGTTGCCTTAAGACCATGGGGTGCATGCAATGTTGTGCCCCCCCGTGTGCATGCATTCCAGTTCCTGCACAGCATGGACTGCAGTGTCCATGACGTGCAGGAACTGCCTTTAATGCTTCAATTGCGGTGCCGTTTTTCAGAGGCACCGCCGTGGGACCACCAAAGAAATACTCGTCAGACACAAGAAAACTTGTAATCCGGCGGGTGGTGCTCACACGGTTTTGCCAGTGTGGGAGTGGGGCGGCAGTGTGGCAGCCCCAATCCCACACCGCCAAAGTCATAATTTGGCCCTAAATTTTATAAATATATATATATATATATATATATATGTCTCCAAACTCCTCCAACCTCCGTTCCCAAACATGACTTCAGCAAGGGAATCGGCGAAAGATCACAGCACCACGCACAGAAGGTAAATCTTCAGTGATTATTTATTTAACCCATTAAAACCAAGTGCATAAACAAAACGGTAGAGGACGGTCTACGCGTTTCGGCTCCCAGCCTTCTACTGGACCATAGAGTTCAGGGGCCTAGAAAGTCTCTTTTAAAGTGCCAGTGAAATTTTACATTTCTTTTTTCTTTTTCGTTTTCATTAAAAGACAGACTAAGCTATACACAATCCTTAAAGGGTACAATTTTTTAACAATTGATTATTAATTTGGCTGATTTCAAGAAGAAATGGTTTACAAAAGTTTATACAATTAAAACCAAAGTTTCAAAGTATATATGTGCAAAAGTGCAAATCCAGCAGAGATTTTTAAAAGAAGGTGTAATTTAAAACCACAAATGGGATTGATCATACTATTTCATGTTTGTATTCATAATGGAGTAAAAGCAACTAAATATTTGTGAAGTACATAAATGTAATGCATTCATTATAGGCAGGATAAAGTCCATTTTCATTATCACTTGATCAGTTCAGATCAGTTAAGAATAAAATTGTAAAGTACATTTTTGTCTCTAGTATGTTTTTCATATGGTGCAGAGCAGTTGAAATATATCCTTTCCTTCCAAGATTAACATTTCTAATATTTAAAAAAAATTGTATATATATGTTCAAGGCAAAGATACTGATTTACATAAACTAAAGTGACTAGTGCATAGCATGTTTACATTGAGGTAAAAACAGTAAAAAAATGCATGCCACTTCAGTGCTCTCATTCCATCATAATCCTAACCACTAAGACCCCTGAAAGCTCTGATCATTATTTCAATTGGACATAATTGCTGCTATAGATTTTAAAGTGCTAAATCTCCAAATTAAAGATAATATGATCCCATTGGTGTTTTATTTCTCTTGTTCTCTTTTTTTTCTCTTCCCTTCTTTCCCTTTTCTCCTTTTCTTTTATCTTTCCTACTCTTCTAGTGCAACAAGATCGAATGCAAAACATCATTAGGGTCAGTATTTGTAAAATGCAGTCATTCATTTATCCATTACATTTTCTCAAACTATCAGGGGTCCACAACCATGTTGCCATTATTATATATCTCCACTTCCGATTACATCCATGTTCTATTGCAGATCAACATATAGTTCTGCGTCCAAATTATGGCCAAATGGACTCTCGGTACCAGTTGCTAAAATGAGTTTAGATTCCATCTTGCGCAACTCCAATGTTCTGTTTCCACCTCTCTCTTTTGTTTCACAATTTTGATACCACAATATTTAAGATGTCGACAATCACTCGAGTGAGACTCATGGAAATGTTTGGCCATGGGATAAGTGAAGTCTTTGTTTTTAATAGCACGTAGATGTTGCAGTATCCTCAGTTTTAGTTTGTTGATTGTACTTCCTATATATCGTTTTTTACAGGAGCATTCTAGTTGGTATACAACAAACTTGGATTCACATGTGATGTGGTCTTTGATTGATTCAGTTCGACCATTCTGCAATTTGTATGATGTTGTATTTTGACCATGTTCACACGCCTTACATTTGTAGCATTTCCAGAAGCCGGGTTTATTGAGCCAGTGTGAGGTTGTAGATTTTAGGGGTTCAAGATGGCTTTTTGTGAGAATGTCCCCCAAAGATGCTGTCTTCCTATACGTGATGTTAGGATGAGGTGACAAGACTTTTCGCAGTGTTTCATCTAATAGTAGGACACCCCAGTTCTTTCTAACAATTTTCTTAAATTCCCCACTCTGATTGTTATAATCCACAATGAGGCGTGTGGTTGTGTCCTTTTGATGTCTATCCATCTGAGGTCGTTTTTGTGTTAGTAGTTCTGACCTAGCTTTCTGAGTGACTCTTGTTCTTGCTGTTACAAGCACTTCCTCGGGGTATCCTCGTTCTAAGAAGCGTTTGCTCATTTCATTCAATTGCAATTCAATATCCTCCGCTTCAGAACAGTTTCTCTTCGCCCGTAACATCTCTCCATAGGGTATTGACCATTTGAGATTCTTTGGATGTCCACTATTTGCGTGCAAGATGCTATTACACGAGGTGGGCTTTCTATACATTTTCGTACACACCCTCTGGTCTTTTATGAACACTTATACATATATGTGTATATATCTATATATATCTATATATATATATATATATATATATATATCACACCAGTTCCGGTTTGGTTACGAGCTGTCAACAGGCAGTCCGAGATCGGGTTACCGGATAGCCCCAAAAATTACACAGCTCCTTCTACAATTTAGTAGAAAGTACTCGGACACTCCGACATGCTTCAATAAAGTTTTAATAGCATCAAACGACGCGTTTCGGCTTTACGCCTTGCTCACGGCCACAATAGACAAACTTTTCATTTTGCCATTTTAAATGCTCCACATTGTTAACATCAACAACGGACTTCACCCACATCTAGTGATTCAAGTAGTGCGAAGTATGGCGGCCATTTCAACATTGTTAATCATGCGTGATTTCTATAGTAATCTATGTATTATCACTGTTTTATAATTCATCTGGCTCATGTTTTTGCCTCAAAAGAACCAAATCCAAACATGATAAAAACCAACCCCATAGCGGTTGTCCAATTAAATCCAATATTACCGCATTACAATTTCATAGCGGCCATTTTGACACAGTAATGCTTTTATACGATGTATAACTGTGCAAGAAATCATTCATTTAATAGCGTTCCTGCCCCAGTTCGTAACTGCAATCCTTTGGTTGCTACATGTCACACTATCACAAAGCCTTATTTCCGCTATATCAATTGTGCAACTAAAACTTTACTCAAAGCCCCAGTGGGCGATTATAATCAACAAGTTATAACATATTATATTATAACCAACTCATAGATACATTCCTGCATTTCATAATTGTATAATTTTCAAAACTACCAATCTGTTCATACTATGCCATTGTTTCTATTCGTTTCACTGTCCAGCCCCAGTGGGCTTAAAAATGATATGGCTCCCAAAATTAATTTACATGATCCAGAAGTAATTATGGCCAGTTCATAGAGAATAATTATCGAAGATAGAGAACTCTCCACATTCATCACTGCCAAGATGAAAGTAAACAGTGCCTGCACCTGTGTGAAAATAAAAACATTGTATTTTTAAAACAACAAACTACAAAAACCTCCAGGGTCGAAACTGCACTTATAACACCTTATTCTTTTACATTTTTAACCATGCAGATGGATAGCCATTTCTTCACTCGAGTTCAAACCTTTTGGTAACAGTGTTTAGAAATGAATAATATATCTCGATTCCAATTTGCGTAAAAGTAATTCGCGATTCCCTTACATTTGGTAAAACTGCATCGATCACCACCATTTTCAGCAGCCTTTCATTCTGAAAATGACAGTCGAAAAAGTGCTGTGCCACCGGACATTGTCTGTTATTATGTCTGATGGCACGTACATGCTCCAAAACTCTTTTTTGCACGATGTATCGTGCTCCCTATATAAAAATTATTACAGGGACAGATCAGAGCGTATACACAATATGTGGTGTTGCAGGTTAGGGGTTTCTTAATCACAAATTCTCTTTTTGAGTTCGGTATTATGAACTTAATACAGTCGATGCTATTACTACAGGCTTTACAGTTTTTGCAACATCGAAAGCCTGGACTGCCACTGTTTTTCGCTTTGTCACTTGTAGTAATTAAATTCTGACTCAATTCATCACGCAGTGATCTACTTTTTTTAAAAGTGATCTGAGGATTGTTGTTTAAACTCTTCTTAAGGCTTTCATCTGTTCGTAGGACATGCCAATGTTTGTTTAATATTTTACGCACCTCATGTGCCTGACCTGAGAAAGTGGTTATGAATCTCATAGTGCAAAACACACAAGATGATGGACGGAATGCTGCACATTGGCAAACATTCACCCCCAGTCACAGATCTGGGTTTAATCCATCGTTATTTTGCTTCACCACGCCACCCCAGTTCAGACATAGCCATATGCAAATCAGTCTTGACCCTGTGCCTCATGGGAACAGTCCAGACCGAACTGCCAAGCCATGTCTTCCCTGGACCGGAATCAAGCATCCTAGGACCGGTTTCAGGCTATCAGCCTTCATCAGCCAGGATAGCTTGACTCCAGTGGCGTAGTGAGCACGGGACCCACGTCTGGGCATACCCTTCCCACTTAGGGCGAAATGCAAAACACACAAGATGATGGACGGAATGCTGCACATTGGCAAACATTCACCCCCAGTCACAGATCTGGGTTTAATCCATCGTTATTTTGCTTCACCACGCCACCCCAGTTCAGACATAGCCATATGCAAATCAGTCTTGACCCTGTGCCTCATGGGAACAGTCCAGACCGAACTGCCAAGCCATGTCTTCCGTGGACCGGAATCAAGCATCCTAGGACCGGTTTCAGGCTATCAGCCTTCATCAGCCAGGATAGCTTGACTCCAGTGGCGTAGTGAGCACGGGACACACGTCTGGGCATACCCTTCCCACTTAGGGCGAAATGCAAAACACACAAGATGATGGACGGAATGCTGCACATTGGCAAACATTCACCCCCAGTCACAGATCTGGGTTTAATCCATCGTTATTTTGCTTCACCACGCCACCCCAGTTCAGACATAGCCATATGCAAATCAGTCTTGACCCTGTGCCTCATGGGAACAGTCCAGACCGAACTGCCAAGCCATGTCTTCCTGGACCGGAATCAAGCATCCTAGGACCGGTTTCAGGCTATCAGCCTTCATCAGCCAGGATAGCTTGACTCCAGTGGCGTAGTGAGCACGGGACCCACGTCTGGGCATACCCTTCCCACTTAGGGCGAAATGCAAAACACACAAGATGATGGACGGAATGCTGCACATTGGCAAACATTCACCCCCAGTCACAGATCTGGGTTTAATCCATCAGTATTTTGCTTCACCACGCCACCCCAGTTCAGACATAGCCATATGCAAATCTGTCTTGACCCTGTGCCTCATGGGAACAGTCCAGACCGAACTGCCAAGCCATGTCTTCCCTGGACCGGAATCAAGCATCCTAGGACCGGTTTCAGGCTATCAGCCTTCATCAGCCAGGATAGCTTGACTCCAGTGGTGTAGTGAGCACGGGACCCACGTCTGGGCATACCCTTCCCACTTAGGGCGAAATGCAAAACACACAAGATGATGGACGGAATGCTGCACATTGGCAAACATTCACCCCCAGTCACAGATCTGGGTTTAATCCATCGTTATTTTGCTTCACCACGCCACCCCAGTTCAGACATAGCCATATGCAAATCAGTCTTGACCCTGTGCCTCATGGGAACAGTCCAGACCGAACTGCCAAGCCATGTCTTCCCTGGACCGGAATCAAGCATCCTAGGACCGGTTTCAGGCTATCAGCATTCATCAGCCAGGATAGCTTGACTCCAGTGGCGTAGTGAGCACGGGACCCACGTCTGGGCATACCCTTCCCACTTAGGGCGAAATGCAAAACACACAAGATGATGGACGGAATGCTGCACATTGGCAAACATTCACCCCCAGTCACAGATCTGGGTTTAATCCATCGTTATTTTGCTTCACCACGCCACCCCAGTTCAGACATAGCCATATGCAAATCAGTCTTGACCCTGTGCCTCATGGGAACAGTCCAGACCGAACTGCCAAGCCATGTCTTCCCTGGACCGGAATCAAGCATCCTAGGACCGGTTTCAGGCTATCAGCCTTCATCAGCCAGGATAGCTTGACTCCAGTGGCGTAGTGAGCACGGGACCCACATCTGGGCATACCCTTCCCACTTAGGGCGAAATGCAAAGCACACAAGATGATGGACGGAATGCTGCACATTGGCAAACATTCACCCCCAGTCACAGATCTGGGTTTAATCCATCGTTATTTTGCTTCACCACGCCACCCCAGTTCAGACATAGCCATATGCAAATCAGTCTTGACCCTGTGCCTCATGGGAACAGTCCAGACCGAACTGCCAAGCCATGTCTTCCCTGGACCGGAATCAAGCATCCTAGGACCGGTTTCAGGCTATCAGCCTTCATCAGCCAGGATAGCTTGACTCCAGTGGCGTAGTGAGCACGGGACCCACGTCTGGGCATACCCTTCCCACTTAGGGCGAAATGCAAAACACACAAGATGATGGACGGAATGCTGCACATTGGCAAACATTCACCCCCAGTCACAGATCTGGGTTTAATCCATCGTTATTTTGCTTCACCACGCCACCCCAGTTCAGACATAGCCATATGCAAATCAGTCTTGACCCTGTGCCTCATGGGAACAGTCCAGACCGAACTGCCAAGCCATGTCTTCCCTGGACCGGAATCAAGCATCCTAGGACCGGTTTCAGGCTATCAGCCTTCATCAGCCAGGATAGCTTAACTCCAGTGGCGTAGTGAGCACGGGACTCACGTCTGGGCATACCCTTCCCACTTAGGGCGAAATGCAAAACACACAAGATGATGGACGGAATGCTGCACATTGGCAAACATTCACCCCCAGTCACAGATCTGGGTTTAATCCATCGTTATTTTGCTTCACCACGCCACCCCAGTTCAGACATAGCCATATGCAAATCAGTCTTGACCCTGTGCCTCATGGGAACAGTCCAGACCGAAATGCCAAGCCATGTCTTCCCTGGACCGGAATCAAGCATCCTAGGACCGGTTTCAGGCTATCAGCCTTCATCAGCCAGGATAGCTTCACTCCAGTGGCGTAGTGAGCACGGGACCCACGTCTGGGCATACCCTTCCCACTTAGGGCGAAATGCAAAACACACAAGATGATGGACGGAATGCTGCACATTGGCAAACATTCACCCCCAGTCACAGATCTGGGTTTAATCCATCGTTATTTTGCTTCACCACACCACCCCAGTTCAGACATAGCCATATGCAAATCAGTCTTGACCCTGTGCCTCATGGGAACAGTCCAGACCGAACTGCCAAGACATGTCTTCCTGGACCGGAATCAAGCATCCTAGGACCGGTTTCAGGCTATCAGCCTTCATCAGCCAGGATAGCTTGACTCCAGTGGCGTAGTGAGCACGGGACCCACGTCTGGGCATACCCTTCCCACTTAGGGCGAAATGCAAAACACACAAGATGATGGACGGAATGCTGCACATTTGCAAACATTCACCCCCAGTCACAGATCTGGGTTTAATCCATCGTTATTTTGCTTCCCCACGCCACCCCAGTTCAGACATAGCCATATGCAAATCAGTCTTGACCCTGTGCCTCATGGGAACAGTCCAGACCGAACTGCCAAGCCATGTCTTCCTGGACCGGAATCAAGCATCCTAGGACCGGTTTCAGGCTATCAGCCTTCATCAGCCAGGATAGCTTGACTCCAGTGGCGTAGTGAGCACGGGACCCACGTCTGGGCATACCCTTCCCACTTAGGGCGAAATGCAAAACACACAAGATGATGGACGGAATGCTGCACATTGGCAAACATTCACCCCCAGTCACAGATCTGGGTTTAATCCATCGTTATTTTGCTTCACCACGCCACCCCAGTTCAGACATATCCATATGCAAATCAGTCTTGACCCTGTGCCTCATGGGAACAGTCCAGACCGAACTTCCAATAGCCAGAAACCGGTCCTAGGATGCTTGATTCCGGTCCAGGGAAGACATGGCTTGGCAGTTCGGGCTGGACTGTTCCCATGAGGCACAGGGTCAAGACTGATTTGCATATGGCCATGTCTGAACTGGGGTGGCGTGGTGAGCAAAATAACGATGGATTAAACCCAGATCTGTGACTGGGGGTGAATGTTTTGCCAATGTGCAACATTCCGTCCATCATCTTGTGTGTTTTGTTGTTCGCCCTATGTGGGAAGGGTATGCCCAGACGTGGGTCCCGTGCTCACTACGCCACTGGAGTCAAGCTATCCTGGCTGATGACGGCTGATAGCCAGAAACCGGTCCTAGGATGCTTGATTCCGGTCCAGGGAAGACATGGCTTGGCAGTTCGGGCTGGACTGTTCCCATGAGGCACAGGGTCAAGACTGATTTGCATATGGCCATGTCTGAACTGGGGTGGCGTGGTGAGCAAAATAACGATGGATTAAACCCAGATCTGTGACTGGGGGTGAATGTTTTGCCAATGTGCAACATTCCGTCCATCATCTTGTGTGTTTTGCTGTTCGCCCTAAGTGGGAAGGGTATGCCCAGACGTGGGTCCCGTGCTCACTACCCCACTGGAGTCAAGCTATCCTGGCTGATGACGGCTGATAGCCAGAAACCGGTCCTAGGATGCTTGATTCCGGTCCAGGGAAGACATGGCTTGGCAGTTCGGGCTGGACTGTTCCCATGAGGCACAGGGTCAAGACTGATTTGCATATGGCCATGTCTGAACTGGGGTGGCGTGGTGAGCAAAATAACAATGGATTAAACCCAGATCTGTGACTGGGGGTGAATGTTTTGCCAATGTGCAACATTCCGTCCATCATCTTGTGTGTTTTGCTGTTCGCCCTATGTGGGAAGGGTATGCCCAGACGTGAGTCCCGTGCTCACTACGCCACTGGAGTCAAGCTATCCTGGCTGAAGACGGCTGATAGCCAGAAACCGGTCCTAGGATGCTTGATTCCGGTCCAGGGAATACATGGCTTGGCAGTTCGGGCTGGACTGTTCCCATGAGGCACAGGGTCAAGACCGATTTGCATATGGCCATGTCTGAACTGGGGTGGCGTGGTGAGCAAAATAACGATGGATTAAACCCAGATCTGTGACTGGGGTGAATGTTTTGCCAATGTGCAACATTCCGTCCATCATCTTGTGTGTTTTGCTGTTCGCCCTATGTGGGAAGGGTATGCCCAGACGTGGGTCCCGTGCTCACTACGCCACTGGAGTCAAGCTATCCTGGCTGATGACGGCTGATAGCCAGAAACCGGTCCTAGGATGCTTGATTCCGGTCCAGGGAAGACATGGCTTGGCAGTTTGGGCTGGACTGTTCCCATGAGGCACAGGGTCAAGACTGATTTGCATATGGCCATGTCTGAACTGGGGTGGCGTGGTGAGCAAAATAACGATGGATTAAACCCAGATCTGTGACTGGGGGTGAATGTTTTGCCAATGTGCAACATTCCGTCCATCATCTTGTGTGTTTTGCTGTTCGCCCTATGAGGGAAGGGTATGCCCAGACGTGGGTCCCGTGCTCACTACGCCACTGGAGTCAAGCTATCCTGGCTGATGACGGCTGATAGCCAGAAACCGGTCCTAGGATGCTTGATTCCGGTCCAGGGAAGACATGGCTTGGCAGTTCGGGCTGGACTGTTCCCATGAGGCACAGGGTCAAGACTGATTTGCATATGGCCATGTCTGAACTGGGGTGGCGTGGTGAGCAAAATAACGATGGATTAAACCCAGATCTGTGACTGGGGGTGAATGTTTTGCCAATGTGCAACATTCCGTCCATCATCTTGTGTGTTTTGCTGTTCGCCCTATGTGGGAAGGGTATGCCCAGACGTGGGTCCCGTGCTCACTACGCCACTGGAGTCAAGCTATCCTGGCTGATGACGGCTGATAGCCAGAAACCGGTCCTAGGATGCTTGATTCCGGTCCAGGAAGACATGGCTTGGCAGTTCGGGCTGGACTGTTCCCATGAGGCACAGGGTCAAGACTGATTTGCATATGGCCATGTCTGAACTGGGGTGGCGTGGTGAGCAAAATAACGATGGATTAAACCCAGATCTGTGACTGGGGGTGAATGTTTTGCCAATGTGCAACATTCCGTCCATCATCTTGTGTGTTTTGCTGTTCGCCCTATGTGGGAAGGGTATGCCCAGACGTGGGTCCTGTGCTCACTACGCCACTGGAGTCAAGCTATCCTGGCTGATGACGGCTGATAGCCAGAAACCGGTCCTAGGATGCTTGATTCCGGTCCAGGGAAGACATGGCTTGGCAGTTTGGGCTGGACTGTTCCCATGAGGCACAGGGTCAAGACTGATTTGCATATGGCCATGTCTGAACTGGGGTGGCGTGGTGAGCAAAATAACGATGGATTAAACCCAGATCTGTGACTGGGAGTGAATGTTTTGCCAATGTGCAACATTCCGTCCATCATCTTGTGTGTTTTGCTGTTCAGCCCTATGTGGGAAGGGTATGCCCAGACGTGGGTCCCGTGCTCACTACGCCACTGGAGTCAAGCTATCCTGGCTGATGACGGCTGATAGCCAGAAACCGGTCCTAGGATGCTTGATTCCGGTCCAGGGAAGACATGGCTTGGCAGTTCGGGCTGGACTGTTCCCATGAGGCACAGGCTCAAGACTGATTTGCATATGGCCATGTCTGAACTGGGGTGGCGTGGTGAGCAAAATAACGATGGATTAAACCCAGATCTGTGACTGGGGTGAATGTTTTGCCAATGTGCAACATTCCGTCCATCATCTTGTGTGTTTTGCTGTTCGCCCTATGTGGGAAGGGTATGCCCAGACGTGGGTCCCGTGCTCACTACGCCACTGGAGTCAAGCTATCCTGGCTGATGACGGCTGATAGCCAGAAACCGGTCCTAGGATGCTTGATTCGGTCCAGGGAAGACATGGCTTGGCAGTTCGGGCTGGACTGTTCCCATGAGGCACAGGGTCAAGACTGATTTGCATATGGCCATGTCTGAACTGGGGTGGCGTAGTGAGCAAAATAACGATGGATTAAACCCAGATCTGTGACTGGGGGTGAATGTTTTGCCAATGTGCAACATTCCGTCCATCATCTTGTGTGTTTTGCTGTTCAGCCCTATGTGGGAAGGGTATGCCCAGACGTGGGTCCCGTGCTCACTACGCCACTGGAGTCAAGCTATCCTGGCTGATGACGGCTGATAGCCAGAAACCGGTCCTAGGATGCTTGATTCCGGTCCAGGGAAGACATGGCTTGGCAGTTCGGGCTGGACTGTTCCCATGAGGCACAGGGTCAAGACTGATTTGCATATGGCCATGTCTGAACTGGGGTGGCGTGGTGAGCAAAATAACGATGGATTAAACCCAGATCTGTGACTGAGGGTGAATGTTTTGCCAATGTGCAACATTCCGTCCATCATCTTGTGTGTTTTGCTGTTACGCCCTATGTGGGAAGGGTATGCCCAGACGTGGGTCCCGTGCTCACTACGCCACTGGAGTCAAGCTATCCTGGCTGATGACGGCTAATAGCCAGAAACCGGTCCTAGGATGCTTGATTCCGGTCCAGGGAAGACATGGCTTGGCAGTTCGGGCTGGACTGTTCCCATGAGGCACAGGGTCAAGACTGATTTGCATATGGCCATGTCTGAACTGGGGTGGAGTGGTGAGCAAAATAACGATGGATTAAACCCAGATCTGTGACTGGGGGTGAATGTTTTGCCAATGTGCAACATTCCGTCCATCATCTTGTGTGTTTTGCTGTTCGCCCTATGTGGGAAGGGTATGCCCAGACGTGGGTCCCGTGCTCACTACGCCACTGGAGTCAAGCTATCCTGGCTGATGACGGCTGATAGCCAGAAACCAGTCCTAGGATGCTTGATTCCGGTCCAGGGAAGACATGGCTTGGCAGTTCGGGCTGGACTGTTCCCATGAGGCACAGGGTCAAGACTGATTTGCATATGGCCATGTCTGAACTGGGGTGGCGTGGTGAGCAAAATAACGATGGATTAAACCCAGATCTGTGACTGGGGGTGAATGTTTTGCCAATGTGCAACATTCCGTCCATCATCTTGTGTGTTTTGCTGTTCGCCCTATGTGGGAAGGGTATGCCCAGACGTGGGTCCCGTGCTCACTACGCCACTGGAGTCAAGCTATCCTGGCTGATGACGGCTGATAGCCAGAAACCGTTCCTAGGATGCTTGATTCCGGTCCAGGGAAGACATGGCTTGGCAGTTCGGGCTGGACTGTTCCCATGAGGCACAGGGTCAAGACTGATTTGCATATGGCCATGTCTGAACTGGGGTGGCGTGGTGAGCAAAATAACGATGGATTAAACCCAGATCTGTGACTGGGGTGAATGTTTTGCCAATGTGCAACATTCCGTCCATCATCTTGTGTGTTTTGCTGTTCGCCCTATGTGGGAAGGGTATGCCCAGACGTGGGTCCCGTGCTCACTACGCCACTGGAGTCAAGCTATCCTGGCTGATGACGGCTGATAGCCAGAAACCGGTCCTAGAATGCTTGATTCCGGTCCAGGGAAGACATGGCTTGGCAGTTTGGGCTGGACTGTTCCCATGAGGCACAGGGTCAAGACTGATTTGCATATGGCCATGTCTGAACTGGGGTGGCGTGGTGAGCAAAATAACGATGGATTAAACCCAGATCTGTGACTGGGGGTGAATGTTTTGCCAATGTGCAACATTCCGTCCATCATCTTGTGTGTTTTGCTGTTCGCCCTATGTGGGAAGGGTATGCCCAGACGTGGGTCCCGTGCTCACTACGCCACTGGAGTCAAGCTATCCTGGCTGATGACGGCTGATAGCCAGAAACCGGTCCTAGGATGCTTGATTCCGGTCCAGGGAAGACATGGCTTGGCAGTTCGGGCTGGACTGTTCCCATGAGGCACAGGGTCAAGACTGATTTGCATATGGCCATGTCTGAACTGGGGTGGCGTGGTGAGCAAAATAACGATGGATTAAACCCAGATCTGTGACTGGGGGTGAATGTTTTGCCAATGTGCAACATTCCGTCCATCATCTTGTGTGTTTTGCTATGAATCTCATAGTCTCTGAGTTTTCTTCCCATCTTACTGGATGCAATAGTACATTCCTACTGACCTCTTCCACTCTCTTACTTGCTTGTTCGATAGTCTTCTTACTATATCCCCTCTCTCGAAAACGTTTACACAATCTCTCCACATTAAATGTTGTCTCTGTGCTGCAATTGCATTTTGCATGCAGCAACTCACCATAAGGGATACTGTAGATGAGATTAGGGGGTTGTGCACTGTTCGCACTAAGTATACTGTTCCCTGCCATTTTTTTCCTGAACAGTTTTGTCTCCAATGCCCCACCATTAATGGATACTTGTACGTCTAGAAAGTCAATAGATGTTTTGCTGATATGTTCAGTGAAGATTAGGTTACATGTATTGACATTGAGTTTTCTTACAAAACCTCTGGCTGACTCTTCATCCCCACTCCAAATGAAAAAAATGTCATCAATAAAGCGCAGCCACAGGACAACACTGTTCTAAAATTCTGCCAGTTGTGCGGCCACCTGCTCCTCCCACCAGCCCATGAATAAATTTGCATAGCTGGGGGCGAAGCAGGTGCCCATCGCCGTGCCCTGTGACTGCCTATAGATGGTATCATCAAAGATGAAGAAGTTGTTATTTAAACAAAAATCAATCATCTCTACAAGCATTTCAGAGTGAAAGAAAAAGAGATGGACCATGTTTTTAAAAAATGTCTAACTACCTGCAGTCCTAGATCATGCCTGATACTAGTGTACAGACTGCTGACATCCAGGGTAACCAGAGTGTAAGTATCTTCCCAATGATGCCATCAATTATTGTAAGGAAGTGAGTTGTATCTCTTAAGTAAGCAGGTAACCCTATAACAAAAGGTCTTAGATAATGATCAATAAACCTTGAGGTGTTCTCCAATAGGGAACCTATTGACGAGACGATCGGCCTTCCAGGGGGATTTTTTGTATCCTTATGCAGCTTGAGTAGGAGGTAAAGTACTGGAACTTTTGGATGGGCACATTTCAAATAGTTGCACTCCTCCCTCCCAATTTATCCATGGGCTGGTGGGAGGAGCAGGTGGCTGCACAACTGGCAGAATTTGAGAACAGTGTTGTCCTGTGGCTGCACTTTATTGATGACATTTTTTTCATTTGGAGTGGGGACGAAGAGTCAGCCAGAGGTTTTGTAAGAAAACTCAATGTCAATACATGTAACCTAATCTTCACTGAACATATCAGCAAAACTTCTATTGACTACCTAGACGTACAGTTATCCATTAATGGTGGGGCATTGGAGACAAAACTGTTCAGGAAAAAAACGGCAGGGAACAGTATACTTAGTGCGAACAGTGCACATCCCCCAAATCTCATCTACAGTAATCCCTTATGGTGAGTTGCTGCGTGCAAAACACAATTGCAGCACAGAGACAACATTTAATGTGGAGAAAGAGATTATGTGTAAACGTTTTCGAGAAAGGGGATATAGTAAAAAGACTATCGAACAAGCAAGTAAGAGAGTGGAAGAGGTCAGTAGGAATGTACTATTGCATCCAGTAAGACGGGAAGAAAACTCAGAGACTATGAGATTCATAACCACTTTCTCAGGTCAGGCAAATGAGGTGCGTAAAATATTAAACAAACATTGGCATGTCCTATGAACAGATGAAAGCCTTAAGAAGAGTTTAAACAACAATCCTCAGATCACTTTTAAAAAAGTAGATCACTGCGTGATGAATTGAGTCAGAATTTAATTACTACAATTGACAAAGCGAAAAACAGTGGCAGTCCAGGCTTTCGATGTTGCCAGTCAGTCAGAATAACTTTATTTCGCCATCACGATGAAGGCATAAAAGTATACTATACATAAAAACGTATTCAATACTACATATAGTTAAAAATACAATAATTACAAATTTCCAGCAGCAAATACCTAATAAAGTACATCAAACTCATTGAGTGGGAACAATATAATTCATAAAAACATACTAACATTATAACAAATCTAAGATCAGTTCATTTATCGAATATAAAACGATAAAACATCAAATTAAGCATCTCTTTCTTTCTTTCCTTTTTAAAACTGATAGCAAGAAAGAGGCTACAGTAAAACAAGTAAAACAATCAGATAATCCCCGTAAAAAATAAAGGGCCACGCGACATTGTGTAAAATTCATTTTACGTAGCAAAGGGACAATAAACCTTTTTCTCTCATCGCAATAAAATTTACAGAAGAACAAAAAGTGCAAGTCATCCTGGGCAGATCGATGGTCACATGAACAAAATGGAAGATCAGAAGCTACGTAAGTATTCAGTGGGAGACCCAACATCAAGGGGATGTAACCTAGTCTGAATCTCACCAATATGTACCGATGTTGCAAATTGGTCACAAATGATAAATAAGTTAAGTTCATGTCCATTTGCAGAATACTCGGGGTCGCCAGAAATGCTCTTACTGTTAATAACTTACTATTTATAGAGTCTCTTTTCACTTGTAAGCTAGAGAGTAAGTGGGTTTTTAAATCTTTTTTAGCCACACTGAATGCCACATCAAAATCGGTGCCATACGGATTTTATCAGTTATGTAGGGAACATTCAATTCAATATGACAAATAAAATTCGAGCATGACTTTGGTAAAGAGACTAACTTTTAAAAAAAGGTATCTTCTATACATTGCAATCGAGAACAATCTCTTATCCCCCAGATGGCTGCTCCATAAGTATCAACTGATACCGTTTTTGCCTCATAGATTGTCTTTATTGCTTCTATTGGTTTTGAGCCAGTTTTTTTAATAAATTTAAAAAGTGCTCCAATGTTTCTTTCCATTTGCAATGCCCTATTTGCAACCATAGTTAGCCAATTAGATTGTCGATCAAACATGATCCCCAAATAGTTAAAAGAATCCACAACTCCCAGCTTACTTCCTTCAACAATAATTTGTGGTTGCTTCCGCTGCTTTGTCCCTGCCACTAAGACAAACGACTTTGAATAATTAATTTTCATGTCCAACTTATCAATAAATTCTGTGTACTCTACCACTAAGCGTCGCAGGGCATTACTGGTGCGGGCTAGAATGACTGCGTCGTCCGCGTATAGTAATAGTGGGACCTGCAGGGAATTGATGTAAGGGACATCAGGAGTGGCACCCAGGAGAGCGGTTTCGACATTGTTGGTATATAGTGCAAATAAAAAAGGGGCCAAAACGCACCCCTGTCTCACCCCTCTAGTGATTTTAAAATGTGTTGTGCATTCTCCTCCCATTCCATATCGAACACAGGCTGAGGCACCTGAATATAAATTACGAATAATATTAATCAATTGAATGTCAATCCCCATTGCCTCCATGATCTACCAGAGCCTAGACTGTGCCACACAGTCAAAGGCTGCTGACAGATCCATGAAGGCAAGGTACAAGTGACCCTTTTTGGCTGCAGTATATTTTGTTATTATTAAGCTTAGGTTCAGGCACTGATCCACAGTGTCTTTCCCCTTTCTAAAGCCAAACTGGCAGGGGATTATATTGTTTTTTTCCAGGGCCCATTCCTCAAGCCTGTTTAAAAGCAGACGTCCCATTAATTTTGCAGTGGAATCTATCAGGGATATTGGCCTGTAGTTTTTCGGGATTGACCTATCCCCCTTTTTATAAATAGGAACAATTACTGTTGTTTTCCATGATAAAGGAGCACCAGTGTGGATGATCTTATTAAAAACATTAGTTAAAAGAGGGGTCCAAAGATCTTGATTATCCAGAAACAGGTCAATTGGGACACCGTCAGGTCCTGGTGCCTTTGCACGTTTACACTGGTTTAGAGCAAGCTTAGTTTCTTCCAGTGTAAATTTGACCATCTCCCTCGCCCCGGTTAGGGTAGCAGAGGTAACTTGGGGAGTTGTCAACTCATTAGATCCAAACACCCTTGTAAAATGTGTGACCCAATCTCCCTGTTCTACGTGATTATCCAATGAGATAGAATTTTCGTCTTTTAAGAAAGGCACATTAATAACAGACCAAAAGGCTTGCGAGCTTTTTAATAAGGCAGCCTTTTGCAAATTTTCCCACCACTCTTCTTTTAGAGAGTTCAATCTCAGTATCCTAGCTTTTTTATATGCCTGTCGCAGTAACCTAACCAAAGGTAAATTGCGAGGTTTGGATTTCAAGGCCAAATGAAGATCTTTTAGGGCCTTGTCACAGGCATCATCAAACCATCTAAAATTCTTACGCTGGGCATTGCGTATAGTATGAGTTAAATTATTTTTTACCTCCAATAAAATTGACTCAAAAGCTGTGACCATGTCATCATTAAGAGTAGGATCTAAGCATATCATTATCTCGTCAGATTTACTGGAGACTAGATTTATTAGAAACCTCCTAGTATCTACTTTCTCCCACTTCAGAGCAATTCCATTTGTCCTTGCAATAACTGGTGTTACATTTAGTTTAAAACTAGTTTCATTTCTCATTAAGGAGGGAATAAGGAAGGTTATAGCAGCATGGTCACTAAAAGCATAGAGGTTTATCTCAAAGTCGGAGAATAGGCCTTTTATAGGGTCTGAGACCAAAACATAATCAAGGGTAGAGGAAAAAGAGTGATTAAAAAAGTATATCCTAACTGATCAGTTCGATTATCAGTCACATTAAGAAGTACCAAATTATTTATCATTATCAGTCTATTTAGAGCATTACCATACTCTGAGTGGCTAAAATGGGATAAACTTTCTCCATCATCATCCAGAATTCCACAGACTAGAGAATCCATCTTATCACAGGGGTGAGCGTTAAAGTCCCCAAGCCAGATTATATTACAGAGCTTAGTGCATTTATTTTGCACAAGTTCAATGTCTCTTTCAATAGAGACTAATACTGCTGGTAAATTGGTTCCAAAGTTGTTGTTATAAAAATTAATAAGGAGCCAATGTTGGTCTACACAAAACTCTAGTAGAATGACATGATAGTTTGGTGATGTATTTAAACAGAACTTTACTTTGAGTGGCAAGGCATTAGAAAGTAAAGTCAATAATCCACCTTTAGCACGCCCAGCTGACGATGGAATAGCAGGGGTATGAAATGATCTATACCCATTTATATGTATTGGTTCAACTTCTCATGTCTCCTGCAAACATATTATGTCTTTAAATGTTAATAAAGCTAACCACTCAGGATTTGTTCTTTTCTGGTTATAACCAGCAATATTCCATGTCATTACCACAGCGCCCCTAAGATATTCTCTTGTTGCATCGATGTTAGGGGCAGCTTCAGACTTCCGCTCTCTAAATTTGTTTCTTTTGCGAAATTACAACTGAGGAAATAGTCATTGGTGAATCATCTAATGATTGATTCTCACCATCACCATTGACCATAGTACTCTGTTCATCACCTTCCCCATTAAGCGTAATACTCTCTTCATTACCATCACCATTAGCCTTAATATTCTGTTCATTGCTATCACCCTTAATCAAAATACTTGGTTTATCCAGTCAATCACATATCGGCATGCCTTCCAATGCGGCAAATCTATTACTGAGAGGTAAAGGTGAAACCAACGAAGGAACAGGCTGATTAAACCAATTAAAAAATGGATTCTGGGGGTTAGGAGCTGTGGGCCTCAGGAAATGTGAAGTGCCGTAAGGCTTATAAAAGAACCCAAGTGGGAGAGCATAAATTTCAGAATAGAATGACGGAGTAGACGGCAGTATAGATAATATCTCGCCCAATACATGATGATTGTCAAAGTTTAATACAATGCAATCACCTTTGATAGACTTAGGGGTTCTTCCTAGCCAGTTAATCCTTCTAGCCATAATAATGTGTTTATGGACATTAAGGTTTTCGCCTATACAGTTGGATAACCAGTGTTGACACTTATGAATTAGCTGTTCCGTAGATTCTACAGCGTTTGACTTCAATTCTGGAACATTTGCTAAAATTATAACATATGGGCAAGCAGCTGGGGGAAGATCTAACCTCTCCTTAGTTTTCTCAGATACTGCCTGGCAATCAGAGACCCCCCTCCCAGAACTAGACACCACAGCTCCCACCTCTATCTGGGAGGTGGCAATAGGCCGATTAATATCCGAACAAGTGTTTCTAGGCCTATTAGGTCCCTTTGAATCAAAATTGAGTCTGGGAATGCCAGTTCTTACTATACCTAAGTGGGTTGGGGGGTGAAGATTATTATTATATGTACTCAGATTATTTGGGCGCTGGCACGCGACGCCCAATAAATTAGACCCTTTTCCTTGCCTAGCTTCATAACTTCCTATTTCTTGGCGTACATCTTCTGTTGCCAGTGAAGGGCCTAACGATGATAATCCATCTGACTATAAGGTAGGCCTCAGATCTTCTATCGGTTCAGCAATATTTAGAGGGACCTGACTTAATTGGTAAGTTGCCTCCAAGGTAGACAATTTCGAGTGTCGCTCGGCTAGCAGTGTGTGTAGTGACCAGCAGCAAGTCACTACTCACACACCGCCAGCCGAGCGCCAGTCCACGCACACCGCCAGCCAAGCGCCACTACACGCACACCGCCAGCCAAGCGCCACTCCACGCACACCGCCAGCCAAGCGCCACTCCACGCACACCGCCAGCCAACCGCCAGTCCACGCACACCGCCAGCCAAGCGCCACTACACGCACACCGCCAGCCAAGCGCCACTCCACGCACACCACCAGCCAAGCGCCACTCCACGCACACCGCCAGCCAAGCGCCAGGCCACGCACACCGCCAGCCAAGCACCACTACACGCACACCGCCAGCCAAGCACCACTCCACGCACACCGCCAGCCAAGCGCTACTCCACGCACACCGCCAGCCATGCGCCACTCCACGCACACCGCCAGCCAAGCGCCACTCCACGCACACTGCCAGCCAAGTGCCACTCCACGCACACCGCCAGCCAAGAGCCACTCCACGCACACCGCCAGCCAAGCGCCACTCCACGCACACTGCCAGCCAAGCGCCACTCCACGCACACCGCCAGCCAAGCACCAGCCTACACACACCACCATCACATTTAGGATTTTTTTATACAAAAAGAAAACACAAACAAATTGCAAATAGATACAAATCTACTAACACAAAATCAGAAACTAAATACATTGCACTAATGCCAACCTTGAAACAGAACAACAATTCTTAAACATTACAGACCAGGCAGTTCACTTTACCACTCATGGTTGCTCCCAATAATTATTTTGCTTGTGGTACGCTCTATAACAAGCAGGCACACACAGCCCAGGGTTAGAAGGACACTCAGGGCAGTACATACGAGTCTCCTTCCGCGCACCTCTTCGCCAACAGACTCTACATCTCCTAGTGGGAAAGTCTTTTGAGGGTGTAGGAGGAATGTGATCAGGAAAGTGGCGATCTTTCAATCGAGCCACATCCTCCACCACTCCAACTCTAGGAACACTTGCCTGTTCCACAACAACAAGGCTGCCTATGACAGACTGCTGAAACTGAACAAAAGTCAACTTTGACGCAGGAGAACACTCCTTGAACACAACAAAAGCATTGAAAGTTGCTAAATTGAAGAGATGGATGGCCAACTTCTTATACCAAATGTAAGCCTTACGAATAGCAGTGTAAGGTTCCAACCTCTGATCTACTCTATCAACACCACCCATGTGCTTATTGTAGTCTAAAATGCACACAGGTTTGCGCACTTCAGCAATCTGACCCCAAACAGCCACAGGTGAAGTACTCTCATCATGGATGGTAGTCAGCATGTACACATCCCTCCTGTCCACAAATTTCACAGCTAGAAGTTCATCACTATGCAAGGAACTGCACTGTCCCCTCTGAAGTTTTTTGCAAACAAGCTCTTTTGGATAACCTTTACGGTTAGAGCGGATTGTGCCACAAGCAAAAGTGTCCACTTTGAACAATTCCTTAAACAATTGCACAGCTGTGTAGAAGTTATCAAGGTACAAATGGTGGCCTCTGTTAAACAGTCCTCTAGCAAGATCCCACACAATTTTCTCTGAAACTCCAAAAGTGGACGGACAACCAGGGGGTCAATAGTGGAATCCCTACCAGTGTACACACGCACATTAAAAACATATCCTGTCCTACTCTCAGACAACATATACAGCTTAATTCCATAGCGTGCCCTCTTGCTAGGAATGTACTGCCTAAAAACCAAACGGCCCTTGAACAGGACCAAAGACTCATCAATAGATATTTCTTTCCCTGGAGTATAGATCTCTGAAAATCGATCTACAAAGTGATCAAGAACAGGCCGAATCTTAAAAAGACGGTCACATTCAGGGTGATCTCGTGGCAACGCCAAACCATTATCAACAAAATGCAGCATCTGAAGCAAAAGTAAATACCGATCACGAGTCATAACTGCAGGAAATATGGCCGTTGCCATCAAGGGACTGGTAGACCAATATGAACCCATGGACGGCTTCCTTATCAAACCCATCAAAAAAGTCAAACCCAAAAATTTCTTCATCTCTTCCAGATTTGTGGGACTCCACCGGGTAGCTCTAGAATGGGGCCTAAGTCTGGCACTGTTGTCCCTCAAAAACTGTTCAGCATACAAATTAGTCTGCTCAACAATCTCACCCAAAAATACATCATCCATAAACAACTGAAAATACTGTATAGGCAAATAATGTTCACAATCCACTCTACACCCTGCATAACCACTAAAGGGAGGCAGCACCGGCTGCACCATGTTTGGATCAACCCAGAGTCCAGCACTTCCAGTAGGAAGCCTAGCAGCCCCAGGCTGCAATCCAGATGCCTCTTGCACCATCGGCACAGTAGTATCCTCCTCTAAAACAGGCACTTCATCTGCACTGAGAGTACCTTCATCATCCGATGATTCCATGTGGAGAGAAAACTCACTGCCTGAATCTTCCCCTCCATCCTCTCCCTCAGACGCACTGTCAGTCTCATAATCCTGCTCAGAGGAAGATTCAAGAAGCAAACCAACCACCTGCTGAGCAGTCATTCTACGGCTAGCCATAATGCTTACTAATAAAGGTTACTTGTCAAACAAGTCAACAACAACAAACCCTTTGTAAAAAAAAGAAATAAACAAAATGTAGCTTTATCACAAAGACCTATATACTCCAACACTATACCACTCACGTGACAGAAGCAGCTAGACTCACCACCACCTACTCTGCACAGACACAGTAGGGATCAACAATATCCCACTAAAAAGAAGAAAAACAAAATTACACATAAGACAATGCAAAACATCGCAAAGAATTTCATGCTCTGAACACTAACAAATATGCTGCCATTATGACACCACTTACAAAAAAATTCATTCATGCATGACAATAATACTCATTTGGAGTACACACAACAAAAATATTTTTCTTACCAAATAAATGCAATTACGCAAAACTGCAGAACAACCACTGCCGAAACCGCAAACAGGAATCAAAAGCTTTACACTAGAATAAAAAGGAGAAAAAAACATTACAATCACATATGCAAATAATGCACCAGTCCACACACAATCCACCAGCCAAGCTAAGGGGTAGGTGGGCCAAAGAGTATAAATAAAATATTCACCCCCATAAAAGGGGAGAAACCCTTGCCCTTTTGGCCACTCCCCAACACAAAAATTTAAAAAAAACCCTGGTGTCTAGTGGCTTCTGCCCTCCTTGGGGGCAGATGGGTTAAAAACATACTGCTATTCTGCCACCCAAAGAGGGCAGAAATGGCCACAATCATCCTCCCATAAAGGGGAGCGACCCTTGCCCAAGGGGCCGCTCCCCAACATTAAAAAACCCCTGGTGGCCTAGTGGACCTACAAAAAAACAAATCAGCCGATCTGCCCCTCAGGATGGCAGAAACGGCCAAATTAATGCTCCCCAAAGGGGAGCAACCCTTGCCCAAGGGGCCACTCCCCAAAAACAAATCCCTGGTGGTCTAGTGGGCCAAATATAAAAAAATGGCGACATCTGCCCCCCATGGGGGCAGACAGCCACAAACAATGCCCCCAAGGGGGAGCGACCCTTGCCCAAGGGGCCACTCCCCACAAAATAATCCCTGGTGGCCTAGTGGCCATACAAAAAAATCAGCCGATCTGCCCACCCAGGGGGCAGAAACGGCCAAATTAATGCTCCCCATAGGGGAGCGACCCTTGCCCAAGGGGCCACTCCCCTCAAACAAATCCCTGGTGGTCTAGTGGACCCAATTTTTAAAAAACATGGCGATCTGCCCTCCTGGGGGCAGACACAGCCACAAATATTGCCCCCAAAGGAGAGTGACCCTTGCCCAAGGGGTCACTCTCCACAAATAAATGCCTGGTGGACTAGTGGGAAGATACCTTTATCTTCCGCACACGATCTCTCCCTACTCAACTCTACTCTCAACTCTATTCACAACTGGATGTTAGCTCACCAACTCATTCTGAATCCCGCCAAAACTGAATTCCTCCTCCTCTCTACCTCTCTCTCACCTCCTCCTGTTCAATCTTGGATGGATCAGCTGAACCTACTCAACAACAAACCCATCATTGTCGACAGCGCTAAATCCCTAGGTGTCATTCTTGACAAAAGACTCAACCTAATCTCCCACATCAACTCTATTGCTAAGTACGCACGTTACCAGTTGCGCCTTCTATGGGGGATCTGTCGGTTCTTCCCGGAGAAAGACTTAAAAACCTTGGTACAATCTCTGGTTCTCTCAAGACTGGATTATTGCAATTCTCTTCTGACGGGCCTACCCAAATCCCACCTCTCCCCTCTCAAATCCATCCTCCATTCAGCAGCTCGCTTCATTTCAGGGTCTAAACGAAGCGACCACGTCACTCCTATCCTGTCCTCTCTTCGATGGCTTCCGATCGAGGCAAGATCTATTTACAAAACTGCCTGCATCACACACAAAGCCTTACACACGTCCTCCCCTCGTTACCTGGCGAATAAATTGAAATTGTCCGGTGGCTCTCGCCCTTCTCGCAATGTGGAAAAACTTCTGCTTGAGCCCCGCCCCGTCTTCAAAAGGGAAAGATCGATGGCGCAATCCTTCTCAGGCAATGCGGTGAGAATCTGGAACTCGCTTCCCCCATTGCTTTGTGCCACCTCCTCTATCCGGATCTTCAAAGCTGACCTCAAATCTCTTCTCTTCCAAAGACACTTTCAGAACTAATACTTTCACTCTCAGCCCCTCTAGGAAGTTCGCTCTTCATTGTAAATTTGTACTTTTTCCTGTACATTCCTCACCCTTGCGTGCTGTGCTGCATTTGTGTACCCTTCATTTTAAGTCTCCTGTTTAATTCACGCCCTCTCTACTCCCTCAAGGAAGTTCTTCCACTATAGGAAACTCTGTACTCCATGCCTATAGAAGTGCCTTCCCAGTGTGTTCTGAGTGACTGCCACTTATTGCAGTATTATACCTCTATTTGTATTTTGTATCTCATGTATCTTGTAACGCATACCTCTTTTTGTATCTTGTTTGTTTTATTTGCACAATTGTCACTTTTTCCTCATGTAATGTAACGCTTGCTTTTGTATTATGCTCACTTGTAACCTTCTCCTCATGTAATGTTACTGTTCCTATTGTGAAGCGCTCTGACACCTTTGGGTAAAGCCTGCGCTATATTAAAAAAAACTGCCCCCCCCAGGGGGGTAGACCACTAAAAACATATGGCCCCCAAAAGGGGAGCGACCCTTGCCCAAGGGGCCGCTCCCCAAAACAGTATTTTCACTTTAAAAAAAATAAAAATAAAATCCCTGGTGTCTAGTGGGCATTCCTGCTGCACGATCGCATGATCGTGCAGCAGGAATGCACAAAAGAGGCATGGGGGAAAGGAAAACCCTTTCCTTGTTACTGTTCCTATTGTGAAGCGCTCTAACACCTTTGGGTAAAGCCTGCGCTATAATAAAAAAACTGCCCCCCCCCAGGGGAGTAGACCACTAAAAACATATGGCCCCCAAAAGGGGAGCGACCCTTGCCCAAGGGGCCGCTCCCCAAAACAGTATTTTCACTTTAAATGTTTTTTTTTTAAATCCCTGGTTTCTAGTGGGCATTCCTGCTGCACGATCACATGATCGTGCAGCAGGAATGCACAAAAGAGGCATCGGGGGAAAGGAAAACCCTTTCCTTTCCCTCGATGCCTCTTTTGTTTTAAACCCCCCTCCCCGGAGCTAAAACTCACCTTATTCCCCGACGCGCTGGAAGCAAATGGCTTCCAGCGCGTCGGGGAACAAAGGGAAACCCCCAATGACGTCAGCGCGCCTCGCGCGCTGACGTCATTGAGGAGGGGTGCGGGGGGAGGCAGGGGAAGTCCTTCCCCTGCCTCCCCCCCAAATAAACCAATGATCGGATTCCCACGGGGGGAGCGCCAGCGCTTCCCCCGTGGGTGGTCTTATGACGAGCTGGACACGTCATGAGCACACGACCACTGTGTGCCATGACGAGTCCAGCTCGTCATAAGCATCGAAGGGGTTAATCACTAGATGTGGGTGAAGTCCGTTGTTGATGTTAACAATGTGGAGCATTTAAAATGGCAAAATGTAAAGTTTGTCTATTGTGGCCGTGAGCAAGGCGTAAAGCCGAAACGCGTCGTTTGATGCCATTAAAACTTTATTGAAGCATGTCGGAGTGTCCGAGTACTTTCCACTAAATTGGAGAAGGAGCTGCGTAATATAAGAAAAAAAAAATAAGCATAAACATTCTCGGCATCACCCACCGGAGGGAAATACTTATGGACCGACATTGCACCACAAATACCAGCATGCTTTGATGTGAGCCTATCGAGGCGCCCACCAGGGGGCAAACACCGGAAATAAAAGCAAATGTTTGTTGGTGCAATTCAAGTCTGCAGATGCCGTGGCCATCCTTTGAAAAAGGTCAATGTTTGACCGAAATGCATTAGGACTTGCCAGCAGGACTTGCCAGCGCTTTTAAAATAAATGAATTTGGTCACCGTAAGGAGTGCGACTCAATCCTTTCCCAGGTGAGAGGTCTCTGAATCATTTTTAACGGCTTGGTCCAGCCGCGAGTAACGCACCACCGAACAAGGTGCGCCATGACTGCCCGTTTTTGGACCCCAGTTTGAAGTTTGGTGAAAGCAGTTAAGGGCAGCAGGCGCCGCCAAAGACTGAACTTTGGACAGGACTCCAGCACATGAAATGGATGTGCGCAGGAGCGACGGTGAAAAAGAAATTAAACATAAACATTCTCGGCATCACCCACCGGAGGGAAATAATTATGGACCGACATTGCACCACAAATGCCAGCATGCTTTGATGTGAGCCTATCGAGGCGCCCAGCAGGGGGCAAACACCGGAAATAAAAGCAAATGTTTGTTGGTGCAATTCAAGTCTGCAGATGCCGTGGCCATCCTTTGAAAAAGGTCAATGTTTGACCGAAATGCATTAGGACTTGCCATCAGGACTTGCCAGCGCTTTTAAAATAAATGAATTTGGTCACCGTAAGGAGTGCGACTTAATCCTTTCCCAGGTGAGAGGTCTCTGAATCATTTTTAACGGCTTGGTCCAGCCGCGAGTAACGCACCACCGAACAAGGTGCGCCATGACTGCCCGTTTTTGGACCCCAGTTGAAGTTTGGCGAAAGCAGTTAAGGTCAGCAGGCGCCGTCAAAGACTGAACTTTGGACAGGACTCCAGCACATGAAATGGATGTGCGAGGGAGCGACGGTGAAAAAGAAATTAAGCATAAACATTCTCGGCATCACCCACCGGAGGGAAATAATTATGGACCGACATTGCACCACAAATACCAGCATGCTTTGATGTGAGCCTATCGAGGCGCCACCAGGGGGCAAACACCTGAAATAAAAGCAAATGTTTGTTGGTGCAATTCAAGTCTGCAGATGCCGTGGCCATCCTTTGAAAAAGGTCAATGTTTGACCGAAATGCATTAGGACTTGCCAGCAGGACTTGCCAGCGCTTTTAAAATAAATGAATTTGGTCACCGTAAGGAGTGCGACTCAATCCTTTCCCAGGTGAGGGGTCTCTGAATCATATATATATATATATATATATATATATCCTAAATATATTTGTCCTAAAGTTAAAAAATGTTTTATATTCTTTAAATAAATTCTACTGTATTATAATTTTTTATATTTTTATTGCAAATGTAAAAATTATATTACAATTTGTTTTACAAATACAATTATTAAAACTGTTCTTTTTAAATATGTAAATATATTCTTGTTGAACTATGTACAAGAAATATTTATCACCTTTTACATATGTCTTTTACTTTTAAGGTAAAATTGATCTTTTTAATTAATTAAAAATAATTAGTTTAAATATATTGAAATTATTATTAACAGGATTATTCATAATATTCATGTATCACAGTTGATACCTGAGTATTAATACACTACCCCACCCATTACCATATATCCCTTGCATCCCGCTCCTAAAGGTGTATTTTTTTATTTTAAAATTCTTTGCATGTGAGCTATATGAAAACATAATATATACAAAAATAATATTTAAATATAAACACACCAAATAAAAAAAAAAATGTCCATACTGACATATACTCACCAAAAATGCATGGTAAAGGAATGTGTGTCAAAGGCATGCATGGTGAAGGCATATAAGTGGTAAAGCCATGCATTGTCAAGACATATGCGTGGTAAAAGCTGTGTGGTAATTGTACTGCGTGGTAAAGTCTACATGGTAAAGGTTGTTTCCCAGTATTTTCATGTGATTGCTAACCTCACCTCAAACTCTCATTTTCAGGGATCTTAGAAAATCAGCAGTGTCAATTTTAGAAAAAGCTAGAGGGTTGGCATTCATGATTAATTAATCTAGCAGTATTTCATGTAGTGCCTGGATGCTACAAAATGTTAAGCACCTGTTTCTACTGCTAGACGGCTACAATCCATCTTCCCTGATTAAGTTAATCCGTATGAGTCCACTGTGTCCCTTGCTTTCGAAGGCAGCACCCCCAAATTCCTTAACAACCACAGAAGAGGCCTTGATGATTCAGAATAAGTTGATTATGCCCTATAGTTGCATAGTGAGGGACCCCCCTGTGGTAGGTAAAGAATACTCCCTTCGGATACTTGTCCGTCTAGTCACCAAAATGTGGTAGGTAAAGATGACCCACAAATGTGTATATGAGGAACACTCTTTGTTGGAGCATCCATGAAAGGTGAGCACCAGAAGAAACTGACTTAGAATTACATCCCAGATATGGAATGTAAACTTACACAATGGAAAGACCAATCAGAATGAATATAAATAACAATCATGTTAGGATATCTTCAATTATCAATAGATACATTATGACTTTGGCTGTCTTGGGACCATGTTACTGTCTGACAGCTGCCACCACTGACATTTGAGCTACCGCATCGGCGGCAGTAGGGACAGCGGCAGTCAATGTTGGCGGTTCCGCCATGGGCACCGCTGTGAGTATTATGACCTGCCTTTCTGCCAACCATGTCATGAGTGATGTAATATGTGAGGTCATAAGCAGTGTATTGCGGGAGCGCGAGTTATAGTTAACTTAGCTAACTATACCTGCTGAATTTCTATGGTTTTTTTACAAGTGAAATGTCAGCCTAACTATAATATCCCTGTAACCTTTGTTTTTTTCACAGAATTTTAAAGTTTTTTTAAATTCTATTTCCTAACTATAACGCCCCTGTAACCTTTAATTTTTTGAGTGAATTTCTAAGGTTTTTTAAAATGCTAAATCCTCACTATAACGTCCTTGTAACCTTTGTTTTTTTCATTGAATTTCTAAGGTTTTTCAAATTCTATTTCCCAACTATAACCTCAATGTAACCTATGATTTGTTTATTAAAATTTTAAGGTTTTTAAATTGCATTTTCTATCTAAAATGGCTCTATAAGAGGTATTTTTCTAAGCTTGTATTTCCTTCAGTGGATTAATAAGCATTGTTTTTTTTCTTAAAATTTTTTATATCCGCGTCGTCGTCGCGATCCTCGCGGACATGTCGTGAAAACAGAAAACAAAGGCAGCCATTCAATGACCACCAACACATCCAAAAATAACATGTAAAAAAATCCATTCTGAAAATTACCCTACGCCTAATACTATATATATATATATATATATATATATATATACTTTTTTCAAAGCATGTTTAAACTCATGTTTTTCTACCAAGTTTCTTTGAAAACCATCTTTCAGACCTATTTTCCATTTTCGTGGTTATTCAGCACGTCGCGATGAAGTTGTTAACCATGATGATCACGCCTTTTCCGTAAAGTGAAAACACATATTTGCACACACATTACATTATTTTACACACTAGGGGTTTATAACTGTACACTTCAAACTCATGTTTTTCTAGTGTATTTTCAGAACAACCATCTCTAAAACCTATTTTCCGTTTTCGCGGTGAGGCCGGAGATCGTGATGATGGTTTCACGAACACCGTGGTTACGTTGCGAAAGAGGAAAGCTAAAGCAGGAATTCAATAGCCACCACCACATTCAAAAATTATAACTATATCATTAATTCTAACCATCACAGTAGATAACTCGCTATATAAATAACTCTATAAAAACATTTATCAGAATCTCAATATCTCTATAACAATGCGTAATAATGATTCACTAATATATTTTTTTATATTCCACCAATATTCGCGACAACGTTGATAGTCACGATGTCGGTTCACTGACAGAATATCGCCACCTAAAATATCCCCATATCACAATATCGAGTTATAAATATCGATGTGAAAAATATCGACATCCTATATTTATAATGGTAAGGACAAAAATATCGATGTCATTAATATAGTTGTACAAAACATTGTTTTTTATATATATATAAAATCAAGGCCTGTGGTGGGCTGAAACGCGTTGTGGCGAGACTTGCACCTTTGAAATAAACATCTGAGAAAGCACATTTCGGTGGTCCGCTCCGTCTGTTCGAGGATTGGATGAGTAACGGAATCCAGGGATATATATATATATATATATATATATATATATATATATATATATATATATATCCAAAGAAACAGAGCCCCACTCCGACTTCTGTGCAAACAAAAGACTTTATTCGTCTGAGGCAGCATTTAAATAACTCATAGTCCTGACCGGTTTCGGCGTCACCACGCCTTTCTCACAGGTGAGTTAAATATTCATCCATGTGGTCACGAGGCCTTAAGGCTCAACTACAGGCCCCAGCATGCACCAGAATTGTTGTATATTCACAAGGCTTTGCACAGTGTTCATATTTGCCAAAATAGCGTTATTGTAACAAAGTCCCAACAATCTTCCAAAGTGTATGGTGCACACAATGAAATTTCACAGCGAGTGCACAATAATGCTGCCTCCATCCATGATAAGCATTTGCGCTGCGGAGCTTACAAGAGGAGAAACGCCTCCCTATTCCCTTTCTCTTAGTAGCGTCACCAATACCTGTGGCAGTCCGTAGTTTGGTGCGCACAAGAGCGCGTCATGCCCCTCCATAAAATCCAGACAACATCCTCCGTTTTACTGGGGGCCACCGACTTTGCAGGGTGGGCTCTAAATTACAGGAGCGGAGAATCCTGCATGCATAGAATTCCAAAGAAACAGAGCCCCACTCCGACTTCTGTGCAAACAAAAGACTTTATTCGTCTGAGGCAGCATTTAAATAACTCATAGTCCTGACCGGTTTCGGCGTCACCACGCCTTTCTCACAGGTGAGTTAAATATTCATCCATGTGGTCACGAGGCCTTAAGGCTCAACTACAGGCCCCAGCATGCACCAGAATTGTTGACCACATGGATGAATATTTAACTCACCTGTGAGAAAGGCGTGGTGACGCCGAAACCGGTCAGGACTATGAGTTATTTAAATGCTGCCTCAGACGAATAAAGTCTTTTGTTTTGCACAGAAGTCGGAGTGGGGCTCTGTTTCTTTGGAATTCTATGCATGCAGGATTCTCCGCTCCTGCAATTAAGAGCCCACCCTGCAGAGTCGGTGGCCCCCAGTAAAACGGAGGATGTTGTCTGGATTTTATGGAGGGGCATGACACGCTCTTGTGCGCACCAAACTATGGATTGCCACAGGTATTGGTGGCGTTACTAAGAGAAAGGGAATAGGGAGACGTTTCATCTCTTGTAAGCTCCGCAGTGCAAATGCTTATCATGGATGGAGGCAGCATTATTGTGCACTCGCTGTGAAACTTCATTGTGTGCACCATACACTTTGGAAGATTGTTGGGACATTGTTACAATAACGCTATTTTGGCAAATATGAACACTGTGCAAAGCCTTGTGAATATACAACAATTCTGGTGCATGCTGGGGCCTGTAGTTGAGCCTTAAGGCCTCGTGACCACATGGATGAATATTTAACTCACCTGTGAGAAAGGCGTGGTGACGCCGAAACCGGTCAGGACCATGAGTTATTTAAATGCTGCCTCAGACGAATAAAGTCTTTTGTTTTGCACAGAAGTCGGAGTGGGGCTCTGTTTCTTTGGAATTCTATGCATGCAGGATTCTCCGCTCCTGCAATTTAGAGCCCACCCTGCAGAGTCGGTGGCCCCCAGTAAAACGGAGGATGTTGTCTGGATTTTATGGAGGGGGCATGACACGCTCTTGTGCGCACCAACCTACGGACTGCCACAGGTATTGGTGGCGCTACTGAGAGAAAGGGAATATGGGAGACGTTTCTCCTCTTGTAAGCTCCGCAGTGCAAATGCTTATCATGGATGGAGGCAGCATTATTGTGCACTCGCTGTGAAACTTCATTGTGTGCACCATACACTTTGGAAGATTGTTGGGACATTGTTATAATAACGCTATTTTGGCAAATATGAACACTGTGCAAAGCCTTGTGAATATACAACAATTCTGGTGCATGCTGGGGCCTGTAGTTGAGCCTTAAGGCCTCGTGACCACATGGATGAATATTTAACTCACCTGTGAGAAAGGCGTGGTGACGCCGAAACCGGTCAGGACCATGAGTTATTTAAATGCTGCCTCAGACGAATAAAGTCTTTTGTTTTGCACAGAAGTCGGAGTGGGGCTCTGTTTCTTTGGAATTCTATGCATGCAGGATTCTCCGCTCCTGCAATTAAGAGCCCACCCTGCAGAGTCGGTGGCCCCCAGTAAAACGGAGGATGTTGTCTGGATTTTATGGAGGGGGCATGACACGCTCTTGTGCGCACCAACCTACGGATTGCCACAGGTATTGGTGGCGCTACTGAGAGAAAGGGAATAGGGAGACGTTTCTCCTCTTGTAAGCTCCGCAGTGCAAATGCTTATCATGGATGGAGGCAGCATTATTGTGCACTCGCTGTGAAACTTCATTGTGTGCACCATACACTTTGGAAGATTGTTGGGACATTGTTATAATAACGCTATTTTGGCAAATATGAACACTGTGCAAAGCCTTGTGAATATACAACAATTCTGGTGCATGCTGGGGCCTGTAGTTGAGCCTTAAGGCCTCGTGACCACATGGATGAATATTTAACTCACCTGTGAGAAAGGCGTAGTGACGCCGAAACCGGTCAGGACCATGAGTTATTTAAATGCTGCCTCAGACGAATAAAGTCTTTTGTTTTGCACAGAAGTCGGAGTGGGGCTCTGTTTCTTTGGAATTCTATGCATGCAGGATTCTCCGCTCCTGCAATTTAGAGCCCACCCTGCAAAGTCGGTGGCCCCCAGTAAAACGGAGGATGTTGTCTGGATATATATATATATATATATATATATATAAAAAACATTAATAAATATTAAATATATTAAAGAATAAAATATAACAAATAAAAATAATTTAAAAAGTTAAACACACATATATACTAATTGATATATATTTATATTTACTTTAAAACAATTATTAAATGAATATTTTAATGTAATATATCATTTTAAAATTATATAAAAATGTAACAAATAAATATGTATATATGTATATATACCTATACCAACAACATAAAATCTATTAAAAAACATTCAATTATAAATTAAAACATTAAACTGTTTAAAAACTTTTAAACTTAAATTTCCCACTCCAGTCAGTGCAACAGTAGGGAAAGTGTTGGGTAGCGGAGGGATAAAATTTACTATTCCCACTCCACTCAGTGCTACAGTAGGGAAAGTGTTGGATAGCAGAGGGGTAAAAATTACTATCCCCTCTCCAGTGAGTGCAACAGTAGGGAAAGTGTTGGATGGCGGAGGGGGAAAAATTACAAGTCCCACTCCAATGAGTGCAACAGTAGAGAAAGCGTTGGATGGCGGAGGGGTAAAAATTACTATTCCCACTCCAGTGAGTGCAACAGTAGGGAAAGGGTTGGATAGTGGAGGGATAACATTTACTATTCCCACTCCAGTAACTGCAACAGTAGGTTAAAGTGTTGGATAGCGGAGTGGTAAAAATTACTATTCCAGCTCCAATGAGTGCAACAGTAGGGAAAGTGTTGGATAGCGGAGGGGTAACAATTACTATTCCCACTCCAGTGAGTGCATCAATAGGGAAAGTGTTGGATTGTGAAGAGGTAAAATTTACTATTCTCACTCCAGTCAGTTCAGAATTAAGAACAATCTAAATATCATCAACAAAATAAAAATATAAGTAAATAAAAAATATATAAATATGTTAACAATTAAAATAAAAATACATTTAATATTTAAAAAGCATTATAATGTTAAATACATATCACAAATGCCTACAAATATTATATTAAATAAAATAAATAAATAATTTTCAAACAAATATTTTAATTTAGAAATTATTTATTAACAAAAAGATTAATTATTACATACATTTAGTCTATTTACTTACTACCCCATAACACCAAATAACTCACAACCGACATCAAAAATGAATAAAAAATGTATTTGCATAATTAACATAATTAATTATCAAATAAACAAATATTATTAATTAAAAAACAAATTAAAACAAATGAAATGTAATTAATTTCCCACCCTTTACACCTATAATCCCCACACCTAAAATTAAACATGTAAAATAATTCATTACACAATTTAAAAAAATTCAATTAAATAATTAATAGTATTTAACAACTAATTATACAGTAAGTAAAATGCATTTACTCCCACCCCTTACCCCTATAAACCCAAAACCCACACCCAAAAAATAATTACCCTAATTAATGATCAATTAATCAATTAAAATTAATTGTCAACTAATTAATAATTAATTAAAAATAAATTGCTTCCCTCCCTCTACCCCTAAAAACCCCACAACCAGCAACTAAAATTAATTACAAAATGTCCATATTTAATTGTCAAGTAATTCATTGATATTAATTACCAGCTAATTATTATTGAATTAAAAATAATTTGCTTCCCACTCTTTACCCCTATAAACATCACAACCAGCACCTAAAATTAATTACATAATTACCATAATTAATTGGCAATTAATTATTATTTATTAACAACTAATTATTAATTAATTAATTAAAAATAAATTACTTCCCACCCTTTACCCCTATAAACCCCACAACCCACATATAACATTTACCCCAAATAATTAAAAACACAATTAACATTATAAAATCTCAATTAAACAAATATTAATAAATAAAAAATATTCATTAATTTATTATAATTAAATTACTTCCCACCCTTAACCCCTATCAACCCCCAACCCGCTCCGGAACTGAAAAATGCCAAAATGTAAAATAAAATTATTAACTACAAAACATTTAACAGGTATATTAAAAAACATAAACAATACTAACACAAAACAAATACATCACATACATTTAAAACATATACTAAAACATATAACGCTAATTAAAAAATCGATATTTTAAACAACTATATTTTTGCAAACAATATTAATGACTTCTATATTTTTAAAATCGATATTTCTTACCTTGAAGTCGATATTCTTGACCACGATATTCTTGCTGTTGATATTTCTATGCGATACAAAAGGGGATGATGGACGGAACGTTTGAGCCAATCAAACACTCACCCCAGTCAACTGATCTGGGTTTAATCCATCATCATTCTTTAGCTCACTCCACCACCCCAGTTCAGACATGGCCATATGCAAATCAGTCTGACCCTGTGCCTCATGGGAACAGTCCAGCCCGAACTGCCAAGCCATGTTTTCCCTAGACCGGAAACAAGCATCCTAGGACCGGTTTCTGGCATTCCAGCCGTAATCAGCCAGGCTTGCTTGAATCCAGTGGCAAAGTGAGCAAGGGATATTTCTATGTCACAATATTTAAAACTCGATATTAGTGTAAGTCGACATTTCCAGATCGATATTTTGACTGAATACTGCGATGTCCCTGTGATGATACATGGGGGGCGGCGCTGGTGGTCGCGGTGCCATTACAAATATCACACGTGATTAAAAAAGTCAATTTTAGACTCATAACTTGTGTCACTAACACCCCCATTTCTCAAACATGGGGTCAGAGTAACTTTACTCTGACCCCTTATGTGGGCTTTCATACGAATTTTAAGCCACAGGAACCGTTCCCGATAGATAAAATGGCGGCCACAACTTTCTGCTTAGGTTGCATCCAGCCAATCAGAGCATTCTCGTTGGCGCATGCGTTCGCAAATATTCGCGAAACTTTTGCGAAATATCTGCGGTTAGAATATCACTATAATTTTTGGCTTAAATTTTGCAAAAACTACTCAATAGATTTACACCAAATAGGCAAAAGGCACTTCCGTGAACCAACATCTACCTCCCTGCCAAATTTGGTGGAAGTCCGTTCAGCGGTTCGGGCTGTAGGTGGGGCTAAAAGTTCCTATGGGAATTAACATTACAAATGTACCCTTATTTCGCGCCCCAAATTCTCGGTCTCCACTGCAGGAATCACCCCCAAACTTTCCATGACAACCAGAACCTACCTTGACACTTTTTTGGGAAACGTCCGTGTAGATTGGTCAAACGACTCCAATGTTATAGGCAAGTCAAAAACTGCTTTTCCTATGCAAACAACATCCTAACTATAACTACGTACTGATGACAGCAAGTAGGTAATATATATATATATATATATATATATATATATATATATATATATATATATATATATATATATATATATAATAATGTAAGTGTCCCAAAACGCGTTTTCCCCATGCAAATTCCCATAGGGATTTTAGCCACAACTACTGCTTGAACTGTTGAACAGAATTACACCAAATTTGGTAGCTGTTGTTTCAGAAAGCAACCTTTTGTGAATTTCAGTAGCTTTTGAGATATTAAAACAAATCAAAATTTAGATTTATAGGTATGTGGCTATGTCCCTGAAACCTATGGTTTTTCAGTGAATTTCTAAGGTTTTTTTTAAATTCTATTTACAAACTATAACATTTGTGTGCATTAGAATGCTTCATTTCTTGTAATTCTGCTTACATTTTGAACATGTACATAAAAGCAAATTACACAGATTTTGCACACACCGTCTCCTTAAAGGCAGGTGGGGCCAAGGAAGGATGGGCATGTATCAGGCAGAGACTAACCTTTCACTGACTCTACAGCAAGCCTGCTGGACAATTTTAGGAACATGAACCTGAGGCAGTAGCCCAGTATGCCCCAGCTTCTCTCACTGCCCCTGCAGCCAAATCATCTTTTTCAATATCTTATTATCCAGCATGTCTTCCCTCTTGATCCTCTCTTATGCCTTGCCTGCAAGCCACACTTTTCTCTTTCAGATGTTCATTTGTCATTTGCTTCTTGCTCTTTAGCCTTTCTTCATATTTCTCCACACTCCTTGCCTCCTTTTCTTTCTCCTGCTTTTCACACCTTCCATCTCTCTTTCTTTTATTTCTCTTTGCCCTTTCCCTCCCATCTTCCAGTTTCTGCTCTTTTGTCCTTGTTTCTTCTTCTTTCCTCTTAACTTCATATGCTGTCTCCCTCTCCCCTGCTTTTCTGTCATCCCGTCCTGCCATTCTTTCCTCCTTTCTTCTTTTTCGCTTATGCCTCAAGTTATTTCCCTAATTTCTTTATTTTCTTTTTCTCCTTCCTCACAAAGGGGCCGATTCCGATCTCGGTCGGAGGCGCACCCAATACCATTCGGTCAGGAAAAAAGCCATGCGAATGCCTGTTTCCCGACCGATCCGTACAGCATGCCGAACGAGTAAGTACGATGCGCACAACAGCACAGAATCCGGCCGAGTCGTACTCACCCAATCCAGGTCCTGTCCTCCGACCGAGGCGAATCCGGAAACGCAGAATAGAGTCGCACGGAAGGGAAAATGCAGCTCCGTCCGGCCGAACAAGTACGATGCGCTTTCCGTACGCGCCGAACCCGTCGCTACGCACGGCACGTCAAAGCATCCGGGAGAGGCGCACATAAGCTCCGATTCGCGCCACAACACGATCCACGGCTACGAGGCGAACACGCCAGCGACGAGGACGACGCGAAGCGACGAGGACGACGCGAAGCAACGAGAAAGACGAACGACACGAACCAACCATGAATCCCTTCGTCCCGATCATACCAATATTCTACATTTACTACCGGAACAGGCACGGACGCATACGGTGCAGAAGGTAAGTCAGACACCAACCACAAAACACATACAACACGTACACGACACATCACACACACACAGAGGGATGCAGAATTTACTTACACCAGCAACAGCAGCACCATAGGGGCGGGATGCCCATCACCAATGCCACATATGCACACAGGGGCCTGAATGCGCACCACCACCCCTACCCAGGGGGGCCGGATGCCAACCACCACTACCACCCTTAGCCAGGGGGGTGCCAGATGCCCACCACTACTACCACCCTTAGCCAGGGGGGTGCCAGATGCCTACCACTACTACTACCCTTACCCAGGGGGCTGGATGCCTACCACTACTACCACCCTTACCCAGGGGGTGCCAGATGCCTACCACTACTACCACCCTTACCCAGGGGGTGCCAGATGCCTACCACTACTACCACCCTTACCCAGGGGGCTGGATGCCTACCACTACTACCACCCTTAGCCAGGGGGTGCCAGATGCCTACCACCACTACCACCCTTACCCAGGGGGGTGGATGCCTACCACTACTACCACCCCTACCCAGGGGGTGCCAGATGCCTACCACCACTACCACCCTTACCCAGGGGGGCTGGATGCCTACCACTACTACCACCCTTAGCCAGGGGGTGCCAGATGCCTACCACCACTACCACCCTTACCCAGGGGTGCCAGATGCCTACCACTACTACCACCCTTACCCAGGGGGTGCCAGATGCCTACCACTACTACCACCCTTACCCAGGGGGCTGGATGCCTACCACTACTACCACCCTTAGCCAGGGGGTACCAGATGCCTACCACCACTACCACCCTTACCCAGGGGGGCTGGATGCCTACCACTACTACCACCCTTACCCAGGGGGTGCCAGATGCCTACCACCACTACCACCCTTACCCAGGGGGGCTGGATGCCTACCACTACTACCACCCTTAGCCAGGGGGTGCCAGATGCCTACCACCACTACCACCCTTACCCAGGGGGGCTGGATGCCTACCACTACTACCATCCTTACCCAGGGGTGCCAGATGCCTACCACCACTACCACCCTTACCCAGGGGGGCTGGATGCCTACCACTACTACCACCCTTAGCCAGGGGGTGCCAGATGCCTACCACCACTACCACCCTTACCCAGGGGGGCTGGATGCCTACCACTACTACCACCCTTAGCCAGGGGGTGCCAGATGCCTACCACAACTACCACCCATACCCAGGGGGGCTGGATGCCTACCACCACTACCACCCTTACCCAGGGGGGCTGGATGCCTACCACTACTACCACCCTTAGCCAGGGGGTACCAGATGCCTACCACTACTACCACCCTAAGCCAGGGGGCTGGATGCCTACCACTACTACCACCCTTAGCCAGGGGGTGCCAGATGCCTACCACTACTACCACCCTAAGCCAGGGGGCTGGATGCCTACCACTACTACCACCCTTAGCCAGGGGGGCTGGATGCCTACCACTACTACCACCCTTAGCCAGGGGGGTGCCAGATGCCTACCACCACTACCACCCTTACCCAGGGGGGCTGGATGCCTACCACTACTACCACCCTTAGCCAGGGGGGTGCCAGATGCCTACCACAACTACCACCCTTACCCAGGGGGCTGGATGTCTACCACCACTACCACCCTTACCCATGGGGGCTGGATGCCTACCACTACTACCACCCTTAGCCAGGGGGGCTGGATGCCTACCACTACTACCACCCTTAGCCAGGGGGTGCCAGATGCCTACCACTACTACCACCCTAAGCCAGGGGGCTGGATGCCTACCACTACTACCACCCTTAGCCAGGGGGCTGGATGCCTACCACTACTACCACCCTTAGCCAAGGGGGTGCCAGATGCCTACCACCACTACCACCCTTACCCAGGGGGGGCTGGATGCCTACCACTACTACCACCCTTACCCAGGGGGTGCCATATGCCTACCACTACTACCACCCTTACCCAGGGAGGCTGGATGCCTGTCACTACTACCACCTCTACCCATGGGGGGCTGGATGCCTACCACCAACACCACCCCCACTCATAGGATGGACAATGCATGACACAACCAGCACACCACAACCTAGGGAATGCAAGAAAAAGACATCCCCCCAACACCATGACATGCGTGTGTAGACTGTGTCAAATGCCTACAACACTGAACATGACTTTGAACATACAATGTGACCCCCTATCACATGTGCCACACATATATGTGTGTGGCCCCCACAATGCAAGCAGGCCATGACCATTGTGGCAATGGGGTCCAAACCCCCATCATCACAGTGACCAAAATGCAAGTGTGGGGTCCATAGCTGAAGCACATTTTGAACAGTGTGGCAATGGGGTCCAAACCCCCATCATCACAGTGACCAAAATGCAAGTGTGGGGTCCATAGCTGAAGCACATTTTGAACAGTGTGGCAATGGGGTCCAAACCCCCATCATCACAGTGACCAAAATGTAAGGGTGGGGTCCATAGCTGAAGCACATTTTGAACATTGTGGCAATGGGGTCCAAACCCCCATCATCACAGTGACCAAAATGTAAGTGTGGGGTCCATAGCTGAAGCACATATTGAACATTGTGGCAATGGGGTCCAAACCCCCATCATCACAGTGACCAAAATGTAAGTGTGGGGTCCATAGCTGAAGCACATTTTGAACAGTGTGGCAATGGGGTCCAAACCCCCATCATCACAGTGACCAAAATGTAAGGGTGGGGTCCATAGCTGAAGCACATTTTGAACATTGTGGCAATGGGGTCCAAACCCCCATCATCACAGTGACCAAAATGTAAGTGTGGGGTCCATAGCTGAAGCACATTTTGAACATTGTGGCAATGGGGTCCAAACCCCCATCATCACAGTGACCAAAATGTAAGTGTGGGGTCCATAGCTGAAGCACATTTTGAACAGTGTGGCAATGGGGTCCAAACCCCCATCATCACAGTGACCAAAATGTAAGTGTGGGGTCCATAGCTGAAGCACATTTTGAACATTGTGGCAATGGGGTCCAAACCCCCATCATCACAGTGACCAAAATGTAAGTGTGGGGTCCATAGCTGAAGCACATTTTGAACATTGTGGCAATGGGGTCCAAACCCCCATCATCACAGTGACCAAAATGTAAGTGTTGACAAAGAAAGAGCTGCAACTGCCAAACTGCATGGATGATTCCTGGTCACAGAACATAAAACACATCAGTGGCAAAGTAGTGCATGTGTCCCATTGCAACATAAATTGGGGGAGGCAAATACTGCAGTGCAAATAAGACATACCTTTGGCCATGTGCAGACAAACAACACCCATGGGGGCTGACACTGTCAACATTCATCAATGACACAATGACAGAAGTGACCATCAGAATGCAGACCCACATATTTGCACCAATGGGCACACAAATGCAGATACCCTGTGGAGACTGTAGATGTGAGGTGAACAGATACCATACCATGGCAGCAATGGGATACACAAACCATGATCATTGTGCTGACCGATGACCTAGGAGTCCCAGGGACAGCAGGGGAAACCCACCAAACTACATACAGCCAATGGCACACCCAAGATATGCCAATGCAGTGGTGCAGATGCACAAACACAAACAGGCAGACCCACACTGCACATCATACACAACAGGTGAGGGGGTGCCAGTGTCCCCAGGCAACCACACAACACATGAGGAGACCTGAATACCAATCATACAGATGTGCATACAGTGCCACACAAAGGTAACTCATGGATCCAAATCCCCTATGTGGGCAAGCAGGCATTGTCAGATGAGAGGGAGCACAAATCACACATGTCACACAGGCACGTAGGAACAGCAACTGACACAGCAAGACACAGACACACCACAGCACTACCCCCAGGGCCCCCACAATGTGGTGACCCTGGGCTGCATTACAATCCCACTGTGATGACAAAGCTAAATGTCGTTCACACTGTGAACCACAGTCATGTGTCCTGAGCAACAAACTACCATCACACCTACACAAGCACAAATCAATCAGCACGGCCAGTAAGCCAAGGCCAACATGGAGGCAGGGGCCTAGCCGGGCAACAACTCTCATCTGCACACACTCAACACCACACCCCTCGACCTCCAACAATGTGCAGCAGTGAAGCACACATGCACTGGTGACATTGCACATGCACCCATGACTATTCCAGGGTGGTGGGTGGGAACCAAGGTGCAGAAACACATCACACATGGCCACTCAACAAGACTCCTGAATGTCTGACACACTGCACACTACGCTGTACATGGACATGACGGCAATACCACACCAACCAATGGGATCCCAGCCACAGTCACACACCAATGAAGAAGCCAAGGTCACCCACAAAGAACACACATAGACAACAACCAATATTGCAGCCCGGACCCTGAGGAGTGCCAGCAGTCACACACACAACGTGTCACAATCACTGAAAGATAACACAAACTGGAAATCACATGACAGGGGCAAACAACAAGTGCCAAGGGGAAACCTGACTGTGACCCATCTGCGTCTGCACACAAACTCAGCCCTGACAGCAAACACACCTATGGGTGACACCCTGATGACCAGTAATGTGCCATGCACCCACATCACAGAGAACCCAGGGAGAAGACTTTGGGGGAACATAGGTCAACTCAGCAAGCATCACAAACAGGTACAACACTAGGGATCACAGCATGCACAGCTAAACGGAAGTGAACACACAGACATGCTCATACAACACACACCTTGGGCGCAGGCAATGTCACAGGAGTACACACTGCCATGAGGGGACTCCACTCCTGTGTGAGGAAAGCTGTGCCATATGTTGCCTCAGTAGGGCCCCATCATGTCAGCTGAGCACTTGGTCACACAATCAACAATTAGCACCAAATGAAGGCTCCCGTCACATCAGCCTGGTCATGGAAGTGCCAACGAAATCATCAGCACAGATCCAACACACTTGTATAGCAATGTTGCACTGACAACACAGATGAGTCCTTCCCCATTGATGCCCAAACCTGCATGTCCAGTGGAGATGGCCACACGGTCAGGGAAGTAGACGAATTGAACAATGGCAGGCACAACAGATGTGCAGGGGTGGAAGCCACAGATGTGAAATTGCTAATGTAAGTAGGAAATCCCATTGCCAAATACTGAACACATGACACCCTCAGATGCTGCTATGGATGACATGGATACACCACAGGATAGGACACATTCCCCCTGGACCACATGGGTTCCTGCACAGTAACACTTCATTATCATGAGACCAAATATCACCATCACTGCAGCAAGGGCATGGTTAGCATCATCAACAACATGTACATCAGAAGCATAAGCACTAGAGAACAGAAAGTTGCTTTATTCAGCATATGTGTGTAATGAAAACTGAAAGTCCAGAAAAAACACAAAGGCCAATGGCCAGTCCATTGTCACAGTCCAAACAGGGTGACAGTGGCAGATGTCACCCTACGCATGCCTGCACAAAACCAGGGACAATCCACTAGGAGGGGCAACCGGGGGGGCAGGCCAGGCACCACAGGGACAGGATCAGGGCTCACCAGGAGGAAGCAGGGAAGGAGTGGTGGGTGCTGGAGAGCCACTGACAACTGCAGTGGAGGTGTCTGACATGGTGTGTGCCGGCACAACTGGGGAGCATGACTCAGATGTTGTGGGTGCTGGCACGACTGCAGTGGACCCTGCAGATGGAGTGGACAGGTCCGCCACTGCAGTGCCCAAGTCAGACAGGGTGGTAGTGGACTCCACTGCAGTGCCTACCACCAGGGGAGGAGAATGGGGAACAGGCAAGGTGGGCTGGACAGAGGGGGAGGACACCCTCACCACATCAGTGGCACAGATAAGCGCAGCGGGGGTGTGGTGCCGGGAGAGCAAGTGGCAGGGGGAGAAGGCCGGATCCTCTTGGGGATGGTATATCTGTGGGTGGGGTAACCTGGGGCAGGGTGTGGTGGGGGCACCTGTGGAGTGGGGGCCTGAGGGATGGAGGAAGGAGACCTGGTGCCTGAGCTGCAGGGCGGCGGCGGGGTCTTGCTCTTACGACTCCGGGGGGACTTGCGGGTGGGGGCCTCAGTCTGTCTGCACCTGGGGGAGGGTGTCCGGGGGCGAGGGGCACTCTGCTCCGTGTGGGTGGGCTTCCTCTTCCCCCTGAATGCTGTATCAGCTGGATCGGAGGGGAAGAGGCCGAGGTCACTGAGGAAGAGCCGCTGGGTCTTTGGGGTTGCAGGTGAGGCAAGGGAGGGTGCTTTGGAGGGAGAGGCAACTGAGGACTGCGCAGTGCTCGTGGATGCATGTGTGTGTTCCAGGGCCCCATCCCCTGTGAGTCTGGTTTCAGTCCCCTGACTGTGCGTGCGTGTGCGTTTTGTTTGTGGCGTGTGTGTCTGTGTGCTGGATGTGTGTGTGCTTGGGACGGGTAAGGTGCTGGGGAGTGTGGATGGAGCAGAGGCAGGAGGGGTGAGGGACTGTCTGAGGAGGGACACTGCTGCCGTCAGGGAGTAGTCCATGGACCTATTGCCCCTCTGTAGGTCAGACATGCCCGATGAGATGCCCTCCATGAACGACACCAGCTGAGTCAACAGAGCGGTGTGCGCATGGAGGACACTCAGCATGGCTGTCTGCCCTACATGGAGCTGGTGAAGGAGGTACACAGACTCCTCACTCAGGGCAGCAGGGGACACAGGGGCATGGGGTGCGGTGCCTGGCCCAAAGGAGACACGCTCCCGAACATGGGAGCCTCCACGGACCTGGGGAATGGGAGCCGATGGGAGGGCGGTGGTGGTGCTGGTGGTGGCGGGGACAGCAACACTAGCTGGGGTGTGGTGGCTGCTGACATCCGCCTCCATAAGGGAGTCATCCTCCGAGTTGCTCTGGTCCTCAGCTGAGGTGGATGGTGCTGAGGACTCCTCGGTGTGGCTCCCCTCGCCCTCCGTGCCACTGGGTCCCTCCGACCACTCCTCGGCTGCTGACCCAGTCTGGCTCTCCGGCTCCTCCTGGTCCATGGAGCTGTCCCCTTCCGTGGCCGTGGATGTATCTGCAAACAATGGGGAAACAGACAGACATCAGTCACCTGCACCAAACGCACCCACCACTGTGAGCACAGCACATTACAGAGCAAGCCCTGGCATCATTAGTTGTACATTGCTAAAAGTGCCCTAACTGAACAGGAGAAGCCAATTGTCAGTCTGATGCCAACCATGGCACTCACATCCCACATGGCCTTGCACCCATCTGTCTGGTGTCTGTTGGATAGCAACACCCCAGTGTGGACACATGCACCAACTACACAGTAGTTGGACAGTGCAGAGGACACAGTGTAGCATGTGGACATGCACACATCACAACTCTTGCCACTGAGTCAGTACAGGTTTCCGGATGAAAGGGATGCCCAGAGTCAAATAGGAAATGCATGTGATGCATACCAGCGACAGACACCATGATGCACCCATGTCCTGATAGCCATCGCCACAATGGTGTGCATGTAGCACATGTCACTCCCCTGCAGGATCACCAATAAGTAGACACATGCCATGGCGGAGGCATGACTGCTAAGTCATACATCACTGTCTCAGTGATGTATGACTTGGCAGCCAGACAACAACACTCTGCACTGTGTCACAATAGTAGGTCATGGGGAATGCAAGTCATGGAGCTGCACAAGTGCACATGTACATCCCCCACACAACACATCATCTTAACCCTCATCTGTCCAGGTCATACCGATTGGACATATGGGAGACCTGTGACACTACCCTCTGAACCTGAGCCCCTCACAATCTGCTTTGAATGGGAAACAGCTGCCTGAACTCCACATTCGCATACCCCAGTCTGCACGGGCAGCTGATCAAACACCTATGTGACACACAAGTATCGTCTCCTATGGTCACATCTCCAGTGGCATGCTGAGCCCCTACCGAGAAACACCCCAGCAGTCCTGGCAACAAATCCACAGCACACTGACACAGAGGCAGACACCTGAGGGGTCAAATCACTGCGCACAATGTGTCAGCTGATACACGGGAGTGGGAGTACAGAGTGCATTGCATGGCCTGGAGTAGGCATGACTGTCCTGCCCCACATGAATGAGGGATGAGCCCTGGACAGTGGATAGCTGGCTATGTATGTGTGACACACGTAATCTGCACACTCCTGGGGCCCAAACATTGTTCCCACCCGCTGCATGGGCATGTGCCACATACCCCAGGCACATGTGGTGGCTCAGCTCAGCAAGTGGACCGCATATCAAAGCAACACGCAGATTACATGTCCGAACACAGGCGTTGTGTGAACAATGGACCCACCCATGATGCCCACAACAGAGTTAGGGAAACAGATGCTGTCCCCCACCTTGAGTGAAGCAAACTGCAAGGACACAGTCCCAAGTGACACAATTCCCTGAATGTAAGGGCCACACCTGGGTATCAGATGAGGAGTGGGCAGTGCACAATAGAGGGACATGGCTCCTGGACAACATGACTGCTGTACTGTGGCAGTTGAACCAGGCCAGAGGAGGGCACATAGCATGTAATACAGAGTTCACAGTGCAGTCTTTGACTCACCCCCTCCTTGCTGCTGTCTGGCCTTCAGCTGCCCATCCAGGTCTGGAAACACCACCGCCAGGATCTGGAGCATGTGGGGGTCAGGGTCCGTGTTCCGCCCCTCCTGCGAGGAGGCAACAGCTTCAGCTGGACCCGTGCAATCCTCCGGGTCCAGCCCCGAAGGTCCTGCCACCTCTTCTGGCAGTTGCGGATCCGGCGCTTGTAGACCCCCACGGACCGGACAGCCCGGACGATGTCCTTCCAGATCTCCTGCTTCCGATGGGCATTAACCTGTCAGGATGACAAAGTGAAAAGGCCATTACTACACATGCAACATATCCGTGCATGACACAGTTGTATATACATGTCTCAATCACAGGGGCACATGATGTACACAGGCAGTGCAACGCTGCCCATGGACAGTTTGCCAGAAGTCACTACATGGTATCATTGCATGGGAAGTAAAACCTTGTTCAAATGCACTGTCACTGCACCATACCTGTCCAGTGCATGTCACTACACACTATGGGGGGTGACAACTACTCAGTGAGCCTGCTAGCCAGTGGCGTGCAGACTTTCAGCCTTGCTAGTCAGACACAATGCACATTCAGAAAGGCAGTGCACAGAACACTCACCTGCTCCCCTGGTGTCCCATACAGCTTGCTGTACTGTGGAAGTAGGCTGTCCAGCAGGGCCTGGTTCTCCTCAAGGCTGAAGGCTGGGGCTCTCTCCACAGTACGTGCCATTGCAGGGTCCAGAGGGGGCAGAGACAGCAGCAGTGCAGTGGCAGATGTCGTCCTGGAGCATGTAGTGCAGGCAAGTGAGCTCTCAGGGGAACAGCCAGCAATATATATGTGCTGGAGAGGCAGATACTGTCCCATGTGTCCAAAGTGATAGGTCCAAGTCATTTGCATCTTCTGAATCTGGCCAATCCATGGAATAGCAGCACCAATACACGCCCACAGCATCCTTCAAATCTTCAACTTCATGACATACATGATTTTGCAACATTGTTGTGGGTGACCAACTGAATTTCCAGCAACCGACTCGTTCGAATTTCGAAACGCGTCCGTTGCCAGGCTAGGCCATTGTCAATGGGTGCGCACCGATCGGTCCATTGCTGATCAACGCGTACAGAGGTACAACGCGTACCCACACACATTGAATGCAATGGGCCGGCCGGGGCACCGATCGGTCCATTGCGATACAACGCGTACAGGGGTACAACGCGTACCTGCACACATTGAATGCAATGGGCCGGCCGGGGCACCGATCGGTCCATTGCTGGTACAACGCGTACAGGGGTACAACGCGTACCCGCACACATTGAATGCAATGGGCCGGCCGGGGCACCGATCGGTCCATTGCGGTACAACGCGTACAGGGGTACAACGCGTACCCGCACACATTGAATGCAATGGGCTGGCCGGGGGCACCGATCGGTCCATTGCTGATCAACGCGTACAGGGGTACAACGCGTACCTGCACACATTGAATGCAATGGGCCGGCCGGGGGCACCGATCGGTCCATTGCTGTTCAACGCATCCCTGTACAAGTGACTGGCATATGTCACCATGCCTGTCTCAGATGAACATATGCCAGCCACAGATAGCTCCCAGGGAGTGAGGGGCACACCTACAACACGACAGCCTGTCCAAACTGTATCATAAGGCATGTAAGGCTGCATTTCCTATTGTGTGTATGTTGGTGTACATGTTGTCCTGTGGGTGTCACCTGGGGGCAGCCACCCCCAGGCTGTGCACGTGTTCATGGGGACAGGATCCTGGGTGTTACGTGTACATGACCACTGTGATGTGCAACTGTTCATATCTGTGCATGTGCCATGGTCACATTTCACGGTGGTGTATGTGTATGTCATGTCACATACCCCGTGAGTCCCATGTGGGACGGTATGTTTGAGCCAGGGTGTCCCAGTGGCACAATAGTGATGGTCCTCCACAGTCTGTGTGCATGTAGTGTTTACAATGTCTCTGATTTCATGTGCACAATGGGAGGCAGTCTCCACATCCACGTTGTGTGTGCATGGACTTTGATGTTGTGCGTGTGTGTGTCACAGACGTCCATGTCTGTCCTGCAGTGGCAAGTGGGACCACTACCTGTGGGGGTCATGGTTGTTTTGCTGTGGTGTATACCTGATACTCCATGTAATGCCAGTGTCCATGTGGCAATACAGGGTCCCTGGGAATGTACCTGTCGTTGAGCTGTGATGCCTGGGGCACATCTGTCCTCACATGTCACTGTGGGGGGTGATTGTGACATGGCAGCAGGAGATGGGAACTGTGACACGGCCTCATGATATCCAATGGGCCAACCTGGGACTTATTGATGCCACTTGTTGAACCGTGATGACAGATGTTGGCCATGTATGTACCATACATGTCCTTACGGAACTGCACACTTCATGTAGTTGTGCCTCATGATGATGTATGTTGTGATATTGAGTGTGTTCAATGCCGCATATGTGGGGTGACTGACAATCTTGCTTTCTTCTCCTCTGCACTGCAGGGCTCCTGCTGTCCATCGACCATTCCCAGACCTGGCAACGATGGTGGAACGGGACAGCATCCGACGGTACCGCTTCACCAGGCAGCTGATTGAGGATTTGGCAGTGCAGTTGGCCCCACATTTGCAGCCTGGCCGGCCGTATCCTACAGCGCTGACCCCCAAGGTGAAGGTGATGGCAGCCCTACACTTCTTTGCCACCGGTACCTTCCAACATACTGTGGCGACTGCTGGTGGGATGTCACAGACCATGTTGAGCCGTGTGCTCCGCGATGTTTTGGAGGCAATGTTGCTATTCCTGAACCGGTACATCTATTTCCCTAGACTGCAACGACTCACTGACGTGAAGAGTGACTTCTATGCCCTGGGGAGGATGCCGCATGTCATTGGCTCCATTGATGGGACACATGTGGCTTTGGTACCACCACAGGCCCAGGAGCAGGCCTACCGTAACCGCAAGCACTACCACTCGGTCAATGCACTGGTGGTGTGTCTTGCGGATATGACCATCACACACGTGTGTGCCCGTTTCCCTGGTTCAGCACACGATGCCTTTGTGATGAGGAGTAGTCGCATCCCCAGGATGATGGCACAGATGCAGAACCAGCGTGCCTGGCTTGTCGGTGTGTACTGACTTTGTGCCATTGTGTGTGATCTGATCTGTAGTATTCCGCCCACTTTTCCAAGTCAGCTAATGTGCACTTGTCTGTCCGTAGGTGACTCGGGATACCCCAACATGCCGTGGTTGCTGACACCCCTCAGGAACCCTGTGACACCAGCCCAGATGCGCTACAATGAGGCACATGGTCGGACCAGGAGAGTGATTGAGCGGACATTTGGTCTCCTGAAGAGCCGCTTCCGCTGCCTGGACAAGACAGGAGGGTCCCTCCCATATGCCCCAGCGAAAGTGTGCAAGATTATCATCGTCTGCTGCATGCTCCACAACCTGGCAGTGCGGAAGGAGTTGCCTCTCATCCAGGATGACAATGACCAACATCCGCCACCTGTGGAGGATCCTGGCCTGGACCACGATGCCAGTAATGATGATGATGATGAGGGTGATGTCCGCACACAGCTCATCACCAACTTCTTTAGCTGAATGTGAGTATCCTGAGGTGTCATGTCAATGATGTGAGTTGGCATGATATGTGTAGGTGGTGCTCTGGTGCTGTTGGAGTGTGTCCATGGGCTACTTGACTGGATGTGTGTAGCGATGTGTGCTTACAGGTGGTCTGTACTCCCCAACAGTGTTGACATGCTAACTTGGTTCTGGGTGGGTATCTTGTAACATGTATTGTGCATGAGTTTTGCTGTTCTGTCCTGTTCTCCATTGCTTTTGACTGTGTGTCATTTCTGTCCTTCACAGGGTACTTTCAGATTCGTTTGGTCAACTGTGTCCACCGACGACGTGATTGTACTTCCAGGGTGGTAGCTGTTGTGTCCCTACAGGTGATGTGCGCAACACCCATGGACTTCCTTCCTTCTACAGTTGTTGACTGTGTGCCCGCTGCCAGGTGGGATTACCTTGCATCTGTAGTGGTTACGACATGTTGCAACTGTGTAATAAACCTGTGCTTCACTTTGTGATGTGCGTTGTCTGTGGTCACACATTTGACTGCCATTTGCTTACTGCACCTGTGGGCTACTTGACTACAACTGGGAATAGGTGTGGTGTCTGTGCATTGCACCGTCTTCCCTGGCAACATCAGTGTAGGCAATGAGTCAGATGGCCTAGGTGTGTATGTGTTGTGTAGCCCTGGTGGTGTGTCTCCCTCATATGTGTCACGTTGCCTTTACTCACATGCCTGTGTTGTACTTGCTGTTGCAGTTCGCATACACAGTGTAATTTTGCAGTTCATCATCCCCATGACAGCACCCACGTTGGAATCACAACAGAGGCAAGTATGGTGTATTAGTGTGTTTATTGTGATACATTTGTGTGAATAGTGCATAGGATGGTTAGTGCTGTACATATATCTTGCAATCAGAAGTTCCTAGGTGAATTGAAAGTCCTGGTAGACAAAATCCCCAGTATCGGGGCCACAGTTGTCTGAGACATTGGTCCAACTTGTACTCCCCATGTAATGTGTGGGAGTTGTGTTGCCGTCAACAGGGTGAACAGTTTGTGCACAAAGGTGAACATCCAGAACAGGTTCAGGCTTCCTGGGAGTTGCACTTGGCCATCGGCCTCTCACTTGCCCCTCCTCGGACGACCCCTCTTCTTTGGGGGGCCCCTCAAGTACAGGCTGCTGCGGTGCAGGGGACTCTCCGCCAGAGTCATCCTCCCTCCCTGTGGCAGTTGCAGTTTGTTCAGCACCAGATGTTGTTGGCACACAGGGAGGTGTAGACTGGTTGTTGTTCATCTGGCGGAGGCATTGTAAAATGTCCCTGTGCACCGCCGTCATCTCTTGCAGTGCGTCCCACTTGGACTCCACGCGGGACATGTGTGAGTCCAAGCGGGCATGATGGGCAGCCTGCTGCTGTTTCATGTCTCTGAGGAGCCCCACTACCTGGCTGAGATCTCCGGTGCTGGACTGGTACGCATCGGCTATGCGTACCAGTTGTGGGTCATCATGCACACCAGCAACCTCTGCAAGCAGCGACCTCTGTCTCCCACCCCTCCCACCACCCCTGCCGACATGTGCAGTGCGTGCAGTGGCACGCACAGATGACCCTGGTCCCCCTTGGGGGTTGGTGGTGGTGGTGGTGTCCATGGCCCCACGTTGGTCCAGGGTCCCTGTGCTGGTGTTGCTCCTTGTTCTGTCCATGTCGGCAGGGATGGTATTTGTGGTGACAGTCGGTTGAGGGGTGGGTGCAGGGGGTGCAGCTGGTGGTCCTGCTGGTGCTGCAGCTGGTGGTCCTGCTGGTGCTGCATGTTGACATGCACCGGATGTGCCAGGTTGGTCTTCTTCGTCCGAGGAGGGCAGAGGCTGTACGACACCAGTGAGCTCCGCATCCTCTTGAGCCTGGGACTGGGACTCCTCAGCGTCTGCTGCTGTGTCCCCATCATCACCTGTTTTTGGGAGACACACACAATGTATGTTAAGTTTCTGCAGGCATCAATGGTTGACACACCTGACAGTTGTGACTGTGCCTCTGGGTGCGGGCCTGTACATTGCATTGTCCTAAGTCGTCACAGTCAGGGGTTGATATTGGTGTAGCACATTGTCCTGCATTATTTGGGCATTTCTATGTATTTGTTGGGGTGTGAACATGGTCTGCATTGGTTGTATTTGGTTGACAGCCGGCCCTCCTTCCCACCCAGCCAGTCAGTTATCCCACCATGGACTGTGCTTGCATTGCAGGGAGTGGAAGTTGTCTCTCAGGATGTCAGTCAGTGGTGTCCTGCTGTTGGTTGTTGCACAGTTGCCAGCAGGGCCTTGTGCTCCCCACAGCAGTAGCCAGTGTCAGCCATCTTGTCAGTCCTTATCCACTCCCTGTGATGTGAGCATGGTTCAGGGTGGTGTTGATGGGACAGTTGTGGGGGTGAGCTATGTCTGTGACTATGACTCCCATCATGCTATTGCCTCCACCCCACTTCCCAGCATTCCCATACTTACTTGCTTTTGTGGGGAGTTCAGTGTGTGTGGGTGTGAGAGCAATGGCAAGATGGCTGACATTGGTGTCCTGCTGTTGGTTGGTGTGCAGTTCCCAGCATGCCCTTGTGCTCCCCACAGCAGTAGCCAGTGTCAGCCATCTTGTCAGTCCTTATCCACTCCCTGTGATGTGAGCATGGTTCAGGGTGGTGTTGATGGGACAGTTGTGGGGGTGAGCTATGTCTGTGACTATGACTCCCATCATGCTATTGCCTCCACCCCACTTGCCAGCATTCCCATACTTACTTGCTTTTGTGGGGAGTTCAGTGTGTGTGGGTGTGAGAGCAATGGCAAGATGGCTGACAGTGGTGTCCTGCTGTTGGTTGGTGTGCAGTTCCCAGCATGCCCTTGTGCTCCCCACGACACAGCAACAGTGTCAGACATCTTTGATGGGCCTTTCCACTCTCTGTGGGATGTGCATGCGTGAGTGTGAGCTTGCTGGGCCATGTGGTGGGGGATGTAGAGCTGTGCCTACGACTCCCATCATGCTATTGCCTCCACCCCCCTTCCCAGCATGCCCATGCTTCCTTCCTTTTGACTCTGCTTCCCTGTGGGGTGGGCTGCCTGTGCTGACAGGATGGCTGGGAGTGTTGTCCTGGCAGTTGTTTGGCTAAAAGTCCCAGGAGTGTCCCTGTGCTTCACACAACATTACCCAGGGTGGTGGTTCTTTGTGGGATCTTGAGTTAGGATGTGAGGCATTGCATTCTCCCAGGTGGGTTCTGTGGAGTTTGTGTTGAGGGGGGGTGTGAGGGGAGGTGCTTGTGACTATGGTCAGTGCTGCGAGTCCTCCTTCCCACCCAGCCAGATATCCCACCATGGAACGTGCTTCCATTGCAGGGAGTGGAAGTTGTCTCTCAGGATGTCAGGCAGTGGTGTTGTGCTGTTTGTTGGTGCACAGTTCCCAGCAGGGCCTTGTGCTCCCCACAGCAGTAGCCAGTGTCAGCCATCTTGTGAGTCCTTATCCACTCCCTGTGATGTGAGCATGGTTCAGGGTGGTGTTGATGGGCCAGTTGTGAGGCTGAGCGATATCTGTGCCTGCTACTCCCATCATGCTATTGCCTCCACCCCCTTCCCAGCATGCCCATGCTTCCTTCCTTTTGACTCTGCTTCCCTGTGGGGTGGGCTGCCTGTGCTGACAGGATGGCTGGGAGTGTTGTCCTGGCAGTTGTTTGGCTCAAAGTCCCAAGAGTGTCCCTGTGCTTCACACTACATTACCCAGGGTGGAGGTCCTTTGTGGGATTTTGAGTTAGGATGTGAGGCATTGCATTCTCCCAGGTGGGTTCTGTGGAGTTTGTGTTGAGGGGGGGTGTGAGGGGAGGTGCTTGTGACTATGGTCAGTGCTGCGAGTCCTCCTTCCCACCCAGCCAGATATCCCACCATGGAACGTGCTTCCATTGCAGGGAGTGGAAGTTGTCTCTCAGGATGTCAGGCAGTGGTGTTGTGCTGTTTGTTGGTGCACAGTTCCCAGCAGGGCCTTGTGCTCCCCACAGCAGTAGCCAGTGTCAGCCATCTTGTGAGTCCTTATCCACTCCCTGTGATGTGAGCATGGTTCAGGGTGGTGTTGATGGGCCAGTTGTGAGGCTGAGCGATATCTGTGCCTACTACTCCCATCATGCTATTGCCTCCACCCCCTTCCCAGCATGCCCATGCTTCCTTCCTTTTGACTCTGCTTCCCTGTGGGGTGGGCTGCCTGTGCTGACAGGATGGCTGGGAGTGTTGTCCTGGCAGTTGTTTGGCTAAAAGTCCCAAGAGTGTCCCTGTGCTTCACATTACATTACCCAGGGTGGAGGTTCTTTGTGGGATCTTGAGTTAGGATGTGAGGCATTGCATTCTCCCAGGTGGGTTCTGTGGAGTTTGTGTTGAGGGGGTGTGTGAGGGGAGGTGCTTGTGACTATGGTCAGTGCTGCGAGTCCTCCTTCCCACCCAGCCAGATATCCCACCATGGAACGTGCTTCCATTGCAGGGAGTGGAAGTTGTCTCTCAGGATGTCAGGCAGTGGTGTTGTGCTGTTTGTTGGTGCACAGTTCCCAGCAGGGCCTTGTGCTCCCCACAGCAGTAGCCAGTGTCAGCCATCTTGTGAGTCCTTATCCACTCCCTGTGATGTGAGCATGGTTCAGGGTGGTGTTGATGGGCCAGTTGTGAGGCTGAGCGATATCTGTGCCTACTACTCCCATCATGCTATTGCCTCCACCCCCTTCCCAGCATGCCCATGCTTCCTTCCTTTTGACTCTGCTTCCCTGTGGGGTGGGCTGCCTGTGCTGACAGGATGGCTGGGAGTGTTGTCCTGGCAGTTGTTTGGCTAAAAGTCCCAAGAGTGTCCCTGTGCTTCACACTACATTACCCATGGTGGAGGTTCTTTGTGGGATCTTGAGTTAGGATGTGAGGCATTGCATTCTCCCAGGTGGGTTCTGTGGAGTTTGTGTTGAGGGGGTGTGAGGGGAGGTGCTTATGACTATGGTTAGTGCTGCGAGTCCTCCTTCCCACCCAGCCAGATATCCCACCATGGAACGTGCTTCCATTGCAGGGAGTGGAAGTTGTCTCTCAGGTTGTCAGGCAGTGGTGTTGTGCTGTTTGTTGGTGCACAGTTCCCAGCAGGGCCTTGTGCTCCCCACAGCAGTGGCCAGTGTCAGCCATCTTGTCAGTCCTTATCCACTCCCTGTGATGTGAGCATGGTTCAGGGTGGTGTTGATGGGACAGTTGTGGGGGTGAGCAATATGTGTGACTACGACTCCCATGATGCTATTGGCTACACTGACTTGCCCAGCATACACAGAATTCCTTCCTTTGAGTGGTCTTCACTGTGTGTTGGTGTTGTAGTGGTGGCTACATGTCAGGATGTGTTTGTTAGTTCTATTTGTGCCACTGCCTAGCTGTAGTTGTAGTTGTGTTTGTACATGTGATGACACGGTTAAATGTAACTTTGAGATGGCATGTGTTGTGTTTATCTGACTGACATACACATTTTGGGATGATTCTGTTCTGGTTGCTGTGTAATTGCTATGAGTGCATGGTTTGACTCTCCCCTTGACAGTGATGTGTGTGTGTATTGTGGCAGAATATTGTGTACATTTGTTGTGTACTCACCAGGCTCTGGGATGTTCTCTAGTCCATAGACGCTCACTGGCGGAAGGATGGCCCGCACCTTCTCCTCCCAGGGCCTGAGGTATACTGGCTTGGCAGGAGGGCCACTGCCGGTGTATTGGCTGAGGAGGTAGTCCTTCTTGAGCAGCTCCCGTACCCTCCTGCGCACGTCATACCACCTGTTCTGGATGTCAGTCTTTGTGCGCAGACATGGTGATTGTGCGTTCACCCTGTTGATGATCCTCTCCCACATCTTGGTTTTCTGGGAGATGGGGGTCTGTTGGACCAGTGTGCCAAACAGCTGTGGCTCTACCCTGAGGATCTCGTCTACCAGGACTTCCAATTCACAATCTAGGAACTTGTGATTCTTCTTGGGGGGCATGGTGATGGGTGGTGATGGTGAGTGATGTGTGTGTTGGTGTGCAGGTGAGGGTGTGTGGGTGTGTGTTTTGCTGGGTGTATGTGAGGTAGCTATTTGTTGGTGTGCTGATGGTGTGTGGCTTGTGTGAGGGATGAGCTGTGGGTGTGTGGTTGCTGTCTGTTGCGTGCTGGCAGTTGAATGGCATTTGCAAAGGATCATGGTTGGGATTTGTGTCCTTTATATGGGTGGAGTTGTGGGTGTGTCTTTGTTCTCTGTCCCCACCCCCCAGTATTTATTGGCTTTGTAATTGCTTGTTTGGCCTTTTTTTGTGTATTTTTCCTTAGTACTTTTTGTGCATGTTGGAAACGTTCTTGAGACCGAGTCGGACCCTGCATTTGTCTCGTACGGTCTTCTCCGTTTCGTTCACACTGTGTTTGTGCAGTTTTCTATGCTGTGTACGCGTCGGTTGCGGTGTTTTGTGTTACTTCGGCTCGGTTTGGTATGCGTGTCGGTCGTACGGCTTGTCCTCCGTTCGACTCGGTCGTGGTTTTCGCGCCTTGCATCGTACTTAGCGGTTTGGAGTTCGCGTGTACGTTTCGGTTGGATTTGTTCCGGGTGCGTGTCGGTCGGTTCGATTCGCGTGTTTTTCCGGCCGGATTGCTGTTTTCCGTGCGGCTCGGTCGTTCGGCTTGGGTTCGGTACGTGTCGGTCGGATTTTGCACGCCGTGCATCGTACTTGGCGTGTTGGGCGCCACAGGTACGTGTCGGTCGGAATAAATTCCGGCTCCGAGTCGGTCGGTGCTTTTTCCGGCCCGAATCGGAATCGACCCCATAGTCGACTTTTACCCTTTGTTTTTTCAGTGAAATTCTAGGATTATTTTTACTGTAAAAATGTCACTTTAACCTGTGTGGTGTTTTTTTGTGAATTTCCAGGGTTTTTTAACGTAATGTATCTATATAACGAGATGTCATTTTAAAAAAGCTGAGTACTACTGGTTTTGTCAATATATCAGAACACCAAAATATAAAAGGCTGGCCTACTGGCTTGAACAAGGGGTCAGCACATCAACACATATAAAGCAAACCTATTGGTTTTATCAAAAGTCACCACAATCATTTATCAATAACCATATTGTATAGTATTACCTATAATTACACTCAAGGTCATTCATACTAATAATTGTCACAAAAATATTTAAAAGAAAGGAATTTATCCCAAACAAACAAAAATCTGTGTTTGAGTCATTCTTTAACACTCTGCAGGCAACAAAACGGAGCAATAGAACCAACCACAAGGTGTCCCTGCAGAAATGTTTTACCACTTTGGATTTTACTTAGACAAGTGCACTGTTGGATAGTTTGCAGTAAGGTAAACAGTACGTCCTGCAAACGTGGGAAGGTTTGCCCTTCGTAACCTTCTTCTCATTGGTTAGGGAGTGTCCAGGAGTTAATCCCACCCACAAGCTAGTGAATCTTTCAAAAAAGGCACCTCACCCTGACCTCATCAGAACATGCTCTAGGACTGTGGATGAACAGAAGAATAGACTTGCTGTTTGGGATCTGTGTGGGGACACCAAGGGCTGTACATGCTCCCACTTATACTCTGCACTAAGAAGTTGATTTCATGGGTCACTTGGTTGAACTCCTCTGTGGCTAAATGAAAGCAAAACTTTGCTGATTAGGCTAAGTTACCAAGATTGAACCAATACATTCTTTACAAAACAAGCTTATATTTCTGGAACATATTGTTTTGGCTCAAGTGAGCTCATTCACAATTGACCTAAAGGTCATAACCTCTTTTCACCTTTTCTCTGTGTAAACCCTCAGAGTCAGTAAACTAACCTGTGTTCAGCCCACTCGTAGCTACGAAACAGAGCAGACAGGGAAACCATAGATATGATTTTTTAAAGAAATTATGCCAAAAAGCACAAAGCACCAAGAATATTTTAGGGAGCAGTAGACTGGGACCTAGACGCCACTTGAAACCAACTGTGATGGAACCTTAGTCGGATCAACAAGTGAATTGGTCCAGATGAAGGGTATGCAAGTTAAAAAGTTCAAAAAAGTTTCTAAGCCCCACTTGAGAAAGGGACATTGTCACTTTTTGAGAAGAAAAATCCTCCCTGAGTAGACCAGAGCTGCAACTGTAGCCAGCACCATGGAACTGAAGGCCAGATAATTGAAGCAGGTCAGTCCTTCTAGAACTCTGGAACTTTGGAGATGATTTCTCACTGACAATTTCCCTAATCCCAGTGCAGAATGGGGCTTAGTCATTTTTAGGACGTGCTAGGGGCCTTGCTCGCGATAAAACTGAAATTCAATCTGATGCTGTTGAACTGCCGGTTGGGTACCCCTGAAGCTCTGGAGCAAACATTTTCAAGTTTACAAACTTTCTTCTGGTGCCCAAACAACCCCAGGAATACATGTCTAGGACCCCCAAGTCCTCAGACTGAGGCACTTAGAGTCTGGTGTCATACAGTGGCCGACAGCAAAGTCCAGATTAAGTTAAGTTGACACTTGTCAACTGGGCAGTTTAGCAAAAAGGCCTCTTGTAGTTTGTTGTGTCCCTGTAGCCACCCAGGTGGTCAGTCAACTGACCTTATAAGTCCACTTCTTTCACCTGGGTACAAGTGGGAGCAGATCCAGTTCTTCAGGGCTCCTCTCAGGGCACAGAAAGCAGGTACAGTGCTCTTACATTCTTCTGCAGAAGCAGAAAGTGTTATGAAGAGGATTCCTTTGATGCCACAGTTATGCCAGGCAACAGCTAGTAGGTAGGGGGTGACTTTGTATACTCTTTAGCCAATGGGGTAAAAGTTCCTGGGGGCAACCCTTCATACTTTTTCAGTAGTTCCTGTTTGCTTCCCTGTAAACAATTCCACAGTGCCCCTCACTCACAATTGAAGATAGGTAAGCCCTTCTTCCTTTGTGCAGAGCCTGTGAGCCCACCCAGAGGTGTGGCCAGGGTAATGCACAGTCCTGCCCTCTGTGTTCGCTCAATACCGGTACTGCAGGTTGCTTTCCTATCACTGGTTTGGTGCCAGTCTGACTATGGTGGCAAATACTGGGTCTTTCCAAGTGTCGCCTAGCAGTTGCTTGTGGCAGTGCAGGCCGCTTTGAAGGCAATGATGTTCCTGGGTCCATTGTAACTGGTCTTTGTGCAAGGGAAGAAAACATCTCCTCATACCTAGGCCATTGTCTCTGCTCTGGGAATAGTTTTCACATCTCTTTCACACCTAATTTAGGCCAAGTACAGGCTATGCAGTTGCTGGAGAGATAATGCAAATTAGCCTCCATCGGCATCAGGCAGGGTAAAGGTAACTTTCTAAAAGTTACATTTCAAATATATTTATTAAAAATCTTACTTCATCATTATATTATATTTTTATTAAATATAAGACTAATGGGGCAATTCCGATGTCAGACGGACCGGAGTCTGTCCAACATCGATCAGGAACTGGAACAGAACGACCCCTTGTCGTTGGTTCCAGACCTGCAAGTAGGATGCGACCGAACACTGTTCAGTCGCAATCCTATACTTAACAATGGGATGTTCGCATCGTTAAGTGCGGAGGTGCAGTTCATCCCTGCACCCCGTGGCAGGCACCCCAAGATGCCTGCCACCAGTTGCAGGGATCAATAGGGGGGCACCATCGGTGCTCGCTAAGCCACCATTCGGCGGCCTCCCATCCATGGGGACCCTGCTGGGGGCCCGCAAAGACAGTTTCCCACTGCCTTTCTGTGTCGGAAAGGTAGGCAGAAAGGCAGTGGGAAACTGCCATCATATTCCCTCGGCAGGAAAGAGCTGGCCGGGGGAGTACTGAAGGGTTTCCGAATGGCAGACGGGCTCTCCGAGCCCGTTGGAAGCCATCTGGAAAACCGAGTTGAATTCCTTTCCGACAAAGCCCACCCGAATGGCTCGGTCTGAAAGGATTCCGAACGGGCAGGTCAGATGCTGTTAGGATGGCTCCGACCAAGGGTCGGAGCCATTCTGACCGCATCGGAATCGGGCCCTAAGTCGATGAATGGAGTCTGTAGCTGGGACTACGTCAAACATTACAGGTTAAAGTATATAAAATGCTCTTTGACTTTTCCTACCTGCCAGTTATAGCCTGACCAGCGGCAATGTCATTTTGGCCTAGTCATGGAGGAAGATGCCATTTCAAATGTCACATATGTTCCACTCTTAAATATTATGCACCCTACCTTATGGGTAGTGAGGTGTGCATAGGGTGACATAAAGTCTCTAAGGTCTGACTCCATCTTGGACAGGCCAATACTTCCTTGTCTCTATGCTAGCATAATCATTGACATGTCTGCCTTTGACGCAGATGTCATCTGTTCTTATCTTTTCAAGAACCTGTGAAAGTGTCAAGTCATTCAGACAATGACATCAATAAGACACCTGATCCACAGACAATAACTTCGATAAGACACCTGATGCAACATCAGTCTGGAACAAGTGCCTTGTTATCTCTGTCTCAAGGTCAGATAGTAGTAACAACATAAACAGTGTAGTCTGAATTGACATGTTTTTACCTTAGTTGTTTATAAGAATGCATCTCTGACTAGCATATTGATACAACCATGTTATGTCAAACATTCCTAAGGTTATGTCAGAAATTCCCAACTCAGATAAGATATAGTATATAATACCCGCTAATCGACCGCTTGGGAAGAGAGGTCCTTCCCCCCCAGATTATCATGTAAGATACTGCAAGAAGATCTTGACAGAGACTATCAGACTGCTGTGATGCTGCTACATCCCATTCTGAACTGAAAGTTGATACCTAGCCAAGTATGGGAGGAGAGAAGCTGATGATGATGTTTGTTTTCTTTTGAGGGAACACCTAATTCCGACTGCTGATAACAACCACATTTTTCTGTAAGAAGGTATGCAATGTGTTGATTCTCTCTGAGAAACTCTAGATGCAAGTGATGCTATTCCCTGTTATTATAATATAGCGCATAGAAGTAGGTCTTAGTATCTTAGGTTGCCAGATGACATTTTAACCATGGAAGAAATGCTAATTTTATTCTCATCATTTGCAACATGCATTAGTGCAGTTTTAATAATATTGTGTGTGGTTATTTTAGAACTACTATGCAACAGGATGAGACTGTTGAAATAAACACTTTTAAGCATCCTTAGTGCAGTTCTTGTGTGTGATATTGTAAAGTACAAAATTGGGCTTTCAAATTTCCATTGCAACCCTGGATCCCTGTTTAGGGACTGTTAGTAACCTAGAATGCACAGACACCACATTAACTATGTATTAAGTGGGGTTGTGTGGTGCTACAACAACCTGCTTCTTCATATACAATTGCTGGTGCATTGAAATACGTTCATTAGTGACACCGGTGGGTGTGAAGGCAAACCTTGTAGAACTAAGCTAGAGTCCTAGTTTATGCAACAAGGGGTGACTCATTTAATATAATATTTTCTACCTGTGAAAGGGTGATTTTGGCAGGTCTGTGCAGCAGGGTTCAAACTGCTGCTGTTAGGCTACACAGGGTAGGCCTGAAGCCATGTTTTCCTTTCCACTGTATGGCACAATAGGTGCTGCAGTCCACAGGTGGCACTTCCCATTCCATGCCAGGGCTGTATTTCAGCAGCATGTACTATATAACCTTAAAGGTAAGTTAATTGAGCCAGTTAGGTTTAAGCTAATTTTGACATGTTTAAAGGGGGAGCACAATCACTTTACGTATTTTTAGCAGGGGTAGCATGGACAGAGTTCTAATCTCAGCAAAACAGATTGGGCAAAATCTGGGGTGAGGGTTATCAAGCAAAAGATAGGGATTTTCTAAATCTGCGTTTATTTCAAACTGACAGGCCATCTTAGTACTTACCTTCTTGTGAGAACTCTCAAGCTATCAAAGGTTTCTCAAGTTTCAATAGACTGATTCTGTGCTAGAACCCAACGAGATCCTTTCAGTGCTGAAACAGTTTCTGAATGTTGTTACAGCATGGAATGGCAATGTCCATTTCACTTGTGTTATACTCAAATCTAAGCACAGATGAGGTTTAGGGTGGCTTCCATGAAGTGCCAATGAAGACAGTACTAGCGGCCACAGCTGGCATTTGAATAGCTAGGAATAGATTTACTACTCTGTGTAGGTGATGTTGCGCCTTAATAGAATTCTGTGATGTGCTCTCAGGCCTATATATTATATTGTAAATATGTGCTACATTTTGCAACATAGTGCACGTGCAAGCACTAATGAAAGCCTTATTAAATCCACCTGTCAATGTACATGTAGTTGTACATTTAGCGGTGATTACTGTGTTACTTGAATGTGAGGACCTTAGTGCGACATGCACAGTTTCTGCATCTGCAACACACTAGCAACAGCATTTCCACCAGCAAACCACTGAGCCTTTATACCTCACAGTTAGCCTCTAAAGTCATGATAATTGTTTGTATTTCAGCCTCAAACATCCCAGAAACAGGCAGACCTGGTTGGTGTGCTACATAGTGTGGTGTTTACAAAAGCCTTGTGCTCTATGTTGTATGTGCTTCATATAGCTCCTGCTGAAACATGCAGGTGGAGGCATGTTATTTCACACACTAAACAGCACAAATTAGCCTTCCTCCACACAATATAACGCTTCCAGAGAACTACTATTGAGTTTGAGCCAAAAAGGTTTGTAATCATTTCGAGACTTAGACACAAGCAAGGCGTATTATGTGACTACTTCAAAATTTGCCTTTATCAGCCTTCTTTCATCTCAAAGAATGCTCTTGAAAGTCATGATGAAGTGAACTGCAAGCTGAAAGTGCTCAATCAGGTATGCAGAACGAGGTTGTGTTTTCTCACGCACTTAGCAACCTTGCTGAATGTCTGATCCTTTAAAGAGTGCAACTATTTACCTAAGTCGTCATCAACTCAAGTGGTAGCAATATGGCAACAATATGGAAAATGACATAAATATCCTGAAGCAAGTGGTGTTAAGTCACACTTATCAACCAACAATATCCAAACTCTTCTAGATAAATACACCCTTCTGAAAGTGGTGGTGAAATAAGTGGGACCAAAATATGATTTCCAAACTAAAAAACAAAAAAATATAGAATTGTGCAGTGTCAATTTGCACACTGAACAGCCAGTCAAATTCCACACAACGTGAAATAATTCAATATTCCCACAGACATGCTGCAATCAAAATGTGTTTAATGTGGATCCCGAAACATCAATCCAGAAACAGTAGGTGTAGTACCAAACAGTTAACTAGATTTCAAAATCAACCCTCCACCAAAACACACAAATCCCTTATGCCAGATGTGATCAATGCATTGCCTTTCGCAAAGGACAACAGAAGCTAGCTGGTTCAAGATCTTCTAAAAGCGGATTGGAAGAAAAAAACCCTAAACCCAAAACTTTCTGCTGCTGATGTTGATAATGTATTCCTTAAAAATTTTATTTTTTGTTTTTCAGTAAAATAAATAAAATGTAGTCATTCTTTAAAGCCCTACCTGAAAGCGTTTCTTTAGTAACTAACCAAAATGGCTTAACATCTCAGTAAATGTTCAACCATCAGTCAGAGTTATCTACAAACTTCCCAACCCTGCAGAGATGCTGAAGACTAAATAAGGTAGTCTACCCAAATATCATTATTCACACTTTGTTAAAGATCTCTAGGGTTTGTGAATCAATAGTAGTTGAGAAATTCAGGTATTTCAGATATAGGCCAAACTATCCCTCATGGACCTGATTGTCAAGGTTTCCAATGGCATTAAGACTCGATCAGCTGATCAGGTGCTATGTTGTATGATATGCGAGGCATCAGACGGTTCACATCAGAACCCAAGAATCTCATCTGCAGAATCCCCACAGGAATCATCACCCAGCCACACACTTTTCAACATGTACATGACTCTGGCTAACATCACCAGATCCCACAGAATCAACATAATCTCCTACGCTGATGAGACCCAGCTCATTTTTTCCCTCTCACACGACACCGCCACCACCAAATCAACCATCTAACAATGTATGACCAGCGTGGCCTCAAGTTCAACACCAACAAAAAATGAAATGCTGACCTGCGGGAAAAAGAGCTCACCTTGGGACTCCACATGGTGGCCTGCCAAACTCGGACCCACACCCACCCCAACCGACCACGCGAGGAACCAAGGCCTCATCATGGACACCAACTTCAACATGAAATCCCAGATAAATACCATCACCCCTGCATTCTTCTACATCCACCACATGTTATGTAAAATCTTCAAGTGACTCCCACTGGACACCAGATGTACCATCATGCAGGTTCTCTACACTGGCATTCCAACCCATCTTCTTCACAGATTTCAAACCATCCAAAACGCCACTGCCAGACTCAAACTTGACCTCCTGTGCCAATCCCACACCACTCCTCAGAAAGCTCCACTGGCTCTCCATCCAAAAGCGCTGCCAGTTCAAACTTCTCACACATGCATTCATGTCACTACACAACACAGGACCTGCAAACCGAAATCACCGGCTACACTTCCACCAACCCACCAAACAACTTTGCTTAGCATCACTCTCACTTTTACACACATCTCGCATCCACAGAAGCAGAATGGGAGGTCGATCATTCTCATACCAAGCCGTCAAATCCTGGAACGACCTCCTCCAACACACCAGGGCCTCCTCACTTCTTGAATTCTGCAAGAAGCTGAGGACCTGGCTTTTCAATTAGTCTTCTTGTGGGACCATCAAGACTGTCTGTACTCAGGCCCAGCCTCATCACACACTTACTCAGCGCCTGGATACCTTCACGACTGACAAACAACTCTCTACAAATCCACCTTACATTACATTTCAGGCAGTCTTTGGCCCAAATCCAGACTCCTTTATGAATAATCCTCTACCAGTGGTTCCTAACCTTTTGACTTCTGTGGACCCCCACTTACTCATTACTGGAACCCGGGGACCCCCGCTGAATCACTATTGGAATCCAGGGCCCCCAATGAGTGATTACTGGAAGCCGGAGACATGGCTTAAGTTTTTCAATAATTTGATCCGCAAAACAATATATAAAAATATAAAAAATACTGAAACAAGCATCCATCAAACAAATATGCAAATTATGAGAAATTGTAATTAATTCAAAAACAAATATAAAAAAATCTAAATTTAAATTTCAATGGAAAAGTTGGAGCTTTTCTAAAAATGGAGGTCATTCATCACGCATACTATATTCTGTTTAATGAACTTGCACTGCTCCCATGAACCAATCTGAGGATAATAACATAATTTTCAGCCTCCATTTTCGAATTCCTCCACATTTAAATAATGGTTTAAAATGTTCAATTGTACATTTTGCTTCTTTATTTATACACACTTTATTAATCTGTTAATATTATTTAATATTCTAAGCAGCCGCGGACCCTCAGAGTAGGCTTTGTGGACCCCTGGGGGTCCCCGGACCTTAGGTTAAGAACCACTCTACCAAACACCTTTGTTGTCTGCTAATAGTTAGTCTCTATCAATGTAGTCATCCTGTATTGTCAACTTCAGGTGCGTCTACTGAAACACTAAATAGTTATGCTCTCTTGAACTGCTTTTTATTTAAAATTGCAGTTTAGAAATACTTTGCAGTGTCAGATCTGATTTTATTACCATAATAATGATGACATGTTTCTGCACATGAATGCTAGTCGTCCGTGTTTTTAAGTGGCGGGTGCAGTTTTTCTGGTCGCCACTGCTCGCCTTGAGTGACAGATGCTTGTTTGCTCTTCTGTCCTGATGCTTACAATATCTTGTGAGATCGAACGTTATGCAGAGCCATATCTATAGGAAGATTTTTTGTCAAGCTGTTGATGGCCACTTTCTAATAATTGCTTAAACCCTATACACAAGTACTAAGAAATATTTCAACTAATCTAGTCAGGATTTGTAGCTTTGTGCGATATTAGGGGTCGATTACGATGGTGGGCGGATCGCCACCGCCGTGCCGGCGGTGGCGACCGCCGGCCTGGCGGGTGCTGTTTTGCCAACCACGGTCGCGAATCCCCGACCGCCATATTACGATGGGCAGACATAGGCCAAATTCCTACCGCCGCGGTGTTTTTAGTTCCGTCAGTAGTTTGGTTCCGTGACGAGGGCGGACGTAGCCAATAGCGGGAGACCACCGTGTGGAATGACGTGTAGACCGCCGCCCGAATCACAATGCCTCAAATAGGCAATCGGACCGCAACAGAGAAACCACCCATTGAAACACGGCGGAAGCAATACTGCGGAGGAAAACGGGAATCACACACAACTCCAAGCGTTCGCTATCCGCTATGGATCCTGCTCTACAAGCCCTACCGCTGCTCTTCCTGATCCGCGATCAACAAAGACGCCGCCGCTGTCAACAACACCGCAGGTACGTCAATGCCACACATCCGCATCGGGGTCATCCATCAACAACGTCATCACCGCATCCTCCCGGTCACATCACCACAGCGGTGAAGACGCGGGAAACGTTTCGCACAATCCAGTACGCAGGTCCAGCGGCACGCATGGGCAGTCACAGGGACGTGTAAGGATTGTGTTGGCCCTGGGCCAAATGTATATTGTGTGCCTCTGTTGGTAGCAGCTGTCATTACCTGATACCATCACAGCTCCTACCATCCCACCCTGTTCAACATCAAAATGTGTGCCCATCTGATATTCAGGGATAGTGATGTATGTGAACAAGTTCCTAGGTGTATTGTGGCAAAACAACACTTGCATAGTAATGCCAAATAGGTGCTTGTGGTGTTAAACCCCCTTCCTGCCACTGCCAAGATGAGTATTAGGGGCAAACCCCACCTGCAAAGTAATGCCAAAAAGGTGCTTGTGGTGTTAAACCCCCTTCCTGCCACTGCCAAGATGAGTATTAGGGGGCAAACCCCACCTGGAAAGTAATGCCAAAAAGGTGGTTGTGGTGTTAAATCCCCTTCCTGACACTGCCAAGCTGAGTATTAGGGGGCAAACCCCACCTGCAAAGTAATGCCAAAAAGGTGATTGTGGTGTTAAACCCCCTTCCTGCCACTGCCAAGATGAGTATTAGGGGGCAAACCCCACCTGCAAAGTAATGCCAAAAAGGTGCTTGTGGTGTTAAACCCCCTTCCTGCCACTGCCAAGATGAGTATTAGGTAGGCCTGGGTGGTAAATTCCGTTCCGCTCGCGGAATTTGCGGAATTTGGGTAATTTTGCGTTCCGCGGAGAACGCGAAATTGCCAAAAATTCCGCGATCCGCGGCTTCGCGGAGTTTTTTGCTTGTTCGCGATTTCAAAATGCGTGTTCGCGAGATATTTCTCCCCGAGCACGCAAACAGCGTTCGCGAACAGGAAAAAAGCATCACGAACTGGCGGAACAAGCAATTCCGCATGTTCACAGAACTTTTGCGTGCTCGCGGAGATTTTTTACCGTTTCGCGGAGCTTTGCGTAGCGCGACTACGCAAATTCCGCCCACCCCTAGTATTAGGGGGCAAACCCCACCTGCAAAGTAATGCCAAAAAGGTGCTTGTGGTGTTAAACCCCCTTCTTGCCACTGCCAAGATGAGTATTAGGGGGAAAACCCCACCTGGAACATACACGTGTGTAGTTGGCATGTACAGGGCCACATACACCTCAACACCACTGACAAGCACAGGGCAAGCACACTGTGTGACCACTCAACTGCACACATCCAAATATACCCATGTGAGTACGAAGACAGGCCTACACAAGATTAACACACACACACTGCTGTTCACACATCCAAACACATCACACAGACATCACCAACCTTGGACACCCTGCAAGTTAGACTGTGTGTAGAATTCACCTCTGTTGTGGTATAGCCCCCTAACATGACATGTGTACAATCATACTAAAATCAACAGCGAATGATGATTGCAAGAGTACATCAACACCCACAAACATCATTGCACCCCCAAACCTCAGAGTCAAGCAGACCAAAAGTGTGTGTTACGTTTGCCAAATAATGACAAAGTGATTGAAGTAAATGGCAATGTGGAAGTGCCATGCAGAGCATGTGGCACATTTATCCATACCCACACATTAAAATGTTTAATTAAGCAAGGGCAGTAACAAACTATACGACAGGAGTAACAGTGTTTATTGCAAAATATCCTGATAGGCACAAAAATTCAAACAAATAAAAGGCCATTGGCCAGTCCACAGTTCAAACAATGCACATGTGTGCATGAAAATGTTCACAGTGAATGTGTAACACCGTACACTGCCATGTGAATGACCAAAGCACCGGGGATATCAAAGCTCAGTCCAGGCACCGCTGTGGGAGAGATGGGTATGGGAGGGGGTCTGTGCCTCTGACTTGCCTGTCAGTTGGACTGGGAGGTGGCTGATTGCCGTGGCCACTGGCAGAACTGGACCTGGGAGAGAGAGGATCATCAGAGTCAGCAGTGGCTGTGGCTGTGGCAGGCGTAGGACTGCTTGGACCGGGTGGCATGGTGGCACGTGGAGGCGGAGAGATGCTGCCGTGAGACACAGAGGCAGTAGTGGCTGTGGCAGGTGTAGGCCTGCTGGTACCGGGTGGCTTGGTGGCACGTGGAGGCGGAGAGATGCTGCCGTGAGACACAGAGGCAGTAGTGGCTGTGGCAGGTGTAGGCCTGCTCGTACCGGGTGGCATGGTGGTACGTGGAGGTGGAGAGATGCTGCTGTGAGACATAGAGGCAGTAGTGGCTGTGGCAGGTGTAGGGCTGCTCGGACCGGGTGGCATGGTGGCACGTGGAGGCGTAGAGATGCTGACGTGAGACACAGTGGGGGAGGGTGAATGCTGAGGGCTGCCTCTACACTTCTTGGGTATCCGATATTGCAGAAGTGTCTTGGGAGTAGTGGGAAGTGTGGCTGGCACAACAGAGTCCCTCTCCACCAAAGGTGTGACAGGTTCAGGTGGCCCTCCTTGTGGGGATTTGCTGGATATGGACTTAGCCTTGCTTTTTGCTTGCCTTTTGCCCTCCATCCCCTGTAGTGTAGTCCTGGTGAACCACTCACATTGCTCTCCTGACCACGCTTCACAGGGGTGTGGGTGGGAGTAGAGGTCCTAGGTGAAGCAGTCTTAGGGAGCTTTTTGGGCTTTCCCTTCAGCGGCACCAGCACCACAGCAGGCATGCCAACTGTTTGTCTGTCACTTGGAGCAGTTGTGTGGATGGGAGGCTTTTGTGATGGGTGCAATCTTGTGGACCGTGAGTTAGAGGCCTGCTTCTTTGCCTGATGCCCCTGAGTGTCATGTGAAGGGCTTTTTTCTTTGCGTCCCTGTGTGCCTGTGTTACTTTTTGGGGATGGTGTCTGTGGTCTGGCACGCTTGGAGCACTGCTGTCGTGTGCTGGGTGTCAACGACTCGGGGCCTGAGGGCTCAGTTGTGTGGTCACTCTCCTCAGGGGTTGCCACTGGCAGGGTGGTTGTTGAAGGCATTGGGGCTGGACTTGGATGCTGTGATACCTGAATGGCTGCCGTCACGGTGGAGGACAAACCCTGGACAGTCCTGTGTAGCCCACCCAAGTCCGAATGAATGCCCTCCATAAATGTCAGTACCTGTCCCAACTTCTTGTCCTGATCCTGGAAAGCATTTAGGAGAGCTGTCTGACCCACACACAGCTGGCGCAAGAGTTCTACCACCTCAACACTGAGGGCAGCAGGGGAGACAGGGGCAGGGGCAGCGGTGCCTGGGGTGAAGGCGACTCTACCCTTAACAGCCCTGCGGGCACGGGCAGCACTAGTGGTAGTAGCCGGGATGGTGGGCACTGGCCGATGTGTGGTGGAGGAAGAGGCAGCATTGTCACTCCCTGTGACCACCATTGTCGCTGACTCCCCACTGGAGTCAGATGATGATGAGGTTGTGCTTTCTGCGCGCGAGTCCTCAAGGACACTCCTGTCCCCCTCCGAGGCGCTGGTCACCTCAGTGTCAGTGATCTCATGGTTATCATGCGTGCCACATGCTTCAGCACTGGTGTCTATCTCATGGCCTTCTGTGCACTCGGTAGATGCTGCAATGGACAGAGACATAGGTTCAGTACAGTGCCATACACACAAACATCAAATGCAAGCACAGCACTAAACTAGATAATGACAACCCCAAGTTGCACAACACCCTGTGCAGTCTGCATGTGCAACAATCATGCTAAACACAGAAGATGCATGGAAATATGCATTGTTTACATCAATGAGCCATGTGAGGTTCACACAGGCAAATAGCAGGTCCCTGACTCCTTGTAATCCAACATAAACATCTCTGCAAGCATACCCACGTGCCTGTATGTGAGAGAGGCATACATCTCAGCATGTTGCCTCTGTCACATATGGAGTCACTGTAAGGGGACAACACAGATACAGATTCAAATTTGTACTTTAGAATGTCCATGAGCTACTGATGTCTAACAAGTTGAGCAATTCATCACGCAGACTGTTGCACGTTGGTGTCATATGTGTAGTTCACACCATTTACAAGTCCTGCAGTGCACACATCGTTAAATGCACACTGACACGATGCACACTGCTGTACACTGCCTGGTGATATCCATGACACCCAGAATGCAGAAGATGTCATAAGGCCACATCTCATTATGCAATGTCAAGGGCCATTGTATGAAACACATGACAAAGTCCATCTAGGGAAAATACATGACACCTGCACTCAACGCATAGGCCACTGAGAAGTATTTCCTCAAAATTTACACAGCAGCAAGATCAGCAATGGCTCCCGGTCGCCATTCATGCAGTCACTCACACCCAAAGTCAGCCTACGCAGAATACTCACCACTAAGTCCCTGCTGATGGTCCCTCAAACGTTCATACAGCTCTGGCTGTGTCACAGACAAGATGCGGGACATTAGTGGAGTCATGGTTCGGCGCGCCAACCTGCCACTGTGAGGGAGCAGCCCCATCGTCATCTCTGCCACGGTCCTGCTCAGACGGGAGATGTCGTCCCACCTCTTGTGGCAGTGTGTGTGCCGTCTGTTGGATACACCCAGAGTCCGCACCTTCTGTGCAATGTTCTTCCATGTGGCCTTACGCTGGTGGACCTTCAGCTGCAGGCATGGGAGACAAGAAAAGGAAGTATCAGAGACCCTGTGTCATTCACACTGTGTGTCAGTACAGGAGAACATAAATGCATGGCACACAAATCGCTACATCTTCATCAGAGGCCATACAGCATGACACATAGTACATGTTCATTACAACACTACATAGAAATGAATGCATGTATGGCGCGGCACACACTACATGGCCATCTCATACACATGCACAATGGCAGCACAGACAGCTATGTGCAGAAGGACCTCATCTGTGATGCAGTATGTGAGTGAGCATGACATGCAATACAGTGCTAATGAAGTGTAGTGGCAGACTCATTGTGTCCACCACTACACACCCCTCGATGCCCTTGGCCTGTGAATGGCTCAATGCATTTTTCAGGAAACATATTGGGACATAATCTGAATTATCACGCCCTTCTCACAATGTTAAGTCCTCTATTGTGCAATTCTCAGGACTATGATGGCTCAGTGAGTATTAGGTGTGTGGACTAAACCCATGTTTGACTCAGTCCAGTTAGGCATGGCTCAGAGTAAATTGGACAGTGTCTGTGCAGGCCAGAGGAACTCACACTGCGGTTCAACATGGTCCCTCAGATAAATCACATGGATGTACAGCATGAGAGGGTGAAAAGTGTCAACACATGCGAGACTGAACACGTGTTCAAATCAATGTAAGGATGGCATCTACTACTTACATTGATGTGAAGTCTCATAGTTGCATTAACATCAAGTGGGTTCCACTCATGCATTGGACTATTGTGCAGGATGCTCACATCAACATAGTGCACTTAAGAAATATACAACACACATAAGTTATTGCTCCATTCCAATATACATTTCAACAGTCACATATGAGGTTGTGAAGAGTGAGTGGACAGTTACATAACATGGCACAGTAAAAATTAGTCCCGACTTGTACTGTTTCAAAACACCATCGTATCTGTGTGGCTGTTTAAACAATGCATGTCTCCCCCTACCTTCAATCAACTTATGTAGGTGTGGAAATAAGCCTACAGACACCATTGACATGAAGTTAGCATGCATGGCAGTGTAACACACATTTACATCACCTAGTCTCAGACCAACATGTTCATTAAGTTTGTGCAAGAATGGCTGTAGGAGTGTCCATTTTCTACACATAATCAAATGCAATTTCCACAGAACATGTATGGTGCATGCCATGGTAACTATAAGGATGCCTGTACATCGACTTGCACTCACAGGCACATACTACTGCACAGCAACATCATGGTATCATTTTGATCACTCTCACACTTGGAATCAGGAACACTTACCAGTACATCTGGCACACCAAAAAGCCTCCCATACTGTGCAAGGACCTCGTACACCAGAAGCTCCAGCTCCTCTTTAGTGAAGGGACGGGCCCTGACATTCTCTGTTCTCGCCATCACTGGGTCCAGGATACAGAAAAATAGGCAGTTGTAGAGGAATGGCAGTCAGCAGTGTCTGAATGCATCTGAAATGTGTGGCTCTCCCACAGAGTTTTATAGGCCCCTGGGGTGGTATCAGTGGCAGTCAGCTGCTGCAATTGGTCCACCTGGCTGGCATCTTTCAAGTGTGGCCAATGAGTGGCCCCGCGGTGCATGCCTACCGCGGTTTTCAAAGTAGCATTTCACTACCGCGATCACGGTTCCCATTGGCTGCAATGGCATTGGTGGTGTCACACCACGGAGGCCAGGTGGTCACCACTATGCTGCATCTTTCAAGTGTGACCAATGAGCGGCCCCGCGGTGGCGGTGCACGCCTACCGCGGTTTTCAAAGTAGCATTTCACTACCACTATCGCGGGTCCCATTGTCTGCAATGGCATTGGTGGTGTCACACCGCGGAGGCCAGGCGGTCGCTACCGCTATGCGGCATCTTTCAAGTGTGGCCAATGAGCGGCCCCTCGGTGGCGGTGCACGCCTACCGCGGTTTTCAAAGTAGCATTTCACTACCGCGATCGGGGGTCCCATTGTCTGCAATGGCATTGGTGGTATCACACCGCGGAGGCCAGGCGGTCGCTACCGCTATGCTGCATCTTTCAAGTGTGGCCAATGAGCGGCCCGCGGTGGTGGTGGACGCCTACTGCGGTTTTCAAAGTAGCATTTCACTACCGCGATCGCGGGTCCCATTGTCTGCAATGGCATTGGTGGTGTCACACCGTGGAGGCCAGGCGGTCGCTACCGCTATGCTGCATCTTTCAAGTGTGGCCAATGAGTGGCCCGCAGTGGCGGAGCACGTCTACCGCGGTTATGGACACATTATGCACTAGCGATGGCAATGGTCAAATTTAACAATTGAACACTATGCCTCCATAGCGTCTTACTCCACTTGTTTTGTATAATGAATGCTAGTGTGACATTCAACTCACTGATGCCTACACATGCCATGTCTGTGGAAAATGTGACATGCATTGCCATGCACTTACTCACGTCACCTATGATATGTGTGTGGATGTACATCTATTGGTTGTATGATGTTGTCTCATCTTTGAAATCAACTCAATGTGTGAGATGGCTAATCAAACAACATAAGTATTCCTCCAAAAATAGCCTGTGTCACCCAATGCATTTCGAGCCCCTCTTGGCTCTTCGTCAGGGGTAAATCTTGAAGGGAGCGTTCCACGCTTCTTCTTGTCAAAACATTTTTTGACAAGAAGAAGCGTGGAACGCTTCTTTCAAGATTTACCCCTGACGAAGAGCCAAGAGGGGCTCGAAATGCATTGGGTGACACAGGCTATTTTTGGAGGAATACTTATGTTACATACCACGCTTTAGGAATAAGCTACGTGCATACCTACAGCGGTTAAAGGAAATGATGTATTCATAAGCGGCTTACATGTGATTGAAGAACATGAGTGAAAAGTACAATGAGTGATAAAAATTGAATAAATCTTTTGATAAAATGAAACAAGTTTGGCAATTTCGTCATGCACATTGCTGTGCGTCTGGATTGGGGCGTATTAACGACCCAGTGAATGGTATTTTACTGTGCCCATAGCTGATTTAAGTAGGATATGTGATCAGCTTACACACACTGTGCAAATTGTGATGATAACTAGTGGTCTGTGCAACTTAAGCAAGAAGGTGTGGCAGGTAAAGCAGCTACATATGAGTCAGCAGTGTTGCTGTCTCATACATCTGCTGTGTCACCTACTCCTAGGCCTGGGGACACCAGATGTATTGGTGTACCATTCACAACCTCTGATTATGTTTTTGGGGTAGTCAGTATGACCAACATGTCCACTTGTAAAAACACATGTGGTGAAGGTGTCTCTGCATCTGAGTTGTGGATTAAGCAATTGTTGGAGTACATTCATTGTTTCTGCTGCGTGAGTCAAGATGTGAGAAGTCGGACACATCTCATTGTGTAATTTGAATAACATTAGTCCTCTTCCATTTCATGTAGGCGACGACCAAATGTGCACCGGCCTTTCACAGTCCTGGCGGACATGGAGGATGTGGACATCATCCGGAAATTTTGTCTGGATCGCGTTACACTGCAAGAGCTGTGTGCTCAGTTGGAGCCCCATATGAGGCCTCAACGAACAGTGAATAAATGAGTTGTCAGTCATGGTAGTTGAGACAAATAGTGTAGTCACCACAAAGCTGAAGTTCCACAGTCCCACAGTCCAACAGACTCAGGCCATCAACATGGCAATGTGGGCAAGGATAGTCAACATAGTCAATGCAAAGGGGAACAACAAGATACCATCATGGCTGGCTCTGTGAGTGGCGTTGGTATGGTGGCCTGCCACCAAATCCTCCCCTGTGGATTCTCGGATGGCCCCTGGTGCGTTTGGGAGGGGGGGGCATCTGCTGCAGGGTCAGTGGTGTCTGAGAACTCACTCTCCTCCTGCACATCCCTCTCTGTGGCTGCAGCTGGAATGGTGGGCTGCACAGCAGACAATCCACTGGAGGGTGTTAGAGCTGCACTTGGGGCTGGGAGTCTGTCCCTCAGAACACCCACTAGCTGGCCAACAAGGTTGACAAGTTGGCCCATCCGTGTGTCCATGGACTGCTGCAGCAGGCGGATCTCATGCATGTCTTCAGCAAGCTGGCCCATCACTCCATGGTTCTCTTGGTAGGCACCAAGGACTCTTGCAATGGTGGCCAGGGATTCAGGGTCATTGTCCTCCTGTGTCTCTGCCCCAGTTGTACTCCCACCTGCCCTCCTGACACGGACCTGTGGCATAGTCCCCCGACGCACTGGCACACTCTCCCTGGCATGCTGTGATTGTGTGGTTTTGTTGGTAACCACCGTGGCAGTGCGTGTGTTGCAGGCAGCAGTGGTGATGGTGGTGGTGGAGGCCACACAGGTCGTAGTGGCAGGGGCAGCACAGTTGTTCTTGCCGTGGTGGTGGTGGTGGTGGAGGCCACACAGCTCGTAGTGGATGGGGGCAGCACAGTTGTTCTTGCCGTGGTGGTGGTGATAGAGGCCACACAGCTCGTAGTGGATGGGGGCAGCACAGTTGTTCTTGCCGTGGTGGTAGTAGTGGTGGTGGGGACAATGAGGGCTTGAGACATGTTAGTCCCTGCCACACCAGAGGGGCCAGCTTGAGAATCCTCATCCGAGAATGTTGGGGAATCTGCATCCGAGAGTCCACGTTCCAGGGGGGGAGACTGGCTCCGCATGTTGGTGTCATCCTCTGCAGTTAGTTGTTGATCTCCTGTTGAACAGAGGTCATATGGTAATTGAGTTGCACGCAACAAGCTTGATGTTAGACAATTGTTTGAGACATTTGATACAACATACACTTTACAATGCAATGACTTTGTATGCCTGCTATATACTGTGCACCATGACATGACGTTGAGGTACATACCATAGTAGTTCATGGTGTCCGTTGTGAATTGAAACTTGGTGCAGTGTACAGATAGTGTAACTACACGGACATGTCCTCATCTGCCTAATTGCGTGACATCAACTTTCTGTTGTGCGTCTTTTCATTTAGCTGTTCATGTTATCTATTTCAACAGAGCTAGAAGGAACCATTGTCATGTTATACATAGCTTTGGAATCACATGTACTTACCTTTAGTTTCATGTGGACCATGCATGTTTGGTGTTGAGATGGGCATTCATGCACTTCCACATTGCATTCTCTGCTGTGCATGATTGTGGGATGCATTTGTTTCACTTGTGACTTGGTGAGTATGAGTTCAGAATATGTGACAGTTACGTGCACTTAGATGTCTGCACACTGGATGTGGCATTTCAAACTATGCCAAGTTGGCTGACATGTTAGTGCTGATGTGGTTATGTGGCTACATGCATTTAGAAAAGGATGGCGGTGTGCATGCAGTCACTACCTACGGGTAAGTTTTGGGAGAGCAATGCGCTAGCTGCCCCATGCTTGTGGGTGTGGGGAATGCTCCATCCTGCTGAGCTGTGGGACAAGGGGGCCTGTTGGGAGTTGTAGTGCAGACTTCCCTGCTACAAAGACCCCTCCCTGTTGAGATGGCTACCTACCTGTAAGGTTACACATTGGAGGGAAATGGCTGGCCCATGCTTGTGGGTGTGGGGAATGCTCCATCCTGCTGAGCTGTGGGACAAGGGGGCCTGTTGGGAGTTGTAGTGCAGACTTCACAGCCACAAAGACCCCTCCCTGTTGAGCGGGCTACCTACCTGTAAAGTTACACATTGTAGGGAAATGACTGGCCCATGCTGGTGGGTGTGGGGAATGCTCCATCCTGCTGAGCTGTGGGACAAGGGGGCCTGTTGGGAGTTGTAGTGCAGACTTCACAGCCACAAAGACCCCTCCCTGTTGAGATGGCTACCTAACTGTAAGGTTACACATTGGAGGGAAATGGCTGGCCCATGCTTGTGAGTGTGGGGAATGCTCCATCCTGCTGAGCTGTGGGACAAGGGGACCTGTTGGGAGTTGTAGTGCAGACTTCACAGCCACAAAGACCCCTCCCTGTTGAGATGGCTACCTACCTGTAAGGTTACACATTGGAGGGAAATGGCTGGCCCATGCTTGTGGGTGTGGGGAATGCTCCATCCTGCTGAGCTGTGGGAAATTAATAACTCCTAAAACTTTAATACATATATTAAAAAGCAAATGAAATACTTAAACAAAAAATATAGAACACATACATTTAAAATACATACTAAAATACATAACACTAATATAAACATCGATATTATTAAGAACGATATTTTTACAAACGATATTACTAACTTCGATATTAACAAAAACAATATTTCTTACCTTAAAGTCGATATTCTGGTCCACGATATTCTTGCAGTCGATATTCTGTCAGCACGATATTTGCAACTCGATATTGTTGTATGTCGATATTTGCAACTCAATATTGTTGTATGTCGATATTTGCAACTCGATATTATGTCTGTGCACCACATGAACTATACTGTGGCGAGAAAGACGGACGAGGAGGTAATGTCTATGAGGCCAGGCAGTGCTAGTGAGAGTCAGTGGAACACCTCTGTCCTCTATATATTTACTACCAGGTCATCTAGTTTCTGCCATTACACGTCACTCTCACAACTGCATTTGACATTTTTAAAGTATGTCCTCAATGAAATGAAGGACTTTATGATATCGTCAATGATGTCATGTGTGTGATGTAATTATGAGTCAGATATCATTATGTATCTAAACTAAACGTCGAATTTCAGTGGATTTGAATTCTAACCATGACGCGAAGTTATTTACGATTTTATTTTCAGTAAATTTAGCGTTTTATTTCCGTAGCGGGTTGTGGGTTTATAGGGGAATAGGGTGGGAAGTAATTTAATTATAATAAATTTATTAATAATTTTTAGAAGTTATTAATTTTATTTTAATTATAAATTTTGCTTTTTAGTTCCGTAGCGGGTTGTGGGTTTATAGGGGAATAGGGTGGGAAGTAATTTAATTATAATTAATTAATTATTTGTTATTGATTAATGATTATGTATTTTATATTTTATATTGTTAATTGTGGTAATTAATTTATTATTAATTAATTATTAATTGGTTGTTAATTATTATTAATTAATTGGTAATTATTTTAATTGTGTCCTTTTTTAGGAGCGGGTTGTGGGTTGATAGGGTAGTAGGATGGGAAGTAATTTAATTATAATTAATTAATATTATTTATTAATTAATATTTATTTATTTAATATTTATTTTTTGTTAATTATGGTGATTAATTTATTGGTAATTAAATATAATTTTTTGTTAATTAATATAAATTAATTGGTAATCATGTAAATTGTGCCATTTTTTTAGGAGTGGGTTGTGGGTTGATAGGGGAGTAGGGTGGGAAGCAATTTAATTATAATTAATTAATTAATATTTTTAATAATTATTATGTATTTAATATTTTTTATTATTAATTGTGGAAATGTATTTATACTATTAATTATTTATTAATTGGTTGTTAATTTTTATTAATTATTTGGTAATTATGTTAATTGGGTTATTTTTTTAGGAGCGGGTTGTGTGTTAATAGGGGAGTGTGGTGGGAAGTAATTTAATTTTAATTCATTTTTAAATATTTTTAATATAATATTTATTGAATGTTATTTTATAGTGTTAATTGTGTGAATGAATGTATTATTATTTTTTTTTATTTTGGTTAATTGTTATCCATAATTAATTAATCGTTAATTAATTATGTTAATTGTGTCATGTTTTACAACATTGTTGGTGTGATTTATAATGGAATATGGTGGGAAGTAAATTATTTATAATTATTTAAATATTTGTAAATTAATGATAATTTAGTAATAAAATATTAAATATGCTAATTGTGGAATAATCTTGATGTGTAAGTTGTGGGGTTTTTAGTTGTAAATGTTGGGAAGAAATATTTAAAAAAAATAATTAATGATTTGTTGTTAATTGTTATTAATTTATTAATATTAAATTAGTTAAATATTTTTATGTGTGTGTTTTGGTGAATTTTTGGGGTAGAGGGTGGAAAGTAATGTAGTTTAAATAAATTAATCATTAGTTGATAATTAATATTCATTTATTATTTGATAAATATTTTTGGTAATTGTTTTGTTTTTATTTTGTTTGGGGATTTAGGTTCAGTAGCTGTAATCTTAAGTTTTATCTCCTCCGCTATCCAACACTTTCCCTACTGTTGCACTCATTGGAGTGGGAATAGTAATTTCATCCCCTCCGCTATCCAACACTTTCTCTACTGTTGCATTCATTGGAGTGGGAATAGTAAATTATTCGACTCCGCTAACCAACACTTTCCCTACTGTTGTATTTAGAGGAGTGGGAATAGTAAATTATTCCCCTCCGCTATCCAACACTTTCCCTACTGTTGCACTCCCTGGAGTGGGAATAGTAATTTTTGCCCCTGCGCTATCCAACACTTTTCCTACTGTTGCACTTGCTGTAGTGGGAATAATACATTATTCCCCTGCGCTATCCAAAACTCTCCCTACTGTTGCACTCGATGGAGTGGGAATAGTAAATTATTCCCCTGCGCTATCCAACACTTTCCCTACTGTTGCACTCCCTGGAGTGGGAATAGTAATTTTTGCCCCTGCGCTATCCAACACTTTCCCTACTGTTGCACTTGCTGTAGTGGGAATAGTAAATTATTCCCCTCCGCTATCCAAAACTGTCCCTACTGTTGCACTCCCTGGAGTGGGAATAGTAATTTTTACCCCTGCGCTATCCAACATTTTCCCTACTGTTGCACGTGCTGGAGTGGGAATAGTAATTTTTTCCTCTTCGCTATCCAACACTTTCCTACTGTTGCAGTCATTGGAGTGGGAATAGTAAATTATTCCTCTCCGCTATCCAACACTTTCCCTACTGTTGTACTCATTGGAGTGGGAATAGTAATTTTATCCCCTCCGCTATCCAACACTTTCCCTACTGTGGCATTCATTGGAGTGGGAATAGTAAATTATTCCCGTCCGCTATCCAACACTTTCCCTACTGTTGCACTCGCTGTAGTGGGAATAGTAATTTTTTCCCCTTCACTATCCAACACTTTCCCTACTGTTGCATTTGTTGGAGTGGAAATAGTAAATTAATTCTCTCCGCTATCCAACACTTTCCCTACTGTTGCACTCGCTGGAGTGAGAATAGTAAATTATTCCCCTCCGCTATCCAACACTTTCACTACTGTTGCACTTGATGGAGTGGGAATAGTAATTTATTCACTTCCGCTATCTAACACTTTCTTTACTGTTTCAATTAATGTAGTGTAAAATGTAGTTTTGAAAATTAATACACATTTCAATATTTTAATTTATAATATATATATTTTTATTATTTTTATGTTACAGGTGTATGTATATATATGTATTTATAATTTTTAATATATTTCTAACATTTTTTAATTTATTAAAATAATTATTTATTAATTTTTATTAATAAATATATATATTATATTTGATATATGTATGTTTAATTTATTTTTACATTACATTTATTATTTATAATTGTTAACATTTTCTACTAATTATAAATATTTATTTTTAAGTTATATGTATTATTTAATTTATTTTACATTATTTTTTATATATAAAAAACCCGATATTTTTACATCGATATTTTTAACAACTATGGGGTCGATTCCGATCTCGGTCGGAGGCGCACCCAATACCATTCGGTCGGGAAAAAAGCCATGCGAAAGCCAGTTTCCCGACCGATCCGTACAGTACACCGAACGAGCAAGTACGATGCGCACAACAGCAAAAATTCCGGCCGAGCCGTACTCACCCAAACCAGGTCCTGTTCTCCGACCGAGGCGAATCCGGAAACGCCGAATCGAGTCGCACGGAAGGGAAAATGCAGCCCCGTCCGGCCGGACAAGTACGATGCGCTTCCCGTACGCGCCGAACCCGTCGCTACGCACGGCACGTCAAAGCATCCGGGAGAGGCGCACATAAGCTCCGAATCGCGCCACAACACGATCCACGGCTACGAGATGAACACGGCACCGACGAGGACGACGCGAAGCGACGAGGACGAAGCGAAGCGGCGAGGACGACGGCGAAGCAACGAGAACGACGAACGACACGAACCAACCATGAATCCCTTCGTCCCGATCATACCAATATTCTACATCTACTACCGGAACAGGCACGGACGCGTACGGCGCAGAAGGTAAGTCAGACACCAACCACAAAACACATACAACACGTACACGACACATCACACACATACACTGGGAATCTGAATATACTTACACCAGCAACAGCAGCACCATAGGGGCGGGATGCCCATCACCAATGCCACATATGCACACAGGGGCCTGAATGCGCGCCACCACCCCAACCCAGGGGGGCTGGATGCCTACCACTACTACCACCCTTAGCCAGGGGGCAGGATGCCCTACCACTACTACCACCCTTAGCCAGGGGGCAGGATGCCTACCACTACTACCACCCTTAGCCAGGGGGCAGGATGCCTACCACTACTACCACCCTTAGCCAGGGGGCAGGATGCCCACCACTACTACCACCCTTAGCCAGGAGGGCAGGATGCCCACCACTACTACCACCCTCACCCAGGGGGGCAGGATGCCTAACACTACTACCACCCTTAGCCAGGGGGCAGGATGCCCACCACTACTACCACCCTTAGCCAGGGGGCAGGATGCCCACCACTACTACCACCCTCACCCAGGGGGGCAGGATGCCTACCACTACTACCACCCTTAGCCAGGGGGCAGGATGCCTACCACTACTACCACCCTTAGCCAGGGGGCAGGATGCCTACCACTACTACCACCCTTAGCCAGGGGGCAGGATGCCCACCACTACTACCACCCTTAGCCAGGGGGCAGGATGCCCACCACTACTACCACCCTCACCCAGGGGGCAGGATGCCTACCACTACTACCACCCTTAGCCAGGGGGCAGGATGCCCACCACTACTACCACCCTTAGCCAGGGGGCAGGATGCCCACCACTACTACCACCCTCACCCAGGGGGCAGGATGCCTACCACTACTACCACCCTTAGCCAGGGGGCAGGATGCCTACCACTACTACCACCCTTAGCCAGGGGGCAGGATGCCTACCACTACTACCACCCTTAGCCAGGGGGCAGGATGCCCACCACTACTACCACCCTTAGCCAGGGGGCAGGATGCCCACCACTACTACCACCCTCACCCACGGGGGCAGGATGCCTACCACTACTACCACCCTTAGCCAGGGGGCAGGATGCCCACCACTACTACCACCCTTAGCCAGGGGGCAGGATGCCCACCACTACTACCACCCTCACCCAGGGGGCAGGATGCCTACCACTACTACCACCCTTAGCCAGGGGGCAGGATGCCTACCACTACTACCACCCTTAGCCAGGGGGCAGGATGCCTACCACTACCACCCTTAGCCAGGGGGCAGGATGCCCACCACTACTACCACCCTTAGCCAGGGGGCAGGATGCCCACCACTACTACCACCCTCACCCACGGGGGCAGGATGCCTACCACTACTACCACCCTTAGCCAGGGGGCAGGATGCCCACCACTACTACCACCCTTAGCCAGGGGGCAGGATGCCCACCACTACTACCACCCTCACCCAGGGGGGCAGGATGCCTACCACTACTACCACCCTTAGCCAGGGGGCAGGATGCCTACCACTACTACCACCCTTAGCCAGGGGGGCAGGATGCCTACCACTACTACCACCCTTAGCCAGGGGGCAGGATGCCTACCACTACTACCACCCTTAGCCAGGGGGCAGGATGCCCACCACTACTACCACCCTTAGCCAGGGGGCAGGATGCCCACCACTACTACCACCCTCACCCAGGGGGGCAGGATGCCTACCACTACTACCACCCTTAGCCAGGGGGCAGGATGCCCACCACTACTACCACCCTTAGCCAGGGGGGCAGGATGCCCACCACTACTACCACCCTCACCCAGGGGGGCAGGATGCCTACCACTACTACCACCCTTAGCCAGGGGGCAGGATGCCTACCACTACTACCACCCTTAGCCAGGGGGGCAGGATGCCTACCACTACTACCACCCTTAGCCAGGGGGCAGGATGCCCACCACTACTACCACCCTTAGCCAGGGGGCAGGATGCCCACCACTACTACCACCCTCACCCACGGGGGGCAGGATGCCTACCACTACTACCACCCTTAGCCAGGGGGCAGGATGCCCACCACTACTACCACCCTTAGCCAGGGGGCAGGATGCCCACCACTACTACCACCCTCACCCAGGGGGGCAGGATGCCTACCACTACTACCACCCTTAGCCAGGGGGCAGGATGCCTACCACTACTACCACCCTTAGCCAGGGGGCAGGATGCCTACCACTACTACCACCCTTAGCCAGGGGGCAGGATGCCTACCACTACTACCACCCTTAGCCAGGGGGCAGGATGCCCACCACTACTACCACCCTTAGCCAGGGGGAAGGATGCCCACCACTACTACCACCCTCACCCAGGGGGGCAGGATGCCTACCACTACTACCACCCTTAGCCAGGGGGCAGGATGCCCACCACTACTACCACCCTTAGCCAGGGGGCAGGATGCCCACCACTACTACCACCCTCACCCACGGGGGCAGGATGCCTACCACTACTACCACCCTTAGCCAGGGGGCAGGATGCCCACCACTACTACCACCCTTAGCCAGGGGGGCAGGATGCCCACCACTACTACCACCCTCACCCAGGGGGCAGGATGCCTACCACTACTACCACCCTTAGCCAGGGGGCAGGATGCCTACCAATACTACCACCCTTAGCCAGGGGGCAGGATGCCTACCACTACTACCACCCTTAGCCAGGGGGGCAGGATGCCTACCACTACTACCACCCTTAGCCAGGGGGCAGGATGCCTACCACTACTACCACCCTTAGCCAGGGGGCAGGATGCCCACCACTACTACCACCCTTAGCCAGGGGGCAGGATGCCCACCACTACTACCACCCTCACCCATGGGGGCAGGATGCCTACCACTACTACCACCCTTAGCCAGGGGGCAGGATGCCCACCACTACTACCACCCTTAGCCAGGGGGCAGGATGCCCACCACTACTACCACCCTCACCCAGGGGGGCAGGATGCCTACCACTACTACCACCCTTAGCCAGGGGAGCAGGATGCCTACCACTACTACCACCCTTAGCCAGGGGGCAGGATGCCTACCACTACTACCACCCTTAGCCAGGGGGCAGGATGCCTACCACTACTACCACCCTTAGCCAGGGGGCAGGATGCCCACCACTACTACCACCCTCACCCAGGGGGGCAGGATGCCTACCACTACTACCACCCTTAGCCAGGGGGCAGGATGCCCACCACTACTACCACCCTTAGCCAGGGGGCAGGATGCCCACCACTACTACCACCCTCACCCAGGGGGGCAGGATGCCTACCACTACTACCACCCTTAGCCAGGGGGCAGGATGCCTACCACTACTACCACCCTTAGCCAGGGGGCAGGATGCCTACCACTACTACCACCCCTTAGCCAGGGGGCAGGATGCCTACCACTACTACCACCCTTAGCCAGGGGGGCAGGATGCCCACCACTACTACCACCCTTAGCCAGGGGGCAGGATGCCCACCACTACTACCACCCTCACCCACGGGGGGCAGGATGCCTACCACTACTACCACCCTTAGCCAGGGGGCAGGATGCCCACCACTACTACCACCCTTAGCCAGGGGGCAGGATGCCCACCACTACTACCACCCTCACCCAGGGGGCAGGATGCCTACCACTACTACCACCCTTAGCCAGGGGGCAGGATGCCTACCACTACTACCACCCTTAGCCAGGGGGCAGGATGCCTACCACTACTACCACCCTTAGCCAGGGGGCAGGATGCCTACCACTACTACCACCCTTAGCCAGGGGGGCAGGATGCCCACCACTACTACCACCCTTAGCCAGGGGGCAGGATGCCTACCACTACTACCACCCTTAGCCAGGGGGCAGGATGCCCACCACTACTACCACCCTTAGCCAGGGGGCAGGATGCCCACCACTACTACCACCCTCACCCACGGGGGGCAGGATGCCTACCACTACTACCACCCTTAGCCAGGGGGCAGGATGCCCACCACTACTACCACCCTTAGCCAGGGGGCAGGATGCCTACCACTACTACCACCCTCACCCAGGGGGGCTGGATGCCTACCACTACTACCACCCCCACTCATAGGATGGACAATGCATGACACAACAAGCACACCACAACCTAGGGAATGCAAGATTAAGACATCCCCCCACCACCATGACAAGCGTGTGAGCAGGCTGTGTCAAATGCCTACAACACCGAACATGACTTTGAACATACAATGTGACCCCTAGCACATGTGCCACACATATATGTGTGTGGCACCCACAATGCAAGCAGCCCATGACCATTGTGGCAATGGGGCCTAAACCCCCATCATCACAGTGACCAAAAGGTAAGTGTGGGGTCCATAGCTGAAGCACATTTTGACCATTGTGGCAATGGGGTCTAAACCCCCATCATCACAGTGACCAAAAGGCAAGTGTGCGGTCCATAGCTGAAGCACATTTTGACCATTGTGGCAATGGGGTCTAAACCCCCATCATCACAGTGACCAAAAGGCAAGTGTGGGGTCCATAGCTGAAGCACATTTTGACCATTGTGGCAATGGGGTCTAAACCCCCATCATCACAGTGACCAAAAGGCAAGTGTGGGGTCCATAGCTGAAGCACATTTTGACCAATGTGGCAATGGGGTCTAAACCCCCATCATCACAGTGACCAAAAGGCAAGTGTGGGGTCCATAGCTGAAGCACATTTTGACCATTGTGGCAATGGGGTCTAAACCCCCATCATCACAGTGACCAAAAGGCAAGTGTGGGGTCCATAGCTAAAGCACATTTTGACCATTGTGGCAATGGGGTCTACACCCTCATCATCACAGTGACCAAAAGGTAATTGTTGACAAAGAAAGAGCTGCAACTGCCAAACTGCATGGATCATTCCTGGTCACAGAACCAAAAACTCATCTGTGGCAAAGTAGTGTATGTGTCCCATTGCAACATAAATTGGGGGAGCCAAATACTGCAGTGCAAATGAAACATTCCTTTGGCCATGTGCAGACAAACAACACCCATGGGGCCTGAGACCGTCAACAGTCATCAATGACACAATGACAGAAGTGACCATCAGAATGCAGAACCACATATTTGCACCAATGGGCACACAAATGCAGATACCCTGTGGAGACAGCAGATGTGAGGTGAACAGATACCATACCATGGCAGCAATGGGACACACAAACCATGATCACTGTGCTGACCGATGACCTAGGAGTCCCAGGGACAGCAGGGGAAACACACCAAACAACATACAGCCAATGGCACACCCAAGATATGCCAATGCAGTGGTGCAGATGCACAAACACAAACAGGCAGACCAACACTGTCATCATACACAGCAGGTGAGGGGTGGGGGTGCCAGTGTCCCCAGGCAACCACACAACACATGAGGAGAGCTGAATACCAATCATACAGATGTGCATACACTGCCACACTAAGGTAACTCATGGATCCAAATCCCCTATGTGGGCAAGCAGGCATTGACAGGTGAGAGGGAGCACAAAACACACATGTCACACAGGCACGTAGGAACAACAACTGACACAGCAAGTCACAGACACACCACAGCACCACCCCCAGGGCCCCCACAATGTGGTGACCCTGGGCTGAATAAAAATACCACTGTGATGACAAAGCTAAATGTCGTTCACACTGTGAACCACAGTCAGGTGTCCTGAGCAACAAACTACCATCACACCTACACAAGCACAAATCAATCAGCATGGCCAGTAAGCCAAGGCCAACATGGAGGCAGGGGACTAGCCGGGCAACAACTCTCATCTGCACACACTCAAGACCACACCCTCGACCTCCAACAATGTGCAGCAGTGAAGTACACATGCACTGGTGACATTGCACATGCACCCATGACTATTCCAGGGTGGTGGGTGGGAACCAAGGTGTAGAAACACATCACACATGGACACTCAACAAGACTCCTGAATGTCTGACACACTGCACACTACGCTGTACATGGACATGACGGCAATACCACACCGACCAATGGGATCCCAGCCACAGTCACACACCAATGAAGAAGCCAAGGTCACCCACAAAGAACACACATAGACAACAACCAACATTGCAGCCCGGACCCTAAGGAGTGCCAGCAGTCACACACACAACGTGTCACAATCACTGAAAGATAACACAAACTGGAAATCACATGACAGGGGCAAACAACAAGTGCCAAAGGGAAACCTGACTGTGACCCATCTGCGTCTGCACACAAACTCTGCCCTGACAGCAAACACACCTATGGGTGACACCCTGATGACCAGTAATGTGCCATGCACCCACATCACAGAGAACACAGGGAGAAGACTTTGGGGGAACATAGCTCAAGTCAGCAAGCATCACAAACAGGTACAACACTAGGGATCACAGCATGCGCAGATGAATGGAAGTGAACACACAGACATGCACATACAACACACACCTTGGGCGCAGGCAATGTCACACGTGTACACACTGCCATGAGGGGACTCCACTCCTGTGTGAGGAAAGCTGTGCCATATGTTGCCTCAGTAGGGCCCCATCATGTCAGCTGAGCACTTGGTCACACAATCAACAATTAGCACCAAATGAGGGCTCCCATCACATCAGCCTGGTCATGGATGTGCCAACGGAATCATCAGCACAGATCCAACACACTTGTATAGCAATGTTGCACTGACTACACGGATGAGTCCCTCCCCATTGATGCCCAAACCTGCATGTCCACTGGAGATGGCAACACGGTCAGGGAAGTAGACAAATGCAACGATGGCAGGCACAACAGATGTGCAGGGGTGGAAGCCACAGATATGAAATTGCCAATGTAAGTAGGAAACCCATTGCCAAATACTGAACACATGACACCCTCAGATGCTGCTATTGATGACATGGATACACCACATGATAGGACACATTCCCCCTGGACCACATGGGTTCCTGCACAGTAACACTTCATAATCATGAGACCAGATATCACCATCACTGCAGCAAGGGCATGGTTAGCTGCACCAACAACATGTACATCTGAAGCATGAGCACTAGAGAAAAGAAAGTTGCTTTATTCAGCATATGTGTTGTTTGATAACGACGTCCAGAAGAAATTAGAGCAAAGGCCAATGGCCAGTCCATTGTCAAAGTTCAAACAGGGTGACACTGGCAGATGTCACCCTACGCATGCCTGCACAATACCAGGGACAATCCACTAGGAGGGGCAACCGGGGGGCAGGCCAGGCACCGCAGGGACAGGATCAGGGCTCACCAGGGGAGTCAGGGAAGGGGTGGTGGGTGCTGGAGAGCCACTGACAACTGCAGTGGAGGTGTCTGACATGGTGTGTGCCGGCACAACTGGGGGGCATGACTCAGATGTTGTGGGTGCCGGCACAACTGCAGTGGACCCTGCAGATGGGGTGGACAGGTCCGCCACTGCAGTGCCCAAGTCAGACAGGGCGGTAGTGGACTCCACTGCAGTGCCTACCTCCAGGGGAGGAGAATGGGGAACAGGCAAGGTGGGTTGGACAGAGGGGAGGACACCCTCACCACATCAGTGGCACAGACAAGCGCAGCGGGGGGTGTGGTGCTGGGAGAGCAAGTGGCAGGGGAGAAGGCCGGATCCTCTTGGGGATGGTATATCTGTGGGTGGGGGAACCTGGGGCAGGGTGTGGTGGGGGCACCTGTGCAGTGGGGGCCTGAGGGATGGAGGACGGAGACCTTGTGCCTGAGCTGCAGGGCGGTGGCGGGGTCTTGCTCTTACCACTCCGGGGGACTTGCGGGTGGGGGCCTCAGTCCGTCTGCGCCTGGGGGAGGGTGTCCGGGGGCGAGGGGCACTCTGCTCCGTGTGGGTGGGCTTCCTCTTCCCCGGGATGCTGGAGCAGCTTCATCGGTGGGGAAGAGGCCGAGGTCACAGAGGAAGAGCTGCTGTGACTTTGGGGTTGCAGGTGAGGCAAGGGAGGGTGCTTTGGAGGGAGAGGGAACTGAGGACTGCGCAGTGCATGTGGATGCGTGTGTGTGTTCCAGGGCCCCATCCCCTGTGAGTCTGGCTTCAGTCCCCTGAATGTGCGTGCGTGTGCGTTTTGTCATTGGCGTGTGTGTCAGTGTGCTGGATGTGTGTGTGCTGGTGTGTGCCTGTGCCAGTGTGTGTGTGCCTGGGATGGGTAAGGTGCTGGGGAGTGTGGATGGAGCAGAGGCAGGAGGGGTGAGGGACCGTTTGAGGAGGGACACTGCTGCCGTCAGGGAGGAGTCCATGGACCTATTGCCCCTCTGTAGGTCAGACATGCCCGATGAGATGCCCTCCATGAACGACACCAGCTGAGTCAACAGCGCGGTGTGCTCATGGAGGACACTCAGCATGGCTGTCTGCCCTACATGGAGCTGGCGAAGGAGGTACACAGACTCCTCACTCAGGGCAGCAGGGGACACAGGGGCAGGGGTGCGGTGCCTGGCCCAAAGGAGACACGCTCCCGGACATGGGAGCCTCCACGGACCTGGGGAATGGGAGCCGATGGGAGGGCGGTGGTGGTGCTGGTGGTGGCGGGGACAGCAACACTAGCTGGGGTGTGGTGGCTGCTGACACCCGCCTCCACAAGGGAGTCATCCTCCGAGTTGCTCTGGTCCTCAGCTGAGGTGGATGCTGCTGAGGACTCCTCGGTGTGGCTCCCCTCGCCCTCCGTGCCACTGGGTCCCTCCGACCACTCCTCGGCTGCTGACCCAGTCTGGCTCTCCGGCTCCTCCTGGTCCGTGGAGCTGTCCCCTTCCGTGGCCGTGGATGTATCTGCAAACAATGGGGAAACAGACAGACATCAGTCACCTGCACATAACGCACACACCACTGTGAGCACAGCACATCACAGAGCAAGCCCTGGCATCATTAGTTGTACATTGCTAAAAGTGCACTAATTGAACAGGAGAAGTCAATTGTCAGTCTGATGCCAAGCATGGCACTCACATCCCACATGGCCTTGCACCCATCTGTCTGGTGTCTGTTGGATTGCAACACCCCAGTGTTGACACATGCACCAAGTACACAGTAGTTGGACAGTGCAGAGGACACGGTGTGGACACATCACAGCTCTTGCCACTGAGTCAGTACAGGTTTCCGGATGTAAGGGATGCCCAGAGTCAAATAGGAAATGCATGTGATGCATACCAGCGACAGACACCATGATGCACCCATGTCCTGATAGCCAGCGCCACTATGGTGTGCATGTAGCACATGTCACTCCCCTGCAGGCTCACCAATCAGTAGACACATGCCATGGCGGAGGCATGACTGCAAAGTCATACATCACTGGCTCAGTGATGTATGACTTTGCAGCCAGACAACAACACTCTGCACTGTGTCACAATAGTAGGTCATGGGGAATGCAAGTCCTGGAGCTGCACAAGTGCACATGTACATTCCCCCACAACACATCCTCTTAACCCTCATCTGTCCAGGTCATACCTATTGGACATATGGGAGACCTGTGACACTACCCTCTGAACCTGAGCCCCTCACACTCTGCTGTGCATGGGGAACAGCTGCCTGAACTTCACATTTACATGCCCCAGTCTGCATGGGCAGCTGATCAGACACCTATGTGTCACACAAGTATCGTCTCCTATGGTCACATCTCCAGTGGCATGCTGAGCCCCTACCAAGAAACTCCACAGCAGTCCTGGCGACTAATCCACAGCACACTGACACAGAGGCAGACACCTGAGGGGTCAAATCACTGTGCACAATGTGTCCGCTGATACACGGGAGTGGGAGTACAGAGTGTATTGTATGGCCTGGAGTAGGCATGACTGTCCAGCCCCACATGAATGAGGGATGAGCCCTGGACTGTAGGCAGCTGGCTAAGTATGTGTGACACACGTCATATACATACTCCTGGGGCCCAAACATTGTTCCCACCCGCAGCATGGGTGTGTGCCAGGTACCCCAGCCACATGTGGTGGATCAGCTCAGCAATTGGACCACAGATCAAAGTAACACGCTGAATACATGTCAGAATACAGGCATTGTGTAAGCAATGGACCCACCCATGATGCCCACCACAGAGTCAGGGAAACAGATGCTGTCTCCCACCTTGAGTCAAGCAAACTGCAAGGACACAGTCCTAAGTGACAGAATTCCCTGCATGTAAGGGCCACACCTGGGTATCAGATGAGGAGTGGGCAGTGCACAATAGAGGGACATGGCTCCTGGACAACATGACTGCTGTACTGTGGCAGTTTAACCAGGCCCGAGGAGGGCACATAGCATGTTAGACAGAGTACACAGTGCAGTCTTTGACTCACCCCCTCCTTGCTGCTCTCTGGCCTTCAGCTGCCCATCCAGGTCTGGAAAGACCACCGCCAGGATCCTGAGCATGTGGGGGTCAGGGTCCGTGTTCCGCCCTCCTGCGAGGAGGCGACAGCTTCAGCTGGACCCGTGCAATCCTCCGGGTCCAGCCCCGAAGGTCCTGCCACCTCTTTTGGCAGTTGCGGATCCGGCGCTTGTAGACCCCCACGGACCGGACAGCCCGGACGATGTCCTTCCATATCTCATGCTTCCGATGGGCAGAAGCCTGTCAGGATGACAAAGTGATAAGTCCATTACTACACATGCAACATATCCGTGCATGACACAGTTGCATATACATGTCGCAATCACAGGGGCACATGGTGTACCCAGGCAGTGCACGGCTGCCCATGGACAGTTTTCCAGAAGTCACTACATGGTATCATTGCATGGGGAGTAAAACCCTGTTCAGAAGCACTGTCACTGCACCATACCTGTCCAGTGCAAGTCACTACACACTATGGGGGTGACAACTACTCAGTGAGCCTGCTAGCCAGTGGTGTGCTGACTCTCAGCCTTGCTAGTCAGACAAAATGCACATTCAGAAAGGCAGTGCACAGAACACTCACCTGCTCCCCTGGTGTCCCATACAGCTTGCTGTACTGTGGAAGTAGGCTGTCCAGCAGGGCCTGGTTCTCCTCAAGGCTGAAGGCTGGGGCTCTCTCCACAGTACGTGCCATTGCAGGGTCCAGAGGGGCAGAGACAGCAGCAGTGCAGTGGCAGATGTCGTCCTGGAGCATGTAGTGCAGGCAAGTGGGCTCTCAGGGGAACAGGCAGCAATATATATGTGCTGGAGAGGCAGATACTGTCCCTTGTGTCCAAAGTGATAGGTCCAAGTCATTTGCATCTTCTGAATCTGGCCAATCCATGGAATAGCAGCACCAAAACACGCCCACAGCATCCTTCAAAACTTCAACTTCATGACATACATGATTTTGCAACATTGTTGTGGGTGACCAACTGATTTTCCAGCAACCGACTCGTTCGAAATTCGAAAACGCGTCCGTTGCCAGGCAAGCCCATTGTCAATGGGTGCGCACCGATCGGTCCATTGAGGTACAACGCGCACAGGGGTACAACGCGTACCCGCACACATTGAAAGCAATGGGCCGGCCGGAGGCACCGATCGGTCCATTGCAGTTCAACGCGCACAGGGGTACAACGCGTACCCGCACACATTGAAAGCAATGGGCCGGCCGGAGGCACCGATCGGTCCATTGCAGTTCAACGCGCACAGGGGTACAACGCGTACCCGCACACATTGAAAGCAATGGGCCGGCCGGAGGCACCGATCGGTCCATTGCAGTTCAACGCGCACAGGGGTACAACGCGTACCCGCACACATTGAAAGCAATGGGCCGGCCGGAGGCACCGATCGGTCCATTGCAGTTCAACGCGCACAGGGGTACAACGCGTACCCGCACACATTGAAAGCAATGGGCCGGCCGGAGGCACCGATCGGTCCATTGCAGTTCAACGCGCACAGGGGTACAACGCGTACCCGCACACATTGAAAGCAATGGGCCGGCCGGAGGCACCGATCGGTCCATTGCTGTTCAACGCATCACTGTATATGTGACTGGCATAGGTCAGCATGCCTGTCTCAGATGGACATATGCCAGCCACAGATAGCTCCCAGGGAGTGAGGGGCACACCTACATCACGACAGCCTGTCCAAACCTTATCATAAGGCATGTAAGGCTGCATTTCCTATTGTGTGTATGTTGGTGTACATGTTGTCCTGTGGGTGTCACCTGTGGGCAGCCACCCCCAGGCTGTGCACGTGTTCATGGGGACAGGATCCTGGGTGTTACGTGTACGTGACCACTGTGATGTGCAACTGTTCATATCTGTGCATGTGTCATGGTCACATTTCACAGTGGTGTTTGTGTATGTCATGTCACATACCCCGTGAGTCCCATGTGGGACGGTATGTTTGAGCCAGGGTGTCCCAGTGGCACAATAGTGATGGCCCTCCACAGTCTTTGTGCATGTAGTGTTTACAATGTCTCTGATTTCATGTGCACAATGGGAGACAGTCTCCACATCCACGTTGTGTGTGCATGGACTCTGATGTTGTGCGTGTGTGTCACAGACGTCCATGGCTCTCCTGCCATGGCAAGTGTGGCCACTACCTGTGGGGGTCATGTTTGTTTTGCTGTGGTGTACACATGATACTCCAGGTGATGCCAGTGTCCATGTGGCATTACAGGGTCCCTGGGAATGTGCCTGTCATTGAGCTGTGGTGCCTGGGGCACATCTGTCCTCACATGTCACTGGGGGTGACTGTGACACAGCATCATGATATCCAATGGGCCAACCTGGGACAAATTGATGCCACCTGTAGGACCGTGTTGACAGATGTTGGCCATGTATGTACCATACATGTCGTTCCGGTACTGCACACTTCATGTAGTTGTGCCTCATGATGATGTATGTTGGGAACTTGAGTGTGTTCAATGCCGCATATGTGGGGTGACTGACGATCTTGCTTACTTCTCCTCTGCACTGCAGGGCTCCTGCTGTCCATCGGCCATTCCCAGACCTGGCAACGATGGTGGAACGGGACAGCATCCGACGGTACCGCTTCACCAGGCAGCTGATTGAGGATTTGGCAGTGCAGTTGTCCCCACATTTGCAGCCTGGCCGGCCGTATCCTACAGCGCTGACCCCCAAGGTGAAGGTGATGGCAGCCCTACACTTCTTTGCCACCGGTACCTTCCAACATACTGTGGCGTCTGCTGGTGGGATGTCACAGACCATGTTCAGCCGTGTGCTCTGCGATTTCTTGGCGGCAATGTTGCTCTTCCTGAACCGGTACATATATTTCCCTAGACTGCGACGACTCACTGACGTGAAGAGTGACTTTTATGCCCTGGGGAGGATGCCGCATGTCATTGGCTCCATTGATGGGACACATGTGGCTTTGGTACCACCACAGGCCCAGGAGCAGGCCTACAGGAACCGCAAAGCACTACCACTCGGTCAATGCACTGGTGGTGTGTCTTGCAGACATGACCATCACACACGTGTGTGCCCGTTTCCCTGGTTCAGCACACGATGCCTTTGTGATGAGGAGTAGTCGCATCCCCAGGTTGATGGCACAGATGCAGAACCAGCGTGCCTGGCTTGTCGGTGTGTACTGACTTTGTGCCATTGTGTGTGATCTGATCTGTAGTATTCCGCCCACTTTTCCAAGTCAGCTGATGTGCACTTGTCTGTCCGTAGGTGACTCGGGATACCCCAACATGCCGTGGTTGCTGACACCCCTCAGGAACCCTGTGACACCTGCCCAGATGCGCTACAATGAGGCACATGGTCGGACCAGGAGAGTGATTGAGCGGACCTTTGGTCTCCTGAAGAGCCGCTTCCGCTGCCTGGACAAGACCGGAGGGTCCCTCCCATATGCCCCTGCGAAAGTGTGCAAGATTATCATCGTCTGCTGCATGCTCCACAACCTGGCAGTGCGGAAGGAGTTGCCTCTCATCCAGGATGACGATGACCAACATCCGCCACCTGTGGAGGATCCTGGCCTGGACCACGATGCCAGTGACGATGATGATGATGATGATGGTGATGGTGATGTCCGCACACAGCTCATCACCAACTTCTTTAGCTGAATGTGAGTATACTGAGGTGTCATGTGAATGATGTGAGTTGGCATGATGTGTGGGTGGTGCTCTGGTGCTGTTGGAGTGTGTCCATGGGCTACTTGACAGGATGTGTGTTGCGATGTGTGGTGACAGGTGGGCTGTACTCCCCAACAGTGTTGACATGCTAACTTGGTTCTGGGTGGGTATCTTGTAACATGTATTGTGCATGAGTTTTGCTGATCTGTCCTGTACTGCATTGCTTTTGACTGTGTGTCATTTCTGTCCTTCACAGGGTACTTTCAGATTCGTTTGGTCAACTGTGTCCACCGACGACGTGATTGCACATCCAGGCTGGTAGCTGTTGTGTCCCTACAGGTGATGTGCGCCACACCCATGGACTTCCTTCCGTCTACAGTTGTTGACTGTGTGCCCGCTACCAGGTGGGGTTACCTTGCATCTGTAGTGGTTACGGCATGTTGCTACTGTGTAATAAACCTGTGCTTCACTTAGTGATGTGCGTTGTCTGTGGTCACACATTTGACTGCCATTTGCTTACTGCACCTGTGGGCTACTTGACTACAACTGGGAATGGGTGTGGTGTCTGTGCATTGCACCGTCTTCCCTGGCAACATCAGTGTAGGCAATGAGTCAGATGGCCTAGGTGTGTATGTGTTGTGTAGCCCTGGTGGTGTGTCTCCCTCATATGTGTCACGTTGCCTGTACTCACATGCCTGTTGCAGTTCGCATACACAGTGTAATTTTGCAGTTCATCATCCCCATAACAGCACCCACGTTGGAATCACGACAGAGGCAAGTATGGTGTATTAGTGTGTTTATTGTGATACATCTGTGTTAATAGTGCATAGGATGGATTGTGCTGTACATGAATCTTGCAATCCCAAGTTCCTAGGTGAATTGAAAGTCCAGGTAGACAGGATCCCCAGTATCGGGGCCACAGTTGTCTGACACATTGTTCCAACTTGTACTCCCCATGCAATGTGTGGGAGTAGTGTTGCCATCAACAGGGTGAACAGTCTGTGCACAAAGGCGAAAATCCAGAACAGGTTCAGGCTTCCTGGGAGTTGCGCTTGGCCATCAGCCTCTCACTTTCCCCTCCTCGGACGACCCCTCTTCTTGGGGGGGGCCCTCAAGTGCAGGCTGCTGCGGTGCAGGGGACTCTCCGCCAGAGTCCTCCTCCCTCCCTGTGGCAGTTGCAGTTTGTTCGGTACCAGATGTTGTTGGCACACAGGGAGGTGTGGACTGGTTGCTGTTCATCTGGCGGAGGCATTGTAAAATGTCCCTGTGCACCGCCGTCATCTCATGTAGTACATCCCACTTGGACTCCACGCGGGACATGTGGGAGTCCACACGTGACATGTGTGACTCCACGTGGGACATGTGGGAGTCCAAGCGGGCATGATGGGCAGCCTGCTGCTGTTTGATGTCTCTGAGGAGCCCCACTACCTGGCTGAGCTCTCCGGTGCTGGACTGGTACGCATCAGCTATGCGTACCAGTTGTGGGTCTTCATGCACACCAGCAACGTCTGCAAGCAGCGACCTCTGTCTCCCACCCCTCCCACCACCCCTGCTGACATGTGCAGTGTGTGCAGTTGCACGCACAGATAACCCTGGTCCACCTTGGGGGTGGTGGTGGTGGTGGTGTCCATGGCCCCAGGTTGGTCCAGGGTCACTGCGCTGGTGTTGTTCCTTATTCTGTCCATGTCGGCAGGGATGGTATTCGTGGTGACAGTCGTTGGAGGGGTGGGTGCAGGGGTGCAGCTGGTGGACCTGCTGGTGCTGCAGCTGGTGGTCCTGCTGGTGCAGCATGTTGACTTGCACCGGATGTGCCAGGTTGTTCATCGTCCGAGGAGGACAGAGGCTGTACGACGCCAGTGAGCTCGGCATCCTCTTGAGCCTGGGACTGGGACTCCTCAGCGTCTGCTGCTGTGTTCCTATCATCACCTGTTTTTGGGAGACACAAACAATGTATTTCATGTTTCTGCAGGCATCAGTGGTTGACACACCTGACAGTTGTGACTGTGCCTCGGGGTGCGGGCCTGTACATTGTATTGTCCTAAGTCGTCACAGTCAGGGGTTGATATTGGTGTGGCACATTGTCCTGCATTATTTGGGCATTTCTATGTATTCTCTGGGGTGTGAACATGGTCTGCATTGATTGTGTTTGGTTGACAGCCAAACCTCCTTCCCACCCACCCACCCACCCAGTCAGTTATCCCACCATGGAACGTGCTTGCATTGCAGGGAGTGGAAGTTGTCTCTCAGGATGTCAGTCAGTGGTGTCCTGCTGTTTGTTGGTGCACAGTTGCCAGCAGGGCCTTGTGCTCCCCACAGCAGTAGCCAGTGTCAGCCATCTTGTGAGTCCTTCTCCACTCCCTGTGATGTGAGCATGGTTCAGGGTGGTGTTGATGGGACAGTTGTGGGGGTGAGCAATGTCTGTGACTACGACTCCCATCATGCTATTGCCTCCACCCCCTTCCCAGCATGCCCATGCTTCCTTCCTTTTGACTCTGCTTCCCTGTGGGGTGGGCTGGCTGTGCTGACAGGATGGCTGGGAGTGTTGTCCTGGCAGTTGTTTGGCTAAGAGTCCCAAGAGTGTCCCTGTGCTTCACACAACATAACCCAGGGTGGTGGTGCTTTGTGGGATCTTGTGTTAGGATGGAGGGCATTGCATTCTACCAGGTGGGTACTGTGGAGTTTGTGTTGGGGGGGTGAGGGGAGGTGCTGGTGACTATAGTCAGTGCTGCAAGTCCCCCTTCCCACCCAGCCAGCCAGATATCCCACCATGGAACGTGCTTGCATTGCAGGGAGTGGAAGTTGTCTCTCAGGATGTCAGTCAGTGGTGTCCTGCTGTTTGTTGGTGCACAGTTGGCAGCAGGGCCTTGTGCTCCCCACAGCAGTAGCCAGTGTCAGCCATCTTGTGAGTCCTTCTCCACTCCCTGTGATGTGAGCATGGTTCAGGGTGGTGTTGATGGGACAGTTGTGGGGGTGAGCAATGTCTGTGACTACGACTCCCATCATGCTATTGCCTCCACCCCCTTCCCAGCATGCCCATGCTTCCTTCCTTTTGACTCTGCTTCCTGTGGGGTGGGCTGGCTGTGCTGACAGGATGGCTGGGAGTGTTGTCCTGGCAGTTGTTTGGCTAAGAGTCCCAAGAGTGTCCCTGTGCTTCACACAACATAACCCAGGGTGGTGGTGCTTTGTGGGATCTTGTGTTAGGATGGAGGGCATTGCATTCTACCAGGTGGGTACTGTGGAGTTTGTGTTGGGGGGGTGAGGGGAGGTGCTGGTGACTATAGTCAGTGCTGCAAGTCCCCCTTCCCACCCAGCCAGCCAGCCAGATATCCCACCATGGAACGTGCTTGCATTGCAGGGAGTGTAAGTTGTCTCTCAGGATGTCAGTCAGTGGTGTCCTGCTGTTTGTTGGTGCACAGTTGCCAGCAGGGCCTTGTGCTCCCCACAGCAGTAGCCAGTGTCAGCCATCTTGTGAGTCCTTCTCCACTCCCTGTGATGTGAGCATGGTTCAGGGTGGTGTTGATGGGACAGTTGTGGGGGTGGGCTATGTCTGTGACTACGACTCCCATCATGCTATTGCCTCCACCCCCTTCCCAGCATGCCCATGCTTCCTTCCTTTTGACTTTGCTTCCCTGTGGGGTGGGCTGGCTGTGCTGACAGGATGGCTGGGAGTGTTGTCCTGGCAGTTGTTTGGCTAAGAGTCCCAAGAGTGTCCCTGTGCTTCACACAACATAACCCAGGGTGGTGGTGCTTTGTGGGATCTTGTGTTAGGATGGAGGGCATTGCATTCTACCAGGTGGGTACTGTGGAGTTTGTGTTGGGGGGGTGAGGGGAGGTGCTGGTGACTATAGTCAGTGCTGCAAGTCCCCCTTCCCACCCAGCCAGCCAGATATCCCACCATGGAACGTGCTTGCATTGCAGGGAGTGGAAGTTGTCTCTCAGGATGTCAGTCAGTGGTGTCCTGCTGTTTGTTGGTGCACAGTTGCCAGCAGGGCCTTGTGCTCCCCACAGCAGTAGCCAGTGTCAGCCATCTTGTGAGTCCTTCTCCACTCCCTGTGATGTGAGCATGGTTCAGGGTGGTGTTGATGGGACAGTTGTGGGGGTGGGCTATGTCTGTGACTACGACTCCCATCATGCTATTGCCTCCACCCCCTTCCCAGCATGCCCATGCTTCCTTCCTTTTGACTCTGCTTCCCTGTGGGGTGGGCTGGCTGTGCTGACAGGATGGCTGGGAGTGTTGTCCTGGCAGTTGTTTGGCTAAGAGTCCCAAGAGTGTCCCTGTGCTTCACACAACATAACCCAGGGTGGTGGTGTTTTGTGGGATCTTGTGTTAGGATGGAGGGCATTGCATTCTACCAGGTGGGTACTGTGGAGTTTGTGTTGGGGGGGGTGAGGGGAGGTGCTGGTGACTATAGTCAGTGCTGCAAGTCCCCCTTCCCACCCAGCCAGCCAGATATCCCACCATGGAACGTGCTTGCATTGCAGGGAGTGGAAGTTGTCTCTCAGGATGTCAGTCAGTGGTGTCCTGCTGTTTGTTGGTGCACAGTTGGCAGCAGGGCCTTGTGCTCCCCACAGCAGTAGCCAGTGTCAGCCATCTTGTGAGTCCTTCTCCACTCCCTGTGATGTGAGCATGGTTCAGGGTGGTGTTGATGGGACAGTTGTGGGGGTGAGCAATGTCTGTGACTACGACTCCCATCATGCTATTGCCTCCACCCCCTTCCCAGCATGCCCATGCTTCCTTCCTTTTGACTCTGCTTCCCTGTGGGGTGGGCTGGCTGTGCTGACAGGATGGCTGGGAGTGTTGTCCTGGCAGTTGTTTGGCTAAGAGTCCCAAGAGTGTCCCTGTGCTTCACACAACATAACCCAGGGTGGTGGTGCTTTGTGGGATCTTGTGTTAGGATGGAGGGCATTGCATTCTACCAGGTGGGTACTGTGGAGTTTGTGTTGGGGGGGTGAGGGGAGGTGCTGGTGACTATAGTCAGTGCTGCAAGTCCCCCTTCCCACCCAGCCAGCCAGCCAGATATCCCACCATGGAACGTGCTTGCATTGCAGGGAGTGGAAGTTGTCTCTCAGGATGTCAGTCAGTGGTGTCCTGCTGTTTGTTGGTGCACAGTTGCCAGCAGGGCCTTGTGCTCCCCACAGCAGTAGCCAGTGTCAGCCATCTTGTGAGTCCTTCTCCACTCCCTGTGATGTGAGCATGGTTCAGGGTGGTGTTGATGGGACAGTTGTGGGGGGGCAATATGTGTGACTGCGACTCCCATGATGCTATTGGCTACACTGACTTGGCCAGCATACACAGAATTCCTTCCTTTGAGTGGTCTTCACTGTGTGTTGGTGTTGTTGTGGTGGCTACATGTGTGGATGTGTGTGTTAGTTCTATTTGTGCCACTGCCTAGCTGTAGTTGTGGTTGTGTTTGTACATGTGTTGGCACAGTTGGATGTGACTTTTTTGATGGCATGTGTTGTGTTTATCTGACTGACATACACATTTTGGGATGATTCTGTTCTAGTTGCTGTGTAATTGCTATGAGTGCATGGTTTGACTCTCCCCTTGACAGTGATGTGTGTGTTTTGTGGCAGTTTATTGTGTACATTTGTTGTGTACTCACCAGGCTCTGGGATGTTCTCTAGTCCATATACGCTCACTGGCGGAAGGATGGCCCGCACCTTCTCCTCCCAGGGCCTGAGGTATATTGGCTTGGCAGGAGGGCCACTGCCGGTGTGTTGGCTGTTGATGTAGTCTATCTTCAGCAGTTCCCGTACCCTCCTGCGCACGTCATACCACCTGTTCTGGATGTCCGTCTTTGTGCGCCGACATGGTGATTGGGCGTTCACCCTGTTGATGATCCTCTCCCACATCTTGGTTTTCTGCGACATGGGGGTCTGTTGGACCAGAGTGCCAAACAGCTGTGGCTCCACCCTGAGGATCTCGTCTACCATGACTTCCAATTCACTATCTAGGAACTTGGGATTCTTCTTGGGGGCATGGTGATGGGTGGTGATGGTGGGTGATGTGTGTGTTGGTGTGCAGGTGAGGGTGTGTGGGTGTGTGTTGTGCTGGGTGTATGTGAGGTAGGTATTTGTTGGTGTGCTGATGGTGTGTGGCTTGTGTGAGGGATGAGCTGTGGGTGTGTGGTTGCTTTCTCTTGGGTGCTGGCAGTGGAATGGCATTTGCAAAGGCTCATGGTAGTGATTTGTGTCCTTTATATAGGTGGAGTTGTGGGTGTGTCTTTGTTCTCTGTCCCCACCCCCCAGTATTTATTGGCTTGGTAATTGCTTGTTTGGCCTTTTTTTGGTTGATTTTTCCTTTGTGCTGTTTGTGTATGTTGGAAACGTTCTTGTGACCGAGTCGGACCCTGCATTGGTCTCGTACGGTGTTTTCCGTTTCGTTCACGCTGTGTTTGTGCAGTTTTGTATGCTGCGTACGCGTCGGTCGCGGTGTATTGTGTTGCTTCGGCTCGGGTTTGTATGCGTGTCGGTCGTACGGCTTGTCCTCCGTCCGACTCGGTCGTGTTTTTCGCGCCTTGCATCGTACTTTGCGGTTTGGAGTTGGCGGGTACGATTCGGTCGGATTTGTTCCGGGTGCGTGTCGGTCGGTTGGATTCGCGTGTTTTTCCGGCCGGATTGCTATTTTCCGAGCGGCTCGGTCGGTCGGCTTGGTTTCCTAACGTGTCGGTCGGATTTATCGCGGCTTGCATCGTACTTGGCGTGTCGGGCGCCACTGGTACGTGTCGGTCGGTAATTTTTCCGGCTCCGAGTCGGTCGGTGCTTTTTCCGGCCCGAATCGGAATCGACCCCTCAATTTTTGTTTCGATATGTTTGTACTTACCATGATGTAGATAGGATGTCGATATTCTTGACATCGATATTTAGGTCTCGATATTTTGGGACCTCGATATTGTGGTCGTCGATATTCTGTCAGTGATTCAGTTCATGTGTAATTACTGTGTTGAGGAAGCGCAGGACTCGGAGTAATGAAGATTACCGGTAAGTAACCGGGTCATTCATTGCAGTTGTAAGACTGCAGCATGACTACAAATACAGAAATACCCTTGCCAAAGCTACATGGACAACTAGTGGAGGGAGTCATTTAGACCCTGGTGAGCACCAGTCTGTCAAGGGTGTTCATGGAGCCTGTGCCTTCGCCAACTTTGTGGCAGACAGAAAAGGTGGAAGAACGTTTAATGAACGCTGAACGGGCACTGTGGATTTTTGAGCCTGTTCAGCAGTCTTCAGGCTGAGCCTAGCAGACAACAAAAGATGTATTATGGGCTTAACTAGAACATACAGGGGCATGTAACTGCCCATGGCTTACCATTGATTGGCTTGACTGTCACTCTTATTTGCTTGCTCTGTATTGGAAGGTTTACCTTATTTCAGCTTGTCCATCTTGTGTTTGTCGCTCCCATGGAGCTTAGCCTCTTTACTATCTCTTTGACTGCCTGGTTTCTATGCTTCCTTTGCTCGTTTTTAGGGAACTACTTATTTCTTTTCATTGAGCACTCCATGAGAGTGCAAATGTTTTCAAGCTGTCTTTCTCGTGTTCTTTTCTCCCCCCCTCCACGTTGCTCACTCTCGCCCATGTGCTTCTCTCCTTCATCAACACTTGTGTTGCACTCTCTCACCTGTGTGCTTTTCCTCTGTGCTCCACATTGCTCTTTCACCCGTCTGCCTTTCCCTTTGCCCTCCCTCGAGTTGTCCACCACCAGCCATGTTGCTTCACTCCCCACTTCTCACGTTGCTTTTCCCCTACTTCCACCCCCTCACTAAACCCACTACCTGCAACCTGCGCACCCATTTTCTTTTTAAAGCACTTTTATGCTACGTTTTGAAAACTGCCTTTGCAGCACTTTCTTTATTTACACATTAATCTCGTTCAGGTTTAAAAAAACAGCTGATGTCTTTTTGAATGCTCGCTTGCATGTTGATTTGTCATCATTTTATGTGGCTGTCAAATGGCATTTATGAAGTATGAATGAGAGTGTTTGATAGCAGGGTTGCTTGTGGGGGGTGAATGATTGTTAGGGAAGGTTGATGGTAATATTAATTTTTTGATATGATGTTTATTTTTGAACACAAATGAATGTAAGGATGTGAATTAATAAAATATGTGTTTTTGATATTCATTGGGCTGTGCATTAAATCCTGTTGTGATTAATGAACATTGCAGTAAATATTTGAGATTCATGGGCATTAAAAAAATGGTGGGGTAGGCGGTTATTTTTTGGTTTGAAGTAGGCATGCATGTTGAAAACATGCGTGCTTCTGTAAAATGATGCAGCATCATTGCCTCTATTTTTAGCCATGCTGTACACTAGCCACAATGCTGTGCAGCATGGTTAAATAATACTGGTAAATCAGTAGGTCTCAGTGGTGCGACCTATAACCTTTGCTAATGCTTGTTAATTGAAAGCGGATGTTTGTGAAAAACCGGAAAACAATAGCTATGAGGTGAAAGGAGTTTACTCCCTGCATGTAGAAGCCATTGTTTGGATCTGCTCATGGAATATATTCATCAAGGGAACTGCCCTAAATAGAGCGGTCCTTCCAATGCATTAAAGATGCTGACTGCCAGACCACATTTGGAAGGCTATGGGTAAGAAGGGGATACTGGGCCTGAATCATGGGGATTGAGGCTCTCATGTCCTGGGTTCGTCTCATTATGACTTTGCAAACTGGGCCAAGTACAACCAGCTAAGCACCTGATTGTCAGCAGTAGTTGTGGGGAGCAGTCACAGGCTTCTCAGGGAGATAGTGTTTGGGTACCTGAGCTCCAAACTCAACAACCAGACATCCTTATAATAAAGGATCGTGCATTCCAGTGCTTGCCTTTCAAAAGTTAAGTCTGTATTGCGGACTAGAAGAATATACCTCACACAGAAATATACATGATGCAACTTAGGGGCTTATTTACAAGCCCTTTGCGCCGCTCTTGCGTCATTTTTAATATGGGAAAAATTGGTGTACTGGTGGCACAAAGGGCTTGTAAATAAGCTCCTTGGTGTCCTGATGCTAAAGTCCATCCGCTCTTCACTCCATTCTGGCCCATAGGTCCAGTGGATTGCTCTCTTTTGGCCACAATGTATGAGAGTTAACTCAGGTGCAGTTTTGCAACCAACACTCTTAAGATAGTGCACAGTCTGTTAGCTTTTGGCACAGTTTCTCACCCAATGCATTTGTGAGTCTAGATCAGGCAGATTATCAGTGACTGCCCTGCTTCCTGTTGGCACAGCTGCTCCCTCCCTTCTGGGCTGACCAAAAGCCAGTCATCCTGGTCAGGCCCTTTCCACAGTCACATCTGGTCTGGAGGGTTTCAGGAGGATCCTGTGTTTCAGTGGGTTTGGTGATGCGTGGTGTCGTCCTGACCGGGCTGTGTAGGTCTAGGGCCGGAATGACCATAGTGTGCATTGGGATCTTTCCTGGAAGGCTGGAAGGGTGGGGCCAGCTTTTTGTTACAGGGGGCTGGTTTTGCAGCGGTGCAATATCAGCCTGCAATAACAAAGGCAGATGCATACTGCCCCTCCCCCCGCCCCTCAGGGCGCGGGTCCTACAAAATTGCCGGGAATACTTTGGGTTCCCAGTCCGGCCCTGTGTAGGTCCATATGATTGATGCCACGTTCAAGCTAGGTTTTTCACAACCGGATTGGTGCTGGGTGGGAGATTATGGCTCAGATCAGGCCATGGTTAATACCTCCTTGTGCAGCGGCTCAAGTCACTTGGCAGGCGATTACTCCCTGTGAGCAGCACAGGGCACACCCCAGTTGACGACTTATTGTGCAATTGCTCAGGTCACTCCACAGTCAATTACTTCTTTGCAGTGGCTCAGAAAAAAGGCAACAAATGATCAGTTGCAGCTCCTGCAGGTAAGAGTGGTGGAGCGGTAGGGCAGGGCGCGGGGCAGTCTCGACAGACAACGGAATAGGGAAAATAAAATGAATAAATAAATCCTATTGCATCGTCTGTCGACTCCGCGCCCCACCCTTCCCCCCCGCCCCACAGTACTTACCTCCAGGAGCCGCAACTGCACATGATTGCTTCTTATGAAGTGACTAGTTTGTCCCTGTCTTTTATCACTATCAATCCGGCTGTGCTGTCCTGGATGAATGGACAGAGTATTATCCTTAGGAGAATGACAAACCATGACAAAGTCAGTTTATGTCCAGCATTGCCGAGCAAGTATACCACTTCATAAATAAGCAAACTGAGGAAACTGCCCCGCATCTGCTGTAATGCATTGCGAGGGGACTGGTGCAACATCTGAGAGTGGGAAGCAGTCTGCAAAATGTTAGAAACCATAAGATGAGACAGGATACTTCCAGCATCCCTGAGCAAGTATATGACTGCATAAATACGTCAACTCTGAGAGAACTGAACTAAATCCACTCAAATGCGCTGTAAGAAGACTGGTGCATAACCTGAGAGTGTGAAGTGGACTGTAAAATGTTTCAAAGACCTCCACCTGAGCAGGAATCGGGTCATATAGTAAGTTTGACGGAGATTGTCTGAGCTGGCGGCACATAAAACACTTGGGGCCGATTCCGATTCGGGCCGGAAATCTCTCCGACCGAGCCGGACCCGGAGAGAATTCCTACCGAATCGGACCCGTGCAGCCCGACCGAACGAGTACGATGCGTCCGTATGCTATCGTACTCGAGTCGGTCGGACTCCCATTGAAGTCAATGGGAGCCGGTCGTACAACACGTACGCGGGCTCCCATTGCTTCAATGGGTGCGAGGCGAACAAGGGTGCCCCCTACAGAGGGTACGCGGCGAAGCGACTCGCGCCGTACACGCACAGGTAGGGGGGACCCATGGGTCCCCCCTGTGTGCGACTCGCGTGGCTACGCGTACAGGGGGAACCGACACGGACCCCCGAAGTACGGCTCCGATTGCTCTTTCGAGCCGGACGGCGCGTGTCGGTCGGACTGCTCGCGGCGCGCATCGTACTTACCCGGCCGGGGAACGTCTCCATTGCGCGGTGTGAGTCGTGTCCGAGCGAGTCGGTCGGTGCGGTTCGACCCGGGGACGAGTCGGTCGGAGCGGTTGGGACGCCCGAACGAGTCGGTCGGCGATTTCGCATCGTACTCGCTCGTCCGGACGCGCGTACGGATCGGTCGGGAAATAGGGCTCCGAATCGGATCCGGTTAAGCCGAATCCGATTCGGAGCCCTATTGGCCGAGATCGGAATCGGCCCCTTTGTGTTACAGTAGGATGGCAGTAGAATACTAATGCTCTTGAATGCAAGAAATGTCCTCATCTAAATGATGGCAAAAGCCATTAAATATTTTGGGATCTCTCCAGCATGACTTTGCAAATATACGACCACGTAAATGTGAGTACCATGGACAGCAGCTAACACAATGCATTACACGAGGTCTGGTGCAATAAGCGAGACCTTTAGAGATGTTTGCCCTGCATCCATTTTCTGAGCACCGTATATCGTTTGCTAATTCTCAACAGTGAAATGTGAGCACCATGCAAAGTCCACTAAATGGACAGAAAGGATCCTCTGGAAATTGTCACTAAAATTAAATATGCATCAAGCAGGGCTGGCTTCAGCACTGGTGGCGCCCGGCGCGACAATCTTTTTTACCACCCCCCACAATCTCCTCCACGGATTCCCTCAGTAACACCCGGCAAAAGTGCCACTCATCTCTCCATTGCCCCTCTTTAACATACATTTCATTTGTTTTAAAGAGCTGGTAAAGGCTGGCTATACAAATCCACTCAGCTATCCACATAAAATACAGATCTGTTCTTTGCACCAGGCATATTAACCCTCTGCACTACTTTATGGCGAGTCAAAACTGCCACTAGAAAAAACTCCAGTCTCACTCTCTAGCACCAACATTAATCACAAGAGTTATCTTGACATTTTTATTGCTGCCTAAAAGCTGGAAGCACAAGAAACTCTGCAGCAGGTGCTTTTAAATCATAAGTTATTGCTAAACACAGCACCCCCCCACCCAGGTTGGTGCCCCACCCTCCAGGTCAGCACCCATTGCAGCCACACCTGTTGCATCGCCCTAAAGCTAGCTCTATTTTTTAGCAATACTGAGCAAATGTATGACCACAAAACTAAGTGAAATGAACGTAAATGGAACAATAACACATAGACTGGTGCAAAATGGGAGAAAGCAATGTAATCCCTATGATTTGTTCTGGATGACTGCGTGGTAAACCTGTATGTGAACTGATGGCAGTACAAGATGCATGTAAAGTACTCACAATTTGTGCAGAGTTAGGCACTGAACTGGGCATACAAGGAAAGAATATCTATACTCCAGAGGTCCTGAAATACATGTAAAATGTCTGCCAATAGAGCAGATGAATTCACTTCAGTATTGCATGAAGAACTCATGCCTGTAACCATGATGCTTGTTATATGGCCATTAGGGTCATTGTCGACATTGCTAAGTTAGCTACAGCACGGCTGCCATGATGCTGCTTTTGCGCACGTTACTGAATGACTTTGTTGTGCAAGACTCTGTGCCTTTCACATGAGAACTGTCTACTTTCTGCGTTCTCTGTCTGCTCTTGGGGTTTAGTCTGAACACGATGTGCAAGGTCGATAAACAATGCTCCTTGTTATTCTGTTCTAGTCAGTCCCTAGCATCTAGACAAAACATGCTAACACAGCTGCGCTGATGAAAGCTCGTGCTTTGATATTATGGGGATGCATGTTGTTCTGACACACACTTGGAGAGGGTCCTTTCCAGGGAGAAGAGCTGTGCAGTTCCTATGATGTAAAGCTTCCATCTAGGCACTAAGGTAGGGGGTCTGCTGACAAAGCTCAGAGATCTTCTATTATATAATAAACATCATCTTGCCAAGGGGAGGGTGGTTAGGCCTTATAGTCCTTTTTCCACTGTCTATATAGAATGACTTTCCCCTTCATATTCTATGGAATTGTAACAATGCTAATTGTTCTAGGTTTATGCATTTCGCTGCTGGTAGTGGCTCGTATACTGCATTATGGAGCATGGTAGTTAAAATAAACATTTTGAACTATAACAGTGACTCTGACCATTCTTATTGTGGACAAGTACGAGTGAGCGAGCGAAAGGGTATGTCTTGCTACCGCAATTCCTGAGAGAGTCTGGGTTGTCTAATCATTTGTAGCTTTGTGATTTTGGAGGAGAACGAATGGGACACTATAGCTAGACGGATTTGGGATTTTGGGTACTAAGGTGGTGGGTTGGTACACCCCTATACACTGAGGTCCTGTTTTCCTGTGCATAGTTCTGTGTAGGTGCAGAATCCCTGCAACATGGCGCCGCCAACGTTTGGTCTGGTTCTTATCTGCGAGACTCCTGAGTAGTGCTTGTGCTTGTCCACAATCCCCTCACATCTGTTTCCGGAGACAGTTGTGACGGTGTAACCTCCTATATTGATGTTTTATAGGTTCTTTCAAGCTTCAATATTAAAAGGTTCCTTCTCTTTCTTATTAACCCATTATTGCGCTGCCGCCTTTGGTTGTTATTTCTTTGTTACTCATTATGGCGGTTGCCATAGCACCACCTAATCGGGCTGCAGTCACAGCTTATTTGACTCAAAATGGAGTCCCTAATGCTGGTGTTGCACTCATTTTTGTTGTAGAAGCGGACGCGGCTTACCTCTTCGAGGTCTTTTATTCTTCGTCACCTTTCCGGCGGTGGATGGAACAGATAATTTGTTTCACGACTATACTGCCACGGCCCTACCTCAAAATTATCATCCTTATAGTTCTCTTGAAGTTCCGCTAATGGCTTGGCAACACCAAATATGGTTTAATGGCGCCCTTCCTCACCCAATAATGCCAGTCCGTTTAGGCCCTTTATCGATAGCTGGGGCCATGTGGCCCGTTTTGGCTGGGTATACCCCACACACCTGCCTTATCTAACAACTGCAACACTTGCAGAACTTCGGGTATTGCATACTTCTTTAATACGTATTCATAGATCTGTTATATAGTTCGTGTTGCGCAACTTCCAGGTGGGACCACGTGGCGTTGCTGCGCAACCAGCTGCACCTGGTGGTGTCACCATCAGTCCTCTTATGGTTAATTCAGTGATGGACAAGCGTCCAGAGAATAAGGATGAATTCCCTTATTGGCTTGCTGAAAAATTTGGACAGATCGAAGCTGTTTTTCCGAATACCACTCCGGTGGAGAAACACAGGATACTAACCATAAGTTTACCTAAAGACTTAGGGGGTGATTAGGATGTAGGGCAGATCGCCACCGCCCGCATGGCGGTGGCGATCCGCCCGCCATTTCCCACCGCCCGCCTCACATTTCCCCACCGCCATATTAGTATGGCGGTGGGGACCCAGGCGGACGGAAAGACCGTCCGCCGGTTTTCCACCGGTTGGCAATCCGCCCGATTGCCTACCGGGCAGAAAAGGCCTGCAATATGGAGGTGGTGCCTTGCAGGCACCGCCATCCATATTAGGATGATGGCGGTCACATGCCTTTCCATGGCGGAGACTCCGCCATGGAAAGGCATGCGGAGAATGCCTTTGGGGGCCCGTTGCGGGCCCCGTGGGGGGTGGGGGCTGCACTTGGGGGGTACCCATGGTACCCCCCAACATTGGCATGCACAAGGTGGCAGGCACTGCGCGGTGCCTGCCACCTTGTGCATGCCAATGCACACAGTGCATTCCCAGCATTGTGGCGGGCGGTGCTATGTGCACCGCCCACCACAATGCTGGGAATGGAGGATGCCACTGCCACGGTGGCATCCTAATCGCTGGTGCGGGACCGCCGCACCACTGGCGGCCTGTCCCAGCACCGCTAGGGTGGCGGGCGGACTTTCGTCCGCCCGCCATCCTAATAGGCCCCTTAGTTCCCGAATTGGCTGATTGTAACACTTGGGGTAAAGTGTTTGCAGCGGTATATTCAATGTGTTTCGACACCGCCTCCGTGATAAAGCGTGTTCAGGATGAACACAGAGCCGAAGCGGCTCTGGAGTTGGGGATGAGACTGGTGGGGGTGTTTGACAAGGTTGCTGATATGATCCTTGGTAATGTTAAGGGTGATGCTGTCAGCTTACAAGTGGCTAACCGCTTGGAGGCTGTGGCAGAAGCAGACAACCCACATCAATTACCAAAGATTATTGCTAAGGCTTATAAAACCTTAGGCCGCAATAGTCTGGGAATTAAGCCTTTTGCTCAAACGCAGACACAATCTCAAACTCAACAGAAAGCCCAGACTGATAAAGATGGGTGCCCGTTCTTTCCTAAAAAGATCTGGAAAAATAAAAAACAGGGGCAGCAACAGCAGAAGCAGGGTTCGTGTGCTGGTTCACCGACACCTGAGTCTTCTGAGCCTACTTATGACTTGCGCGACCGCACGAAAATTAAGACTCCTGATAGATTTCAGGTCCCTGATCAGCGCTCTCCTCGTTCTTTACAGGACTCATTGGACTCTCAAATCGGTGGAGGGGAGTGCCAGGATCGAGGCAAAGGTCCGACGAAACAGCAGGGACGAGATCTACCTCGACAGTTTGACGTCAAAGCCAAACAAGAGGAACTGCCTCGTTTTAGACCCCCGTAGCAGAAGAAAAAGATTGCCGCTTTAACTGCGAAGTATGCCTCAGACGGTGAGAACGCGACTCCTAGACTGGACATGGGCAGTGACTCTGCTCGACAGTGCGGGAGGCACGGAGTCCCTGTCTGGAGGCGACAGCAACTGATACATTCATTACAGTAGAAACTGCAGTAGAAACTGCAGATACACGGGTTGCCCCCCCCCGGATAGACTCTTTGAGATCATAATTCAAATTGACGGTGATATACTGCGTCCTATCAAAGCGGTTTTCTGGGAAAATCTTACCTCCTCATACGACATTTTGTTGGCAGAAGCAGATTGGCCTCCACCCTTTGTGCTAGCCGCTTCTAGAGGGGAGGATGTGATACTTCCGAGTTTTTCGCATTACGTCCCTTATGAACATGAAAAGGCTTACGCAGCCGAGTGGGCTTTGGCCCTTGCCCCAGCGGTGTACCGTAATCAGGTGGGCTGGGTTATTGATTCACCGGCACATGAGATACCTTTACGGTCTATGCCACAACCACAACCGTAATATTCAATCAGACGTGAAGCTAAGGCTCACGTTTGTGACATTCTAACACAGTTGGAGTATCAAGGAGTGATGGAATCCTGTGTATCACCAATGAATAATCCTCTTTTTCCGGTATCAAAACCTGACGGTTCATATCAAATTGTATTGGATTATCAGAATTTGAATAGTCATTGTCGCACTTTTGCAGTGCAAAACACACACAGCTCTGCGATGGTGAACAACCTTGTTCGTAAAAAGTATAAAACTACACTGGACATATCCAATGGTTTATACAATCGTAATCTGGCTCCTGAGAGCCGTGACTTGACAGCATTTACCGCCGTCGGAAATCAGAAAAAATGTACGTGTTTGCCTATGGGGTATAAAAACAGCCCTGGGGCATTTGCTGCACGTGTTGTGTCTTTATTGCACAACATAGATCTCGCTGTGTTCTCGTACGTTGATGATATTTATCTGACGGACGACAAACTAATACTGCATCTTGTCCGAGTCGACCGCATCATTTTATCCTTTGCCGACTATGGATACAAATTCAATTTTGCAAAATCACACATCGCACATTTGGCGGTGCTCTTTTTGAGCTATGAGCTCAATAATGAGGGTCGGGGGCTAGCCCCCCACTTTCTGGAGAAATGTGCACAATTGCAACCTCCCTCTACGCTAAAGAAACTTCAGTCTTTGCTGGGATTTTTGAATTTTGGTAGGACATACATTCCCGATTATGCCCAGCGTATCCAACCGCTTTATGCATTGATACAACCATCATATTCTTCTGCCAGCTGGCTTCCGGAACATACCACTATCCTACAATCTTTGCAATCTGATATGCTTGCTACTAACTACTTATTGACGCGTGATAACACCACGAACCTGGTGATTCGCATTGTGCCAGGGAAGGTGGGTTTCACCTACTTGACGTTAAATGAGGGGGACACAGTACCTATTGCATACAAATCACATTTATACAATGTGGCTGAAATGTGTTTTTCGAATGTTGAAATTTTTTTGACAGCGGTCCAAATGGCGATTCTAAAAGAATGCTCACTGGCGCAAGGTAAACGCATTCTTATGGTCACGCCTTTCCCTGCTTTAGAGGCAGTGACTAAGGCAAGTGTACCTAACTCTAAGGCACTACATCCCCGTTGGATACAATGGGCTACTTCTTTGACATCATCTGATGTCACGTTTATCTTTGACCCTGCACTTCAGACACAGGAGTTTTTACAGTATGAACACGTTCATCCTCCTCCCCTGTCGTTGCTTCCTTTAGATGAGTACAAATGTATCATTTATACCGATGGCTCGGCTCAACCGACCACCGGTTCCATACATGCTTATTCAGCGGCTTGCCCTATTGTGGCTGGTTCGATTGTCAATGAAGAATTCAAGTCTTCATAGTGCATACTCAGGCACTTGGGGACTGTACAGCACAATTAGTGGAGCTGCGTGCTCTTGTTCTTGCCCTTGAGTTTGCGGATCCTAATGTGAATACTCTTGTTGTATGCGATTCTTATTACTGTGTTCACTCTGTTATGTTTCGTATAGAGGCCCTAATATAGACACGTTCATATATGCCGCATATGGTCATAATCGTATATGCCCTATTATGGTCATGTTCGTATATGCCCTATTATGGTCATAATCGTCTATGCCCTATTCTGGTCATGATCTCCTATGCCCTAATATAGGCATGATCTTTCACCTACATTAGTTCCCTACAGTACACAACGAGCTCTGAGGGTTGAACGTTATCTAGTCTGTGGTTAGAACACTGCAGGGTTTTTCCCGAACACAGGCCTACAATGTACTCATAAATTGTGCACGAGCATTCACCAGCTACATCTCCCGCATAAGATTTATGTACAAAGTTCACCCCTGACGTCTTCCTCATGTCTAACAAAGACCAATACAAACCATACTGAGGGACGAGACACTTTAGGGTATAAATACACCACATCTTGTCACGGTAAGATAGAGGGAACTGAGACTTCCATGCTGACACACTGACCAGAGACGCTGAGGGTCCTGCATGCAGTCGCTCCAGCTGACAGCGGTCTAACACAGCCCTTGCGGGGTGTCCAACTCGAGACCAGGACGGGGTCCCACACTCTCTCTCTTCAGGTAATGGGGTTCGACTAAATCCTAGAAGGATTCTTGGCTCTTAGGCTTTTAGACCTACACACATGCTTGGTACACTTAGGTACATCTAGTTAGGCATCGTAGGAGTACGCGCACTTTTATAATGCATTTTATATATTCATGTATGTAACCATTATTATTGCAATATGGTAGAACTGTACTACCCTTTCACTTTTGTCGAACTGCTGATAATATATCTCTGCTATTGTCTGTTGATTGCTGCAGCACATATATTCTACACCAGAATAACAACTGTTCAATAAATACTTATTGAAACGCCCAGACTGTTTATTCTGTGTAACTCTCTGAGACAAACCGAACTAGTAAGCACGAGTGACTGAGCGAAAAGTAGTACATTGTTTCCACAATTCTGAGGGATCAGGTTTGTCATGATCTAAGGTTGCCAGAAACTAATCTCTCCCCGATAAGAGGAGATTCTAGTGGCACTGTGAGCTAGCTAATGCAAATCCGGCTAACATACGCGGTGGGGGTGCACAGAGTCAGTCTACCACCAATCCCACGGTTTATGTTATCCAAACGCACAGGTCCTGCATGGGTACTATAGGAACTACACGACATGGCGCCACCAACGTTGGTTGGGTACTTATTTAACAGTAGAATCTGACTAGTTCAGTCGTGCTATTCTCAGAGAACCTACTCACAAAACCCCAGAGACGTCTGGAGTGGGTGGGCACAAAATCCGCTGCAGCTGAGTAGTACAAAAATACTATTTATTGGCTGTTGGTTATTCAAGCTTGAAAGGACATAGGGTTCCTAAAAATTGTGCATAACACCTTATCTTAGTTCCATTGGAACACTTCTTCCTCTAAACATGCCTGATGATGAGGTAAGGGCAGAGAGAGTTGAACTGAATTTTTCAGAAGAAGGAGAAGATCCTGTGGATGCAATACAGATTGCACCAAAGTTCAGAAGGACAGTCACCCTAAGACTATTAGAAAATGGTTTACAAGCTAGGGGTGGCATTGTAGTTTTTGTGATTGAGGCACACAAATCAAACAGAACAGAGGTATTCTATTCATGGGTTACATTCCCAGCAGCAAATGCAATAACAAAGACATTTCACTACTATATAGAAGGAGATGCACCACAGGAATATTGTCCGTTTGAGGACATAGAGATTCCACTCACTTAAAAGGAACATCAATACTGGTTTAATGGCGCCCTACCCCACGTATGAGGAAGAGTAAGATTAGGCCCGCTCGGAGGAGACAGGGCCACATGGCCAATACTAGCGGCTTACACACCGCACCCTAACATTGACACAATGCCACAGCCAGACTTACTCATACAACACAGAGTTTTAATTAAAATCTAAAGAAACCTGACACAATTTGTCATGAGGACTTTAACAATCCAACCTGCACCGGGTGCAGCAAATAGTACTCCAGCTCAGGGTACAGGAAATAAAATTACTCCACAAACATTATACGCGGTAATGGGCAAAATGCCCGCAAAACGCGAACAAATACCATTCTGGATAGCTCAGAAAATAACTCAGCTTGAGGCGGTATTCCCGAATACTACCACCTGTGATAAACACTAAATACTAACAATCTGCTTGCCCATGGGGATCACACCACAAATAGAGGACTGCACCTCTTTGGGTACAGTCTTTGCTGCCATATATACCAGAACACATGGTATCCCGTCATTAGCAGTAGTACCTGATGTATTGTGACAGATACAAAATGAGTACGGAGCAGAGCCTGCCCTTAACTTAGGGATGAAGTTACTAGGTAACTACAAACAGGTATCAGCCATAATACTAGCTAACATTAAGGGGGAAGCAGCTTCAGTGGCGATCCGCTAACGCCTAAGGGAGTTCAATCCAGTAGATCAACCACATGAACTACCCAAAATAATTGAAACTGCATATGCAGAACTAGGCAGAGACAGTCTAGGTGGGAAGGCATTAAAACCACAACTGGTGGGCAGTCCTGAAAAGGACACTACAAAGCAGACACCTACTTCTTCTAAAAGAAGTGGGAAAATAAAAACAACAAAAGTCTAAAGACAGCAAATCTCAATCCAGAGGTAGGTCTCCTCAACAGGAGCCCTCTGAAAGGAGGTATAACCTCCGGAATAGGGATAATATTAAAAACCTGACAGGTATCAGGATACTGATACACGTTCCTCTCGTTCCTTTCAGGGTTCATCAAAAAACTCTGAAAGGGAAGGACGGTCAGAACACAGACAAGAGGAGCGTACAAAGTCCAGAGACACGCAACGCGCTGCGGACTACGCACCTAAAAAAGAAGATAAACAAAAACCTCAGTTCAAAAAGAAGAAGGTAGCAGGTCTTAAGATCAGACCTGCCCAGAATTCTGAGGACACAGCTTCTGAACGGGGAAAGCGCTCTGACGATGCTAGACAGCGCGGCAGAAGTAACAATAGCTCGTCAGAACCTGAAGGAATTTCTGGTGACAGCGGAGTTGAGTGAGTATATCACGGTGGAAACACCTGATACTCGGGAAATGTCCCACATAAGTTACATGAGATAACACTCCGGATGGAGGGGGACAAGCCTAAGAAAATTAAAGGTCTATTTTGGAAAAATCTGTCATCTGGATATGACATCCTATTAGCAGAGCAAGACTGGCCGCCAGCATTCGTAATGGAGTGCCCTAAGGGAGAAAAGGTAATTTTTTCAGCATTTTCCGACCTCGTTCCCATACATTTAAAACATGCATATGCGCAGGAGTGGGCAGTTGCCCTAGCTCCAGCATTGTACAAAAATCATGCTGGTTGGGATGAGGATTCAACCCACCACGTGATCCCGTTAAAAGTTTCCCCAAATGCTCAAAGGCAATACCCTATAAAGCAGGAAGCCAAAAAACAAGTCAGGGAGATCCTAGATCAACTTGAATACCAGGGGGTGATTGAAAATTGCACTTCACCTATGAACAATCCTTTGTTCCCCGTATCAAAACCTGACAACACATATCGTTTAGTTTTAGATTACAGACATTGAAACACTTGCACAAAGACATTTGCAGTTCAAAATGCACACAGTGCCGCATTAATGAATAACATTGTGCGACAAAAATACAAAACAACACTTGATATCTCAAATGGATTTTTCTGCCAAAGTATAGCGCCTGAAAGCAGGTACTTGACTGCATTCTCAGCGCTAGGGTCTAAACGGCAATTTTGTTGTTTGCCCCAAGGGTATAAGAATAGCCCGGGGTTGTTTTCAGCAAGGGTAACAGAGCTACTCAAAAATTTGGATGAAGAAGCATTGTCCTATGTAGATGATATTTATCTGACGGACGATGACTTACCGAGGCACTTGACCAGGGTGAGCACCATTATTATGGTATTCGCCTCTGAGGGCTATAAATTTTATTTCAAAAAATCAAAAGTGATGGAAAAAGCCTAGCAGCTAACTTTTTAGAAAAGTGTGCACTGCTACAACCTCCAAAATCATTAAAGAATTTACAATCAATTCTGGGATTCATACATTTTGGTCGAACATACATTTTGGATTACGCAGAAAGAGTAAAACCTTTCTACGACTTAATAAAACCATATTTTTCAGTCAGACAATGGACACAGGAACATACAAATATCCTACGCTCACTACAGGAAGACATGATAGTTTCTAAACATTTACAGACACCCGTAAAAGTACGCAACTTAGTGATCCGAGTAATAGCGGGTCAATGCGTGTACACATATTTAACTTTCAATGAAGGGGAAACTGTACCAATCGCATACAAATCACACCTGTACACAAACGTAGCGATGCGTTTCACTTCAACAGAAAAAATCCTGACAGCAGTGCAGACAGGAAAGCGCATAATAGTCGTGATCCCAGTACCAGCCTTAGAGGCTGTTACAAAGGCTAGCATTCCAAATGCGAAAGCCTTACATCCCAGATGGATATAATGGGCTAATTCTCTTACTGCAACGGATGTTGAATACAGATTTGATCCAAGTTTAAAAACACAAGCATTTCTGCAATACGAACAAGAATATCCTGTAGATCAGTCTTTATACATTATTTACACTGACGGACATGCTCAACCGGCCATAGGGAGTAAGCAAGCTTACAGTGCAGCGTGTGCAATCGTTAAAGGTCGCATGCGCGATGGAAAGTTCCATCCAAGTTGCACTAAAACGCAATCTCTAGGATACTGCACGGCTCAGTTGGCAGAATTAAAAGCACTAATACTGGCACAGGTAAATACGGAACACGAATTCCCCACACTAATTGTGTGAGATTCCTTTTACTGTGTACAGTCATACAATGAATATTTACATCATTGGGAACAAAACGGGTTCAATATTTGAACGAGTCTGATGCTGTAAATTCAGTTGGTCACCCACAACAATGTTGCAATTTCATGGGTGTCATGAAGTTGAACATTTGAAGGATGCTGGGGGCGTGTGTAAGTGGTGCAATTCCATGGATTGGCCAGATTCAGAAGATGCAAACGACTCGGACCTATCACTTTGGACACATGGGACAGTATCTGCCTCTGCAGCACACATATAATGCTGGCAGTTCCCCTGAGAGCTCACTTGCCTGCACTACATGCTCCAGGACGACATCTGCCACTACACTGCTGCTGTATCTGCACCCTCTGGACCCTGCAATGGCACGTACTGTGGAGAGAGCCCCAGCCTTCAGGACTGAGGAGAACCAGGCCCTGCTGGACAACCTCCTTCCACAGTACAGCAAGCTGTATGGGAAAGCAGGGGAGCAGGTGAGTGTTCTGTCCACTGCCTTTCTAAATGTGCATGTTGTCTGACTAGCAAGGCTAACAGTCTGCACGCCACTGGCAAGCAGGCTCACTGAGTAGTTGTCACCCCCCATAGTGTGTAGTTACATGCACTGGACAGGTATAGTGCAGTGACAGTGCATTTAAACAAGGTTTTACTTCCCAGGCAATGATACCATGTAGTAACTGCTGGCATACTGTCCATGGCCATCGTTGCACTGCCTGTGTACATCATGTGCCCCTGTGATTGAGACATGTATATACAACTGTGTAATGCACGGATATGTTGCATGTGTAGTAATGGCATTCTCACTTTGTCATCCTCACAGGTTGATGCCCACCAGAAGCAGCAGATATGGCTGACCATCGTCCGGGCAGTGAGATCGGTGGGGTCTACTAGCGCCGGATCCGCAACTGCCAGAAGAGGTGGCAGGACCTTCGGGGCTGGACCCGGAGGATCGCACGGGTCCAGCTGAAGCTGTCGCCTCCTCGCAGGAGGGGCGGACACCGGACCCTGACCCCCACATGCTGAGGATCCTGGCGGTGGTCTTCCCTGATCTGGATGGGCAGCTGAAAGCCAGAGAGCAGCAAGGAGGGGGTGAGTCCATGACTGCATTGTGAACTATGTCTGCCATGCTATGTGCCCTCCTCTGGCCTGGTTAAACATCCACAGTACATCAGTCATGTGGTCCAGGACCCATGTCCCTCTATTGTGCACTGCCCACTCCTCATCTGATACCCTGGTGTGGCCCTTACAGTCAGGGAATTGTGTCACTTGGGTTCTGTGTCCTTGCAGTTTGCTTGACTCAAGGTGGGGGACAGCATCTGTTTCACTAACTCTGTGGTGGGCATCATGGGTGGGTCCATTGCTTACACAATGGCTGTGTTCTGACATGTAATCTGCATGTTACTTTGATATGTGGTCCAATTGCAGAGCTGATCCACCACATGTGCCTGGGGTATCTGGCACACACCCATGCTGCGGGTGGGAACAATGTTTGGGCCCCAGGAGTGTGTATATAACGTGTGTCACACATACTTAGCCAGCTGCCTACTGTCCAGGGCTCATCCCTCATTCATGTGGGGCAGGACAGTCATGCCTACTCCAGGCCATACAATACACTCTGTACTCCCACTCCCGTGTATCAGCTGACACGTTGTGCTCAGTGATTTGTCCCCTCAGGTGTCTGCCTCTGTGTCAGTGTGCTGTGGCTTCGTTGTCAGGTCTGCTGGGGTGTTTCTCGGTTGGGGCTCCGCATGCCACCGGAGATGTGACCATGGGGGACGATACTTGTGTGACACATAGGTGTTTGATCACCTGACCGTGCAGACTGGGGTATGCGAATGTGAAGTTCAGGCAGCTGTTTCCCATTCACAGCAGATTGTGAGGTGCTCAGGTGCAGAGGGTAGTGTCACAGGGCTCCCATATGTCCAATGGGTATGACCTGGACAGATGAGGGTTCAGATGATGTGGTGTGTGGGGGATGTACATGTGCACTTGTTCAGCTACAGGACTTGCATTCCCCATGACCTACTATTGTGACACAGTGCAGAGTGTTGTTGTCTGGCTGCCCTGCCCATGTGACTGGAGACAGTGATGTATGACTTAGCAGGCATGCCTGTGCCATGGCATGTGACTTCCTATTAGTGATCCTGCAGGGGAGTGACATGTGCTACATGCACACCATTGTGGCAATGGCTATCAGGACATGGGTGCATCATGGTGTATGTGGCTGGTATGCATGACATGCATTTCCTATTTGACTCTGGGCACCCCTTTCATCCGGACACCTGTACTGACTCAGTGGCAAGAGTTGTGATGTGTGCATGTCCACATGCTTCACCGGGTTCTCTGCACTGTCCAACTACTGTGTAGGTGGTGCATGTGTCCACACTGGGGTATTGCCATCCAACAAACAGCAGACAGATGGGTGCAAGGCCAGGTGGGATGTGAGTGCCATGGTTGAGCATCAGACTGACAATTGACTTCTCCTGTTCTGTTTGGGCACTTTTAGCAATGTTCAACTAAGGATGCCAGGGCTTGCTCTGTAATGTGCTGTACTTACTGTGGTGTGTGCGTTCGGTGCAGGTGACTGATGTCTGTCTGTTTCCCTATTGATTGCAGAAACATCCACGGCCACAGGAGGGGACAGCTCCACGGACCAGGAGGAGCCGCAGAGCCAGACTGGGTCAGCAGCCGAGGAGTGGTCGGAGGGACCCAGTGGCACGGAGGGCGAGGGGAGCCACACCGAGGAGTCCTCAGCACCATCCACCTCAGCTGAGGACCACAGCAGCTCGGAGGATGACTCCCTTATGGAGGCAGGTGTCAGCAGCCACCACACCCCAGCTAGTGTTGCTGTCCCCGCCACCACCACCTCCACCACCGCCCTCCCGTCGGCTCCCATTCCCGAGGTCCGTGGAGGCTCCCATGTTCGGGAGCGTGTCTCCTTCGGGCCAGGCACCTCACCCCCTGCCCCTGTGTCCCCTGCTGCCCTGAGTGAGGAGTCTGTGTACCTCCTTCGCCAGCTCCATGTAGGGCAGACAGCGATGCTCAGTGTCCTCCATGCCCACACCACTCTGTTGACTCAGCTGGTGTCGTTCATGGAGGGCATCTCATCGGGCATGTCTGACCTACAGAGGGGCAATAGGTCCATGGACTCCTCCCTGACGGCAGCAGTGTCCCTCCTCCGACAGTCCCTCACCCCTCCTGCCTCTGCCCCATCCACACTCCCCAGCACCTTACCTGTCCCAAGCACACACACACTGGCACAGGCACACACCAGCACAGACACGTGCAGCACACAGACACACACGCCACAAACAAGAAGCACACGCACGCACCGTCAGGGGACTGCAACCACACTCACAGGGGATGGGGCCCAGGCACACACACACGCATCCACATGCACTGCGCAGTCCTCAGTTGCCTCTCCCTCCAAAGCCCCTCCCTTGCCTCACCTGCAACCCCAAAGACACAGCGGCTCTTCCTCAGTGACCTCGGCCTCTTCCCCTCCGATCCAGCTGATACAGCATTCAGGGGGAAGAGGAGGTCCACCCACACGGAGCGGAGTGCCTCTGGCCCCCGGACACCCTCCCCCAGGCGCATACCGACTGAGGCCCCCACCCGCAAGTCCCCCCGGTCCCGGAAGAGCAAGACCCCGCCGCCGCCCAGCAGCTCAGGCACCAAGTCTCCTTCCGCCATCCCTCAGGCCCCCACTCCACAGGTGCCCCCACCACACCCTGCCCCAGGTTCCCCCACCCACAGATACACCATCCCCAGAAGGATCAAGCCTTCTCCCCTGCCACTTGCTCTTCCGGCCCCACACCCCCCGCTGCGCTTGTCTGTACCACTGATGTGGTGGGGGTGTCCTCCCCCTCTGTCCTGCCCACCTTACCTGATCCCCATTCTCCTCCCCTGGCAGTAGGCACTGCAGTGGAGTCCACTACCACCCTGTCTGACTTGGGCACTGCAGTGGCGAAGCTGTCCACTCCATCTGCAGGGTCCACTGCAGTCGTGCCGGCACCCACTACATCTGAGTCATGCCCCCCAGTTGTGCCGGCACATACCATGTCAGACACCTCCACTGCAGTTGTCAGTGGCTCTCCAGCACCCACCACCCCTTCCCTGCCTCCTCCTGGTGAGCCCTGATCCTGTCCCTGCGGTGCCTGGCCTGCCCCCCTATATGCCCCTCCTAGGGGATTGTCCCTGGATTTTGTCAGTGCAGGCATGCGTAGGGTGGCATCTGCCACTGTCACCCACTTTTGACTTTAATGATGGACTGGCCATTGGCCTTTGTTTATTTTCGACCTGACTTCTACTTTTGATGCCACATATGCTGAATAAAGCAACTTTCAGTTCTCTAGTGCTTTTGCTTCTGATGTACATGATGTTGATGATGCTAACCATGCCCTTGCTGCAGTGATGGTGATATTTGGTCTCATGAAAATGAAGTGTTACTGTGCAGGAACCCATGTGGTCCAGGGGGACAGTGTCCTATCCTGTGGTGTATCCATGTCATCCTTAGCAGCATCTGAGGGTGTCATGTTTTCAATATTTGGCAATGGGATTCCCTACTTACATTAGCAATGTCACATCTGTGGGTTCCACCGCTGCACATCTGTTGTGTTTGCCATTGTTCAATTAGTCTACTTCCCTGACCGTGTGGCCATCTCCACTGGACATGCAGGTTTGGGCATCAATGGGGTAGAACTCATCTGTGTTGTCAGTGCAACTTGCTATACATGTGTGTTGGATCTGTGCTGATGATTTCGTTGACACTCCCATGACCAGGCTGATGTGAGGAATCATTTGGTGCTAATTGTTGACTGTGTGACCAAGTGTTCTGCTGACATGATGGAGCCCTACTGATGCGACATATGGCACAGCTTTTCTCACACAGGAGTGGAGTCCCTTCATGGCAGTGTGTACTCCTGTGACATCGCCTGCACACAAGGTGTGTGTTGTATGGGCATGTCTGTGTGTTCACTTCCATGTTGCTGTGCATGCTAGGATCCCTAGTGATGTTCCTGTTTGTGATGCCTGCTGAGTTGAGCAATGTTCCCCCAAAGTCTTCTCCCTGGGTTCTCTGTGATGTGGGTGCATGGCACATTACTGGTCATCAGGGTGTCACCCATAGGTGTGTTTGCTGTCAGGGCTGAGTTAGTGGGCAGTCGCAGATGGGTCACAGTCAGGATTCCCCTTGGCACTTGTTGTTTACACCTGTCATGTGATTTTCGGTTTGTGTTAGCTTTCATTGGTTGTGACACGTTGTGTGTGTGACTGCTGGCACTCCTCAGGGTCAGGGCTGCAATGTTGGTAGTTGTCTATGTGTGTTCTTTGTGGGTGACCTTGGCTTCTTCATTGGTGTGTGACTGTGGCTGGGATCCCATTGGTTGGTGTGGTATTGCCGTCATGTCCATGTACAGCGTAGTGTGCAGTGTGTCAGACATTCAGGAGTCTTGTTGAGTGGCCATGTGTGATGTGTTTCTGCCCCTTGGTTCCCACCACCCCCCTGGGATTGTCATGGGTGCATGTGCAATGTCACCAGTGCATGTGAGCTTCACTGCTGCACATTGTTGGAGGTCGAGGTGTGTGGTGTTGAGTGTGTGCAGATGAGAGTTGTTGCCCGGCTAGACCCCTGCCTCCATGTTGGCCTTGGCTTACTGGCCATGCTGATTGATTTGTGCTTGTGTAGGTGTGATGGTAGTTTGTTGCTCAGGACACATGACTGTGGTTCACAGTGTGAACGACATCTAGCTTTGTCATCACAGTGGGATTGTAATGCAGGCCAGGGTCACCACATTGTGGGGGCCCTGGGGGTAGTGCTGTGGTGTCTATGTGTCTTGCTGTGTCAGTTGCTGTTCCTACATGCTTGTGTGACATGTGTGATTTGTGCTCCCTCTCATCTGACAATGCCTGATTGCCCACATGGGGGATTTGGATCCATGAGTTACCTTTGTGTGGCACTGTATGCACGTCTGTGTAATTGGTATTCAGGCCTCCTCATGTGTTGTGTGGTTGCCTGGGGACACTGGTACCCCCCTCACCTGTTGTGTTTGATGTGCAGTGTGGGTCTGCCTGTTTGTGTTTGTGCATCTGCACCACTGCATTGGCATATCTTTAGTGTGCCATTGGCTGTATGTTGTTTGGTGTGTTTTCCCTGCTGTCCCTGGGACTCCTAGGTCATCAGTCAGCACTATGATCATTGTTTGTGTGTCCCATTGCTGCCATGGTATGGTATCTGTTCACCTCACATCTACAGTCTCCACAGGGTATCTGAATTTGTGTGCCCATTGGTGCAAATATGTGGGTCTGCATTCAGATGGTCACTTCTGTCATTGTGTCATTGATGTATGTTGACAGTGTCAGCCCCCATGGGTGATGTTTGATTGCACATGGCCAAAGGTATGTCTTATTTACACTGCACTGTTTGCCTCCACCAATATATGTTGCTATGGGACACAAGCACTACTTTGCCACTACTTTGCCACTGAACCACCCGCCAATCCCTCCGACCCCGACACCGCCGCCCGCAACCTCAGACAGTGGATCGACGACTGCGCCAACACCCTCGCCCCGCTCAAGAATCCGCCCAACAGCCACACCAGCAAGAAAGCCACCTGGTTCACCGAAGACCTCCAGGCCTCCAAACGAACATGCCGAAAACTGGAGAAGATCTGGCTCCACGAACGGACAGCGGACAGCTACGCCGCCCACAAGAGCGCCACCCGCAATCACCATCACCTCATCAGATCCGCCAAAAGGGCCTCACTCAAAGACCGCCTAGACAACAACGCACACAACAGCAAAGAGCTCTTCAACATCGTGAAGGAACTCTCCAACCCCAGCTCCAACACCAACGACCTGTGCGACTCACTGGCCACCTCCTTCCACCGCAAAATCGCCGACATCCACGACAGCTTCAACACCACGACCGCCCCGGCAACCACCGAGACCACTGCCCCCACAACCACCAACCGCCTGCTCTCCTGGACCAACATCAACGATGAGGACACCAGCGAGATCATGAACACCATCCACTCCGGTTCACCGCTAGACCCGTGCCCTCACCACATCTTCAACAAAGCCAGTACAGCCATCGCGCCCCATCTCCGGAAAATAATCAACATCTCCTTCAAGACAGCAACCTTCCCGGAAAGCTGGAAGCACGCCGAGATCACCGCCTTACTCAAAAAACCCAAGGCAGACCCCAAGGACCTCAAGAACTTCCGACCCATCTCTCTGCTCCCGTTCCCCGCGAAGGTCACAGAGAAAATCGTCAACAAACAACGGACCCGCTACCTCGAGGAGAACAACATCCTGGACCCTTCCCAGTCCGGCTTCCGCAGCAACCACAGCACCGAAACCGCCCTCATCGCCGCCACCGATGACATCAGGACCCTGCTAGACAACGGAGAAACAGCAGCCCTCATCCTCCTGGACCTATCAGCCGCCTTCGACACGGTCTGCCACCACACACTACGAACACGCCTTCACGACGCCGGGATCCAAGAGAAGGCCCTGGACTGGACCACATCCTTCCTTTCCGGCAGAACACAAAGCGTCCGCCTCGCCCCTTCAGATCCAAGGCCACCAAGATCATCTGCGGCGTACCCCAAGGCTCCTCCCTCAGCCCAACGCTGTTCAACATCTACATGGCACCCCTCGCCCACGTCGCCCGACAGCACAACCTCAACATCATCTCCTACGCCGACGACACCCAGCTGATCCTCTCCCTCACCAAAGACCCTCACACCGCCAAAGCCCACCTCCACGAAGGAATGAAGGCCGTCGCCGAATGGATGAGGACCAGCCGCCTGAAGCTGAACTCGGACAAGACGGAGGTCCTCATCCTTGGTTCCAACCCTTCAGCCTGGGACGACTCCTGGTGGCCAACATCACTGGGAACAGCCCCGCCACCCACCGACCACGTAGGCAACCTAGGGGTCATCCTCGACCCCACCCTCTCCATGACTAAGCAGGTCAACGCCGTTTCCTCATCCTGCTTCAACATCCTCCGAATGCTCCGCAGGATCTTCAAGTGGATCCCCACCGAAACAAGAAAAACAGTCACCCAGGCCCTCGTCACCAGCAGGCTGGACTACGGAAACGCCCTCTATGCAGGAACGACGGCTAAGCTCCTGAGACGGCTGCAACGCATCCAGAACGCCTCTGCACGTCTTATCCTCGACATCCCCCGACGCAGCCACATCACACCCCACCTGAGAGACCTGCACTGGCTCCCTGTCAACAAGAGGATAACCTTCAAGCTCCTCACCCACGCACACAAAGCACTCCACAACTCCGGACCAGCCTACCTCAACAGACGACTCAGCTTCTACACCCCCACCCGCCAGCTCCGCTCGACCAGCCTCGCCACAGTCCCCCGCATCCGGAAAACGACCGCCGGCGGGAGATCCTTCTCCCACCTCGCCGCCAAGACCTGGAACACCCTCCCCACCAACCTCCGACAGACCCAAGACCTACTGGCCTTCAGAAGACTCCTCAAGACCTGGCTCTTCGATCAGTAGCAGCACCACCCCCCTCTTCCCCCAGCGCCTTGAGACCCTCGCGTGTATATAGTGCGCTTTATAAGTGACATGATTGATTGATTGATTGACTGATGTGTTTGTTGTTCTGTGACCAGGAATCATCCATGCAGTTTGGCAGTTGCAGCTTTTTCTTTGTCAACACTTACATTTTGGTCACTGTGATGATGGGGGTTTGGACCCCATTGCCACAATGTTAAAACTGTGCTACAGCTATGGACCCCACACTTACATTTTGGGCACTGTGATGATGGGGGTTTGGACCCCATTGCCACAATGTTAAAACTGTGCTACAGCTATGGACCCCACACTTACATTTTGGGCACTGTGATGATGGGGGTTTGGACCCCATTTCCACAATGTTCAAAATGTGCTTCAGCTATGGACCCCACACTTACATTTTGGTCACTGTGATGATGGGGGTTTGGACCCCATTTCCACACTGTTCAAAATGTGCTTCAGCTATGGACCCCACACTTACATTTTGGGCACTGTGATGATGGGGGTTTGGACCCCATTTCCACAATGGTCATGGCCTGCTTGCATTGTGGGGGCCACACACATTTATGTGTCGCACATGTGATAGGGGGTCACATTGTAGGTTCAAAGTCATGTTCAGTGTTGTAGGCATTTGACACAGTCTACACACGCTTGTCATGGTGTTGGGGGGATGTCTTTATGTTGCATTCTTTATGTTGGTGTGTGCTTGTGGTGTCATGTATTGGCCATCCTGTGAGTGGGGGTGTTGGTGGTGGTAGGCATCCAGCCCCCCATGGGTGGAGGCAGTAGTAGTGGTAGGCATCCAGCCCCCCATGGGTAGAGGTGGTAGTAGTGGTAGGTATCTGGCACCCCCTGGGTAGAGGTGGTAGTAGTGGTAGGCATCTGGCACCCCATGGGTAGAGGTGGTAGTAGTGGTAGGCATCCAGCCCCCCCTGGGTAGAGGTGGTAGTAGTGGTAGGCATCTGGCACCCCATGGGTAGAGGTGGTAGTAGTGGTAGGCATCCAGCCCCCCATGGGTAGAGGTGGTAGTAGTGGTAGGCATCTGGCACCCCATGGGTAGAGGTGGTAGTAGTGGTAGGCATCTGGCACCCCATGGGTAGAGGTGGTAGTAGTGGTAGGCATCCGGCACCCCCTGGGTAGAGGTGGTAGTAGTGACAGGCATCCAGCCCCCCATGGGTAGAGGTGGTAGTAGTGGTAGGCATCTGGCACCCCATGGGTAGAGGTGGTAGTAGTGACAGGCATCCAGCCCCCCATGGGTAGAGGTGGTAGTAGTGGTAGGCATCTGGCACCCCCTGGGTAGAGGTGGTAGTAGTGACAGGCATCCGGCACCCCTGGGTAGAGGTGGTAGTAGTGACAGGCATCCAGCCCCCATGGGTAGAGGTGGTAGTAGTGACAGGCATCCAGCCCCCATGGGTAGAGGTGGTAGTAGTGGTAGGCATCCGGCACCCCTGGGTAGAGGTGGTAGTGGTGACAGGCATCCAGCCCCCCATGGGTAGAGGTGGTAGTAGTGGTAGGCATCTGGCACCCCATGGGTAGAGGTGGTAGTAGTGGTAGGCATCTGGCACCCCCTGGGTAGAGGTGGTAGTAGTGGTAGGCATCTGGCACCCCCTGGGTAGAGGTGGTAGTAGTGACAGGCATCCGGCACCCCCTGGGTAGAGGTGGTAGTAGTGACAGGCATCCAGCCCCCCCTGGGTAGAGGTGGTAGTAGTGACAGGCATCCAGCCCCCCATGGGTAGAGGTGGTAGTAGTGGTAGGCATCCGGCACCCCCTGGGTAGAGGTGGTAGTAGTGACAGGCATCCAGCCCCCCATGGGTAGAGGTGGTAGTAGTGGTAGGCATCTGGCACCCCATGGGTAGAGGTGGTAGTAGTGGTAGGCATCTGGCACCCCCTGGGTAGAGGTGGTAGTAGTGGTAGGCATCTGGCACCCCCTGGGTAGAGGTGGTAGTAGTGACAGGCATCTGGCACCCCCTGGGTAGAGGTGGTAGTAGTGGTAGGCATCTGGCACCCCATGGGTAGAGGTGGTAGTAGTGGTAGGCATCCGGCACCCCATGGGTAGAGGTGGTAGTAGTGGTAGGCATCTGGCACCCCATGGGTAGAGGTGGTAGTAGTGACAGGCATCCAGCCCCCCCATGGGTAGAGGTGGTAGTAGTGGTAGGCATCCAGCACCCCATGGGTAGAGGTGGTAGTAGTGGTAGGCATCTGGCACCCCATGGGTAGAGGTGGTAGTAGTGACAGGCATCCAGCCCCCCATGGGTAGAGGTGGTAGTAGTGGTAGGCATCTGGCACCCCATGGGTAGAGGTGGTAGTAGTGGTAGGCATCTGGCACCCCATGGGTAGAGGTGGTAGTAGTGGTAGGCATCCAGCCCCCCATGGGTAGAGGTGGTAGTAGTGGTAGGCATCTGGCACCCCATGGGTAGAGGTGGTAGTAGTGGTAGGCATCCAGCCCCCCATGGGTAGAGGTGGTAGTAGTGGTAGGCATCTGGCACCCCATGGGTAGAGGTGGTAGTAGTGGTAGGCATCTGGCACCCCCTGGGTAGAGGTGGTAGTAGTGGTAGGCATCCGGCACCCCATGGGTAGAGGTGGTAGTAGTGACAGGCATCCAGCCCCCCATGGGTAGAGGTGGTAGTAGTGGTAGGCATCCAGCACCCCATGGGTAGAGGTGGTAGTAGTGACAGGCATCCAGCCCCCCATGGGTAGAGGTGGTAGTAGTGGTAGGCATCCAGCACCCCATGGGTAGAGGTGGTAGTAGAGACAGGCATCCAGCCCCCCATGGGTAGAGGTGGTAGTAGTGGTAGGCATCTAGCACCCCATGGGTAGAGGTGGTAGTAGTGACAGGCATCCAGTCACCCCATGGGTAGAGGTGGTAGTAGTGACAGGCATCCAGCACCCCTGGGTAGAGGTGGTAGTAGTGACAGGCATCCAGGCCCCCATGGGTAGAGGTGGTAGTAGTGGTAGGCATCCAGCACCCCATGGGTAGAGGTGGTAGTAGTGGCAGGCATCCAGCACCCCATGGGTAGAGGTGGTAGTAGTGGTAGGCATCCGGCACCCCATGGGTAGAGGTGGTAGTAGTGGTAGGCATCTGGCACCCCATGGGTAGAGGTGGTAGTAGTGGTAGGCATCTGGCACCCCTGGGTAGAGGTGGTAGTAGTGACAGGCATCCGGCACCCCCTGGGTAGAGGTGGTAGTAGTGACAGGCATCCAGCCCCCATGGGTAGAGGTGGTAGTAGTGACAGGCATCCAGCACCCCATGGGTAGAGGTGGTAGTAGTGACAGGCATCCGGCACCCCATGGGTAGAGGTGATAGTAGTGACAGGCATCCAGCACCCCATGGGTAGAGGTGGTAGTAGTGGTAGGCATCTGGCACCCCATGGGTAGAGGTGGTAGTAGTGGTAGGCATCTAGCACCCCATGGGTAGAGGTGGTAGTAGTGGTAGGCATCTGGCACCCCCTGGGTAGAGGTGGTAGTAGTGACAGGCATCCAGCACCCACTGGGTAGAGGTGGTAGTAGTGGTAGGCATCTGGCACCCCATGGGTAAGAGGTGGTAGTAGTGGTAGGCATCTGGCACCCCCTGGGTAGAGGTGGTAGTAGTGACAGGCATCTGGCACCCCCTGGGTAGAGGTGGTAGTAGAGGTAGGCATCTGGCACCCCCTGGGTAGAGGTGGTAGTAGTGGTAGGCATCCAGCACCCCATGGGTAGAGGTGGTAGTAGTGGTAGGCATCTGGCACCCCCTGGGTAGAGGTGGAAGTAGTGACAGGCATCCAGCACCCCATGGGTAGAGGTGGTAGTAGTGGTAGGCATCTGGCACCCCTGGGTAGAGGTGGTAGTAGTGGTAGGCATCTGGCACCCCATGGGTAGAGGTGGTAGTAGTGGTAGGCATCTGGCACCCCTGGGTAGAGGTGGTAGTAGTGGTAGGCATCCAGCACCCCATGGGTAGAGGTGGTAGTAGTGGTAGGCATCCAGCCCCCATGGGTAGAGGTGGTAGTAGTGGTAGGTATCCGGCACCCCCTGGGTAGAGGTGGTAGTAGTGACAGGTATCCGGGCCCCTATGTGTATATGTGGCATTGGTGATGGGCATCCCGCCCCTATGGTGCTTCTGTTTCTGGTGTAAGTAATTTCTGCATCCCTCTGTGTGTGTGTGATATGTCGGGTACGTGTTGTTTGTTTTTGTGGTTGGTGTCCGACTTACCTTCTGCGCCGTACGCGTCCGTGCCTGATCCGGTTGTAGATGTAGAATATTGGTAGGATCGGAACGATGGGATTCATGGTTGGTTCGTCTCGTTCGTCTTTGTCGTTGCTTCGCCTCGTCTCGCTTGCGTGTTCGTCTCGTAGCCGTGGATCGTGTTGTGGCGCGAATCGGAGCTTATGTGCGCCTGTCCCGGATGCTTTGACGTGCCATGCGTAGCGACGGGTTCGGCGCTTACGGGAAGCGCATCGTACTTGTCCGGCCGGACGGGGCTGCATTTTGGCTTCCGGGCGACTCGATTCTGAGTTTACGGATCCGGCTCGGTCGGGGAACGGGACCTGATTTGGGTGAGTACGACTGGGTCGGAATCTGTGCTGTTGTGCGCATCGTACTTGTTCGTTCGGATTAATGTGCGGATCGGTCGGGAAACAGGCATTCGCATGGCTTTTTTCCCGACCAAATGGCGTTAGGTGCGCCTCCGACCGAGATCGGAATCGACCCCTAAGTCTTAAAGTGCAACATCTGCCAGCAGATGAAAGGCTCCACCGTAGCACGCCCAGCACAGACACCATTACTAAAATCAGACAAACCTCTCGCATGTGTGTATTTGGACCACTGCGGACCCCTACAATCGGATGGGGCCAAGAAATACATCATGGTTGCAGTGGATTTCCCTTCGAAATACTCTTATCATATATCTCTTGAACAAGTTCCTTATGCTTCTATTCCATCTGTTGGGGATTGGCTGATTCCCAACATGGACCGCAGGCTTGCTTTGATCAGAGCAGCACACGAGGGCATGGCTTCTGCACATGCCGGGTGTCGGCGACAGTCTTGATTTTACAGCAACGTTATTGGTGGCGTGGATTCTATAAACAATCCCGTAATTATGTGCTTTCTTGTGACATTTGTCAGCAAATCAAACCATCTACGGTATCACGCCCACCACAAACACAGCTATGTATTTCTAATCAACCATTTGGCTGTGTATATCTTGATCACTGTGGTCCATTCTCTTCTGATACTGCATATAAATAAATTTTAGTTGCAGTTGATTTGTGCACTAGATTCCTTTGGGTTTGGCCACAACGCAGTGCTGACGCTCGAAATGTCATCAGGGATTTGCGTGTCTTTGTTGGGATGTTTGCCTGTGGCACCTTCCATTCAGACCAAGGTCCAGCGTTCACCTCTAAAGCGTACAAGGATGCGATGAAGTCTCTGGGGGGTGCTGGTGCAGTTTTCGTCTCCATACAGGCCTGAGGGCAACTCTATTGTGGAGCGAATGAACCGTGACTTAAAGCAATCTTTGACAGCTAGAGGCTTAGGTACTGGCAGGAACTGGCTGGCCCATTTGTATGGGTGGGCAAACCCCCTACGAACTGCTCTTTGGCATTAAAATGTTTGTGCCTGACCTTGATGGTCTAGACGTTGTGGCGGCAGCCGCAACCTTTGACATAGATAATCATTCTACTATGTTATAGGACCTACACAAGACCCATGACAGCTACGCAACTGAACATTTACCCTCTTCCAATGACACATCACTGCTGATTCCGGTTACCGGCTGGCTTCCTAAGATTGGAGATCTGGTACGAGAAAGCTGGCGAACAAGAAATAATTTGGTCCCTCTTATCGTGCACCGGTCCCGGTTCTTGGATTGAAGGGTACTCGTACAGTGATACTACCACCTTTACCTGGTCGCAAAGACAACAGATATATTTCAGTGGACAATCTCAAGTTACACCGTATGGCCGATTCTGAATAGTGTAACTCCTGCTGTTTCAAGCAACGCTATCTCAATGAATCCGGTGCATTCGTCCACTTCAACTCATCCTCGTGTTACAGAGGGTGACATGGAGGGTGACATGGAAACTAGTATTGACCTTTCACCTGGTCCCACACTTCCCTGTTCCACTGCAGACGTTGAGAACACTTATCCTGCGGAAGAGTGCCTGAGTGAAGTGCCGGACAGGCCACGTCAACATCAAACTGATACCGCCCGACCGCCTTTGATGGGTATGGGTGCAAGCGGTTACTATGGGGACTGTCCGAGCTTCTCCTGTGACTCTTCCTCCTCGTCTTCCATGTTGGCCCTTCCACCGACAAAATTAAGTATTTTTAGTTCATGGTTCAAAAAAACTTACATGGTCGCACCCTGGACCTACATCTGGATGGTGCTTCTCCTGATTTTCCTCTTCATGTCAATCGGATTTGTGACTGTCTTTTTCTTGCTCATCAATGGTCATTATTTGCCAGAACGCTCTGCAGTGAAGTTAGTCGATGGAATTTTGGCCCCTCATACATCGTCCCATATAATGAAACGTGATCAAGCCCTTGTGAACATTTCAGCTTTCCCAGTTGCAGATGGCATCGTTTGGGATAAAGTAGCATTTGAAATCCATGGTCCGACGGAGGTCCTCAATGTGCCATCTTTAGGAGACGTGGTGACACAGGACATACATTCAGATGATTGGGATGTACAAGCAGTGCATTCATTGTTTTCAGATTTAAAGTATTATGCTGCTTTTGATGCTGAAGATTTATATTTAAATTCAGACAAATATGCAGATTTATTCTGTTACCAACATTATGGGCATCATTACTTACACAAGACAAACACGTTAAGACCTGTTTTTAATGGGAACATTGTCCAACCTCTTTACAGGGAACTTCTAAGAAGCTTAGGGAGAAGTTCACCTATTTTACGGATCACATGTCCAATCCTGAATCCTATTTTTTTAAATTACGTTTGTCATTGCAATCTAAATTTATTCTCACCCATACTAAATTGGTCTATTCCAATTCCTTTAGAGATGTATTGGCCACGCAGGGTTATGATCACTGGAGTGCTACCATTGATTTGAAAACAATATGGGCACTAAGGATTGGCAGGTTCGGGGACCTGAGGCTTTACATCGTGCCTGCCGGATACCTGCACAAATGTTGTTTTTAAATGATACGGTATATCAAACTACTTGCCTTGGCAACTGCTAAAAATTTAAATAATCCGTCCTTTCCATCTTTGGCTGAATATGATAATTGGCGCACACACACGAATTATTCAATTGAAATTTTACAAGCTCTTTTTCATAACGGCACTTTCAATGCTTCTGGTGTTGACCCTAACGGTTGGCTGCTTTGGCAAACCAGTTCAAATTCATGCTAACTGCGTTTTTATAATGTATTGCCAGATTTTACACAGGCTAGACCAGATCCATGTTTTCCACAATCACATTCGGTCACAACATATTCGGTGGGTAAATTGTGCCAACAATGGTAGGAATACTCAGCGTTGTCCTCCGTTAAACACACTTGTCTCAATTGTCGAGTGATATCATTTTGGCTTATTTTCTTCTAGGTCCTAGGACCCCCAGAAAGAAAAGATTTTTCTATGCTGCGTACAATTAAATATGGAAGTTATCGCAGATGGAGGCAGCATTTCGTCTGCGACAAATTGATAAAGCAAATTTGGAAAAAGTGCTTGCAGTGGTTGACAATAGCATTAACACACTGTCTTCCCGCATTTATACCCTTGATAATATTGTTTCATCTGTTATTGATATTGTTCAGACTGATGTATCTGTGTTATATCATGGTCAAAATTAATTATGATCCACAATGCAGTTTGCATGGACGTTGCAAACTCTAAAAATGGGTAAAGTACCTTGGGATTATTTGAATGCTACAGCTTTGTTTTTACCATTTAATTTAACTGATAAACAACGTTTTATGTCCATGAAAGATGCAGCATACACATTATTGCACATTGAACAATTAGAACATTTGCCATTCTCTGTGGCGGAAACAGATTCTGCCCTGTGGTTAATACACGGGGGTGATCTCTCTCCCTTTCTCACCGTTTCAATTTAAATCTTGCATGAAACATTTCCTGATTGGCCGTTTTGAACCCCTGGGTAGTGCATTTCTCCATGAGTAATGGTCCCTACCGTTCACTTACAGATGTCATCGGGAGGATAAGGAAGTTTTCCTAACAGGGGAGGACAGCGATTCTACCCTGGGACACTCCCTAGTTTGCAAACACATAAAATTGCACAGCGCTTGTAATGTATCCGCACCTAATCTTGCTTGCTTTTTGAAAGGAAGTCCAGTCCCAGCAATAATTCCCATTTTTACATTGCTTACTAACGGCAGTTATCTTATTTTGAATAACCCCGACTGCTGTGGTTTACGGACAGGAATCCTGTATATAGTAACAGTTTCACAACGTGTTACTTGTTGTAGCAATGTGCTTTTTCCGCCCCCGCATGAGAAAGTAGATATCTCTATTTAGCCTTCCATTCCGACTTTGAAAACAGATTTCAACAAATTAAGCAGGCTCAAGGAGCTATTGTTTCAACAAGATGTGGCTCTCACTTCAGCGCGAGAGACCTTCGAATTACAGGTGGCTAGAACTTCGAGCGAGATTCAGTCACTTCTGAACACGAATCTCCCACTTCATTTTGGGGAGCTGATACATCAAATATTTAATGCATCTGACACCGAAGGCCTTGCTCATTGTTTTAAACTGGTGGGATCCGGCCTTTTGACTTCTTCTCAGGCTATATTTGGTGTAATACTGGCCTTTATTCATTCTATTTTTTCCAGCGCCTTCGGAGGGTTCCCATTGATACTGGCGCTAGCTGGTGGAATCTTGCTGCTTCTGTTCCTGCTACGCAATGGCTGCTCATCGTGTGGTAATGCACAGACCAGGCCAATTGCAACTGTACCATGATCAAATGCAACAAGTTTTTGGATGCTTGCCATTAGCGACGCTTAACTTTTCGCTTTGCCTACTTCACTTGCGTGCAACCTGTATTCTACTGTCAATGGTGCCCCTTCTATTGGGCCTTGGATTTATGCCTTTCCAATACATCATGTCCTGTCCCGGATTTTAACCAGTTAATGGGACCCTTAGAGGCCCATGACCGGGCTTATTCTGGGAATGGCAGTATGGCACGTGCTGCTGCACTTGGAATCTTGGCTGAATGGGATATCTGTGCGGCTGCGCAGAACCTACTGCAACGGAGCTTTATTGAATATCACGCAAGTTGCCCGGATATGCTCTTGGAAGCATCAGATTACGAGGAACACGTTTGTTCCTTCGGCCTACTTGATTGGATGGCATCCCTCTTTGCTGCTAACGATAGGGATGACCTTTTGGAACGCATTGCATTGACAGGGTCACGTGCTTTCATGGATACACCACCTCCACGTTTTTCGTGACAATGAACACATTTTACCAATAACGAAAGATGAGAGGCAACACAAGCAAATATCAGGTAAGTACAAGGTACAAAATAAAGCAGCAATGATCAAATGAATACGTTGTGGTCTTTATCGTTCGTTTATTTCAAACATGGTCCAACAGACAGCCAACGCGTTTCGCCCAAGCATGGGCTTCTTCAGGGCAATGCGAAAATAGTGAAAATAGTAGTAGAGAAATGTCTCAAAGGTTAAGCAATTAGTCCCAAGATCTGTAACGCGTCCGTTACGGAGTGTAAGAGAATTATTCTAAAGGTCTCTGAACCTGAGAGCCTTTCGCAAGTCCATTAAGAAGTTCCTAGGTCAGCTCATGGGTCAAGCACCCAGAAAGTAAGGTATTTCCACGACTGTTGAGTCGCTGCAGTGTCGTGTCGCGACTTGCCGTGAGGCACCAGAGGCTGGTGCTTGTTTCTGCTGCTCAAGTAGGTTTTCTACTCAAGCGGCAGCTTTCTTAACGCGAACGGTCGCAACCTACAGTGACCATCCGCGTTGAGAAATCTCACAGGGAGAAATTCTAGCTCCTGAACTTCACGCTCGGGGATGTACATTTTCACTCGGCAACTTAACGTGTGTAGCGAGAAAACTCTGCCACATGGTGGTTGGCGGAGTTTTGCTGAAACTCTGCTTTCGAAGCAGAAAGCAGAGTGGGCAAAACTCAGTGAACTCTTCCGGCAGAGCGGAATTATTCGGCGACCCATATTTAGGACTTGAAAGCCACATTCAACAAGTATTCAGTCTCTCCAAGAACATCAAGGCAGCCATTTTAAGATCAAGAGAATGGAGCCTTGTTTCAATCTTCAAAGAGAACGACAGACACCATGTTCTTGGAGCCCTGAAAGTAAGATCCCACTGGGGCCTAAGTGTTGATTCAGGCTTCTAAAATGTCAGAAAGTGGGTTATTAATATGGGAGTGGGGTATCCCTAACAACCTAATGGGCACAGAGAGGTTTAGATCACTTAACACAGTCCTATGTAAATCTCTGCTTAACCCATGGTAGATACGGAACAAGCAGCAATACAATTCCCTGAGAAATGAGTTCTAAATGTAATACGTACCACAATCATTAAAGTAAAGAACATAGCACAATTAAATGCCGAAATCAATTCAGAAATGTCAAAACAAAATTAGAAGCTAAAATGGTTAAAATCAAATAAGGGGGAAATGGAGAGTTGAATTTTTAAAGATTTAATGATTGCAGTCCCAAGAAAACATAAATAGCCAATGAAAGTTGATTGTTGTGATTGACTGGTCAAAAGTTTTACCTTGGGCATTTGTTACTTTCCAAGTTCTCAAAATCCTTCTGTGGGGCAGGCAGGGTACTGACGTCAGTTATGGTACTTTGAAATCAGATACCTCATCATCAAGTTTTCACTTAAGTCTTCCCTGTTGGTGCTAAAAGCTCCAAGTGAGGCAAAATAAGATTTTGTAGTTACCAAAAGTGCTTAGCTACTGCTGTAATTTTACTGCTTCACTCTGATCTAAAATTTTACTTTCAGAACTAGTCACTTTTTTGGTTCTCAAAATCGTTCCAATGGGTCAATGCTGAACGTTGCAGCCAGCAGGGCTTTATGAGTTCAAATACTTTCACTGTGAGGCCCAGCAAAAACCTTATTCTTTGTAGCAAAAAGCTCTAAGTGGGACAAATCTGGAATTCTTGTCCGCCACGGGTGCACCCTATCTAGGGTAACCTGAGCATTTTATTGCATTCCTCCATAGGTAGAAAAAATAAATAAGAACCAGACTTCCTTCTTCTAACAGATGCTCTTTAAGGTTCAGGGATGTTTTGAGAATGTGGTGATTAAATGCCATTCTTATCCGGTACACTAACCACTGACTGCAGAATTCCCTCGACCCCACATAGACATCTTTCCTAAAAAAAGTGAACCTTCTTTTTGAGCTCTTCCATTCTCCGTTTAGTGTAACCTTCCTAGAGTCTCTTATTCAAGATGGCACTAGCTTTCTTCCCCTTGCAAGAGCCCTATATTCCTTTTCAGACTGACACCTGTGGAAATGAGAGAACATCCCCTGTCCTATGCTGGAACCAGCGGTCTGACTTGCAGTGGCTACAGATGAATGTATGAAAGGGGTCTGGGAGAATTTTTCTGTTCCAGAGATGTATGTTTGCATGCATATAAGTATGTATGTGGTATTTGTATTGTGAAAACCAAGCCAAAAGGCAGTGGAGCACTGTATAGGTTCAAAGACAAGCATATAGTCAATGGTTATCTGGTTACAGGAATGTGGCTGCATTGTGATGTTGTCTACTTAAACAGTAGCAGAGTAGTCCTTATAGTTATGGGGATGCTGTTCCAGATCTTGGGTGCAGAGATGGAAAAGCCCTCCTGCCTTGATTGTTCTTTGTTACACATCTTAGTTTCCAGTATAATGGTGGCCTAACGGTGGGTGTACCAAGGGTCACCAGAGATAGGGAGCTTGTCTGCAAGATAAGCAGGGGTGCTGGTCACTAGTAATGATGACTTTCTAAATGTTGCAGGTGGTTTTGAAGATGATGCGGGCGGGCAAAAGTAGCCAACAGAGTTTCATCAGTATGGGGATGATGAGATCATATTTCTTTCCACCTAGGAAGAGATGTGCTGTGACACGTAAGATGGGATATTAAGGGGTGCCAGTGTGGCGACCAGGATGCCACAGAGAAGGGTATTACCAACATTCAGATGCAAGAGTAGGATGCTTACACAGCGCTTTTGAAATCACTTTCTGGAAGAAACAGTTTCATTTTCTTAAGAGAGAGCTGGCACCAGGTTGTCTTTGTTTTTAGGCAATGTGTTCTTTGAGGTTGAAGTTGGCATCTAAGGTGAATCCAAGTGACTTGGTAGTCGATTAAATTTGGAGATCAAAGCCATGTAGGTTCATAATATTGAGCCAAATTATACTATTTCTTTTTATAACAACTTTTTTTTATTTTCACTATTTTTCAAATATGACATCATTGAAATGTATTGAGAATCTATTAACACACAAGAGTATTACATTAACTTTGATTACCATTGTCACAATTATTTGATTCAGCAATCGATTATACTATTTGTGGAGGGCGTGGCCGAACTAGTTGCAGGGCATTAGCGATACACTTCCGGCGGGGGAGGCAGAGGAGGAGCTTCCCGCCCGCTCCCTATTAAACGCCAATGTGTAGGCGACCGCGCAGAGACACTCAGAGTAGATTGCTGGGTGTGCGCATCGTTACTCGTAAACCTTTTTAAACTTTTGAGAAAGCATGCTGATGAAGGACAAACGGCCGCACTAATCCTGTTGGACCTTAGTGCGGCGTTTGACACCGTATCACACAAGCTACTCCTTCAAAGAATTGAAGCTTGTGGCGTCAGGCGAAACGCTCTGAGATGGATGACATCGTTTCTTTCCGGGCGGAGCTTTCAAGTGGCACAACAGACACACTTATCGGAGAGTATTCCCTTGTCCCAGGGGGTCCCACAAAGTTCAATTTTGAGTCCCACTCTATTCAATCTCTTTGTGGGACCACTGGCTGAACGAGTGGAGCAACATAAAGTATCGATCATTTCCTATGCGGATGACACGCAGCTAATTGTGCTGCTGTCACAAAAGGATGATCAGGCAGCAATCCGCTTCTCCAAATGTTTAGAAGATGTGGCAGATTGGATGTCAAACCACTGCCTCTAGCTAAACGGGAGTAAAACGGAGGTTATGGTTGTGGGAAAGGCACCAACCATTTGGTCATCTGCGTGGTGGCCTGAGTCACTAGGCCAACTACCCACCCCAAAATCAGAAGTAAAAAACCTAGGAATATGGTTTGATGCCGAGTTGACATTCGACAGCCAAATCCGGAAGGTAGCTGGTAAATGCTATGGGGCCATGAAAATCCTGAGAAAGATCCTTGATCTTCTACCATCGAAGGCTAGGAAAACAATAGTACATGCGGTAATAACATCCCAATTGGATTATGGGAATGTTTTATATCTTGGCGCCACAAAAAAAGGACTGTCCAAACTACAGAACGTGGTGGCTCGACTGGTGCTTAGTCTGCCGAGAAGAGCTAACACGAAGAAAGCCCTGATTGAACTGCACTGGCTGTCAGTGGAAAAGAGAGTCATGTTCAACGCATTGTGCCATTGTCATCGCATTCTTACAAAGAACGGTCCTAAATCCCTTCATCGACTGCTAACCGAATACATCCCAGGACGGAGTCTAAGATCCATGGGGAAAGCACTGGTGTCGGTTCCAAGAATATATAGAGCAAGAATGGGGGCACGCTCCTTCAGATACCTTGCGGCAAAAACATGGAACACCCTACCGATGGCCCTAAGAACGGAGCCATGTGAAAGCAGATTCCGCAAACAACTAAAGACCTGGTTGTTTGCTAAAACGGAATAACGGCTACATCAAGGAGTCTATGCATCCTGGTAGGATAAGCAGACGATAGTATCACCTGTCATAGCCGATGTCTCAGCGCGGGGACACACCGTTCGGTGTAACCAAGCGCTCTACAAATGAATAAACTAAACTATTTCTGGCTTGTTATTCTTGGCAAATAACATGAACTCTAACTTGGTGTGGTTGAGCTTCAAGGGTTGAACATCCAGGTCTGGAGAAAGTGCAGTCAGTAGTTGATGCATTGGATGGCTAATGCAGAGGAGACTCTCAAGTATTGTTATGTACTGTTCCTTTGATATTTTTGAGTGAAATGAAGAGCTGTTGTCAAAGTCCATCGTGTTTTTTTCTCATACTAGATGACTCATACCTGATATGTGGTCAGTGTTTATGCCACTCTAGCCTCTATGCTCCCAGAGGCGGCTGCATTGACTTTCAGGTAGCCAGTCATTCACACTTAGCACCCGATTACGAGTTGGGTGGTCCTGGAGCAGGCTGCCACACCACCGCCCCACTCCAGAACCACCAAACAGAGCCACTGCCTGCCCAACAGATTAGGAGTTCTTCGTGTTCTGGTGGGAGGGAGGCGTGGCGGCCCTGCGGCGGTGTCTTTTAAAGGCACCTATGTATGCCTTAGAAAGGCACCACAGCAGAATCTCCACAGCGCGTTCCAGCAGGGCATGGACTGTGAAGTCCATGCCGTGTTGCAACTGGGGGTGCATGCACACAGAGGGGCACAACATGTACCCCCCTGCATGCACTCCCATGCATAGGGCACAAGGGAGTCCTGTAGGCACCCCTTTGTTTCATGACCACCAGCAGTTTCATGGAGGAAGAACCTCCATGACACTGCTGGCGGTCCTGAAACGCATAATATGCATGGACTGCCACCGCCATGCCTTCACGAGTCTGGCGGTCCTCGGACTGTCAGACTCGTAATCAGGCCCTTAATCTGTGATTTCAATTTCAGTTACTGGAATGGTGGCAGCTAGTCAATCTCATTTTAACTCATATTTGCTCTCAAGCAGCTCACAGTACACTTTCTAAAAGTTGCTTACCATTACACATCAAAAATATACTCTCAACATTGGATTAGATGTTTGATAAAAAGTGAGAACATTGAATTAATTTTCTATTTTGTCAAGCTGTTAGGAAAATTGAATTTTACGCACTATTGGGCATGTGTAGTGGAAAAGGTACATGGCTACACAAGAACAACAAACTATTGGCAACTTTTCACTGCATACTTTCTCTAATAGTCATTATGTCCTACTTTTATACATTTAGCACATAGCCCTGTGGCTGTCAAGATGCACTAACCTTGCAATCCAGCTCCCATGAATCGTCTCTGAACCCACAGTCGACCTCATATTAACAACACGTAGGTTAGAAGTAAATCGAGGCAAATGGGACAAGTGAGAGAAACATAGACATTGTGGGGCATATTATCAAGCCCCTATCGCCACCACAACGTCACTTTTTGTGACGTTGTGGTGGCGACAGGGTCAGTGCCCTATTATCAAGGCAGCGTTAAGCCACTTAACGTGGCTTAAAGCCACGTTAAGTGGCTTAACGCTGCCTTGATAATAGGGCCCCTTTCACGCTAAACTTAGCGTGAAAGGGGGCGTGCAGTGGGTGTTGCGGTGGGCGTTCCACCGCAACACCCATTGAAATCGATGCTGCCACCTATTATCAAGTTTGGTGATAATAGGTGGCAGCACCAAACTTAAGACCAGAAAAATCCTGGTCTTAAGGTGGCAAAACGAGGAGAAATGCTTTAATTTTCCTCGTTTTTGCTTTTTCCATGTGTGCTGCCTTGTGCAGCACACATGGAAAAAGCAAAATGCCAGGTTTGTTCATGTACAGGAAGGTGTCCCTTCCTGTACATGAACAAACTGCTTTTCAAAATGCCATTTAGTAACTTCCATGTGTGCTGCATGAAGCAGCACACATGAAAGTAACAAAATGGCATTTTAGGTTTGTTTATGTGCAGGAAGGAACTCCTTCCTGCACATAACCAAACCTCCCTGCTCGGTGCAAGGGTGCCTGCGCTGGCGCTAAGTTGTGTAACTTAGCACCATCGCAGGGGGAAACGCCAGGCTGCACCATATCCTTGTTAATATGGTGCAGCCTGGCGTTTCCGAAGTGGCGGAGAGAGGCGTTAAGCCAAGACGGCTAACGTCTCTCTCCGCCACTTCCTTGGTAATATGTCCCTGTATATTTCTACACTGTTACACTGCCTGGTTGTATACCTGGACTTGATCTGCAAATTGATATCTAAAGACAAGAGAAGACTTTTAGTATAGCTTTGTTATGGACATTGGCAACTACTTGTAATATCTGATACTGAAACTTTCTGCTTTTCCCACTCTCTGCTCTGAAATGAAACACAATATTTTACTGAACTGCAATATAATTAAAGTTGATATGGCTGTTTACTAAAAGAGTTACCTTTAATATTACACATCACTGATTATATTCAATGTAATTGTTAATAACTGTAATATGAAAATGCTCTTGTTAATATAATTGTTAATATCATGTAGTTCACCTACAACCTTCAATAATGTTATGTTTATTCCACTAAGTCGTATAATTAAAGTTGATATGATAACTGTGAACAAGACTCAGAATTAATTAATTGTTTGCTAAAAGAGTTACCTTCAATATTATGCAACAGCCCTCAGTAGTTCTATTTGCAGTCAATGCAATGCAATTCAATGTAATGGTTAATAAATATAAATGTAATATGAACAAGCATGTGTTAATATGGTTTGGCTACACAGTTCAATAATTGTGTGCTTATTCTAATCAATAAATTGATATCATATTTGTGTTAAGAACTTGATATTGGGGCTTATTCACACACAGCATTATGCATTATGTAAAGTACCACTACTCTCATACTACAAAAAAACTATTCACAAACCTATGAGCAGAGACCTCTGCCTCTCCTATCTTTTCTGCGCAAATACATTTTCACATGTACTTATGCGTTCCAGTAGTAATTTTTGGGAAGGCCAAGGGGGAGTAGCTGGAAAATGGGCAAAACTTAAAATTAAATGGAAGTGGTTTTGATAAATGTAAGGAAGGGTTTAGAAAGGGACATGTTAATACAAGCATATGGCCACAAAAGAGTAAGTCCATTGGTATTCACAAACTAACTTCTAAAGTTACTGCAGCCACAATGTGTACAAACAGGTGTAAATGTACCCTAGCCCAGCCTTTGGAGTAAGTCAAGTACCTCCATATGGCCACTGGGCGGTACTTCAACACACTCCTATAGAAAATAACAGAGGGAGGGTAGTGAAATAACACCCCTTAGGAACTAATGTTAGAATATTGCATCATATATATATATATAGGTAGTTATAGTTAGGACCTAGTTTCCATAGGAAAAGCGTTTTTTGATTTGCCAATATCTTTGGCGTCGGTTGACGAATCTTCGCGAAATTTTTAAAACTAATGAGGCGCTCCGGTCAGCTCCTGTCTTGAAGGTTTCGGGGTGATTCGTCAAGCGGGGGCCGAGAAATAAGGGGGGTTCCAAAACGCGTTTTCCCCATGTTAATTTCCATAGGGATTTTGAAACAGGCTACAGCCTAAACTGGTGAATGGAATTACACTAAATTCGGCAAAAAGGTAGGTCTTGGTCCAGAAAGCGTGCTTTTTTTTAAATGGCATAAATCCGTTCAGTAGTTGCTGAGAAATTCAAACAAGCATTGGCATAGCCAATAGGTCTCGCCTTTGGGACCTTATAAGTGTTTAGACAGAGGTTAAATCTGGTACAGGGTGATCTGGAAGCAGATGGGTACAGAAGGGTACCTCTGTGCGGCACAATAGGGGTGCCAGAGCCAAATGCCAGGAGCCTCATGGCAGGTTCCTGGGAAACCGCGTCGGCGCCCGTTAGTCCTTCGGGCGGTTGTGGGCCTGAGCAACCGGGGGCTTGCCTTGCTACGCTCTGCCCTGAAAGGGGCGTGAGTATAAGGGACCAATGTGTCATGTGATCCGGAAAGGGGATCACCCCATAAGGTGTAGCACTGATTGGGTCCTCCACAGTGCTTGGCTCATCAGGCGGGCAGGGCAGCATAGGTTGGTTACAGCTGCCTGCCCTTGGATCACCCGTAAGAGACATCTCTCTGAGACATAGGCATCACATGTGACTGACTGCCCAAGACTTACTGACCTTTCAGGAGCCTGATAAGTGAGTGACTGTAGAGGCCCCACCGGTCAGAGAAAACACAGCCACAGAGACAGGAAAAGCACAGACACAGCAAATACACTAAAACTGAGACAGGAAGAACGCAGACACAGAGAATACACTGAAACTAAGACAGGGAAAATAAAGACAGGGAATATACTGCCACTGAGACAGGGACAGCACAGATACAGGGAATACACTGACACTGAGGCAGGGAAAACACAAAACACAAGGAATACACTGACACTGAGACAGGGAAAACAAAGACAGAAGGAATACACTGACATTGAGACAGGGTACACACAGACACAAGGAATACACTGACACTGAGACAGGGAACACACAGGCACAAGGCATGCACAGACTCTGAGACAGGGAGAACACAGCTACAAGGAATATACCGATACTGAGACAGGGAACAGACAGACATAGGAATTCACTGATGCTGACTTTGCCACTGGATTCAAGCTAGTCTGGCTGATGACGGCTGAATAGCCAGAAACCGGTCCCAGGATGCTCGTTTCCGGTCCAGGGAAGACATGGCTTGGCAGTTCGGGCTGGACTGTTCCCATGAGGCACAGGGTCAGACTGATTTGCATATGGCCATGTCTGAACTGGGGTGGTGGAGTGAGCTAAAGAATGATGATGGATTAAACCCAGATCAGTTGACTGGGGGGGGGTGTTTGATTTGCTCAAGCGCTCTGTCCATCATCCCCTTTGGTATCGCTCTGAGACAGGCAACCCACAGACACAGGGAATACACTGACTCTGAGACAGGGAACACACAGACACAGGGAACACACTGACACAGACATGGAAAACACACAGGGACCACATTGACACTGGGACATGGGGGACAGTGAGACTGGGTCACCGAATTCAGTGACACATGGAATAGAAATACACTGGCACTGAGACAGAGAACACAAAGGCGCACGGAGATCACCGATACTGAAACAGGGAGTGCAGTGACACTGGGGCAGTAAATACTTTGACACAGGAAATAGGAAAACACTGGCACTGGAGTACAGAATACATTGACACAAGGAAGAAACTGACACTGAGTCAGGCAATACGCGGAGACAGGGAATAAACCGACCCAGGGAATACATTGACACTGGGACAGCAGATACACTGACACCAAGACAGGGAATACATTGACACCAAATCAAGTGACAAATTGAATGTGAAGGACAATGTAGTGGGACATGGAATAAATTGACACTGAGACAGGGGGTACACTGACACAGGGAACACAGTGAGGCAGGGAATGCAGTGTAATACAGAGGGACAAGAAAACCAATGACAATGAGAGTGGGATACACTGAGACAAGGAGAACACTTACACTGAGACAGGGAATATAATGAGGCAGGAGACACATTGACACTGACACAGGGACTACGAGATAGAGAATACACTGACACCGAGTCAGGGAATACAGTGGCACTGAGACAAGGAATACACTGAGACTGGGAATGCAGACAATGGCAATCGGAATACACCGACTTGAGACAGTGAATAAACTGAGACAGGAAATAAAGTGACAAAGAGAGGGAACACGCCAACACAGAGACAGGAGACATATCACCACTAAGACCAGGAATACATTGATACTGAGGCAGTGAATACACTGGCACTGAGAGAGGGAATAAACGGAGAAAGGGAATACAATGGGACAGAGAAGACAGTGACACTGAGAGACGGACTACACTGACACAGAGGCAGGATAAACAATGACACCAAGACAGTGAATACAATGACACAGAATACACTGAAGCTGGGAATATAGTGACACTTACGGGATACTTTTCGTTTACTAACTCTCAAGTGCCTTCCCACTGAAGCCAGAAGTATGTTTAAGATAGCTTGACTAACTCACAAAGCCTTACACTCTGGTACCTAAATACCTAGTGCACGGACTTGCCTTTTCCAGAAGCAGATACTCACTACAGAACTCCAACCACTTCTGACTGAAACAGCAGATTCAAGAAAATGAGGCCCTACACCTGCACTTTCTCCGGTGCAGCTCCTAGAATCTGGAACGTCCTCACACCTGAGATTCACACCAACCCATCTGATATTATATTCAAGGAGACCAAAGTGGTCTTTATAAACAGATTCCTCTCTCCCTGAACCTTCGTCTCCCACGAGGAGATCCCGGTAGACAAGTGACGCTGGTATGGCCTTATTCCCCAAGTACCAGAAGTGGGGCATGATTCTCTCATCAACCTCCTTCCATCTGGCAAGCTGCACAAATCCATCACTCGGGTGCTCTACCCAATTCAAGGATCATAAGGCGTGGTGTACATTTGTGGATAGTCCACACATGCCTCGACACAGACATGGGAGTGTTTACTTATGTTCTACGTAGTGTATTGTGTGACTATTCGTTTTCACTTTATCTCATTACTGTTTTCTCTTGACCTTTGTTACAATGTGTAACCTGCTGTCTGATACCCTTGGGTCATACCTGTGCATTAGAAAACTATTTAAATAAATAAATATAGTACAAAGCATACACACATGCAACATTCCACAGTAACATTCAATGGCATCAAAGTATTCTATGCTTGGGTGACACTGGGACAAGACATATATAGGAAAGAAACTACACAGACGATTAGACATTGGAGCCTAGAAATTATATTTTAAACACACTTTAACATATGTAGGTTTTTCACAACTTCCCGCTGTTTTGTTTTTTCACACTTCATAGTCTCTTCCTGACCTTGAAAACCTATACAGTAGCTTACTACTAGCACTATTGTATGATATAATGTGTACTCAACTGTGCCATATACTCTATTACTCCTGGCTTTTTAACCAGCAGCATGTTGCATTCTGAAAAAATTAGTCTTTTATTCAACAGTGTACATCCAGGCACAAATATTTCAGCATGTAAAGACGTCATGGCTAAAAAGCCGGTGTGGCTGAGGTTTACAACAAAAAAGGGCAACATGAACTAAAAAAATAATAAACAATAACATGCTTAACAACGAAACCTGAAGTAGCCAGCACTGTGCGCAACTTACCCTCCGTTAAACTCCACTGCATAGTGTAGAAGGGCGAGCCACTGGAGGGTCCAGCCGGATGGCTGCCACTAGCTCAGCCCGAAGGCTTCTTGAGCCAAAAACGAGCCAAATGTTCCTGTGATTTCTGCCCAGCGCCAGCACTCTTACCTGTTTTTTAAAGCCATACCTCCCTGAAGCAGCAGAGGTACTAGACAGCGCTGTGCCATTGTCTAGTACATTTAGATTATCTCTGGAAGTGGTGGGGGGAGTAAAGGCACCGATGAGTGGTGTGAAAAAGCTCAGAAAGCAACATTATGCTAGCGATTTATCAAAACGTCTTTTCTGGGGTAAAACAATACGACAAATCACTAGCATCACATCCCTCTCCGAGCATTTTCACAGCATGCCACAATGTCTTCATGATTAATGTAAAACAAGCACAAGCGCACGCCTCGCGCGTCAGCAGAGGGAGGGGCGAAAGGAGGGGGCCAGCGCGATTCCCTTGCGGGAGCGAGCGGCAAGGCGCGATAATTAACATATGGCGCCAGCTGCTCGCTCCCGCAAGTGAATCGCCAGACGTGCACGCGTTGCCATTGGAAGTGATGCAACGTGTGCACGTTTTTGCAGGGAAAGCTGTGCCGATTTCTAAAGGTCTCTCCTATGCAGCGCATGCGTGCTGCGTAGGCGAGACCTAAAAATAAAAATATCGATATCTGAACACCGAGGAGGATTCGCGAACCCTCCCGAGCACGAGCTGACTTCTGATTGGCTGCCAACACTCCAAACCAGGAAGTGTTGGCAGCCATCTTGTGACTCAGTAACCGAGTCACAAGAAAACAGAAAAAAAAGATGAAAAACAAGAAAAGGAGGCAGGGTAGAAACACCCTGACCCCCTAGGCCTGCTCAGGGGGTCCCGCAAGGACAACCAGGACCAAAATTTTTTTTTTTTTTTTTTTTTTTTTTAAATCGGCCGAAATCACGCTGGGTGCACGAATCCGGCTGAGGAAACAAAAAAAAAACGAAGCCCAGGCTCCCGCGCTTCGTTATTGTTAAGCCCCCAGGTGGGCCAGGTCCCAGGGGCAATGCGGAATTATATAGCGGGGGCCCCTGCAGCCCCGGGGAACGCCACCTCCCCGGGGCTTTATACATAATGTGCGGGGGCACGCGGCCCCTCTGCAGCCCCGGGGACTGCCACCTCCCATGGGCAATCTGTAAATATGGGCGGGGGGCCTTTCGGGCCCCCCCAAGCCCCGGGGACCGCCACCTCCCCAGGGCTTTATTGTAATAAGGTGGAGGGCCTCGCGGGCTCCCCAAGCCCTGGGGACCACCACCTCCCCTGGGCTTTGCTAAATAATTAGTGTGGGGGGCTCGAGCCCCCCCACACTGCCCCGGGGCACTGTTTATTTAAATATGGGGGTCCGTTGTGGACCCCCGGGGACCACCACCTCCCCGGGGCTATCTAACCTTGGGAGGGGGGCCACACGGCCATCAGGACACAAGTGGACTTCATCCCCCGAGCAGCAGTGCGCCAGGAGGCGCGTTTGCAGTCATGTAAAAAGGGGGCGTGGCCTCGGACCACCTCTCTGCAATCCAGCAGTGTGGCGCTTACTGCAGGTACCTGGTGGGCTAGTTGGCCCCCAGGGACCCTCAGTATTCAAGGGGACTTAATTCCCCAACTTTGAACGCGCCAGGGGGCACGTTTGCAGAGTGGTGGAGAAAGGGAGCATGGCCTGTGTCCACCTCTCAGCAATCCCACTGTGTGGGGCTTACTGGAGGTAAGAGGTAGGCTAGTTGGCCCCTAAGGACCCCCAGCAGTGAAGGGGACTTCAATCCCCATCCAAGAGTGTGCCAGAGAGTGCGTTTGCAGAGTGGTGGGCAAAGGGGGGATGGCCTGGTATGAGAACTTAGCAATCCTGCTGTGTGGTACTTACTGGAGGCAATAGGAGGGGTAGTTGGCCCCCAAGCATGTCCTTGGGGGCCAACTACCTCTCTTGTTACCTCCAGTCAGTCCCACACAGTAGGATTGCTAAGACGTCTTTGAAGGCCACGCACTCTTTCTCCACCACTCTGCAAACGCGCATCCTGGCAGACTACGGGATGGGGGATAAAGTCCACTTTACTCCTAAGGGACTTTAGGGGCCAAGAAGCCCTCCTGGTACCTCCTGTAAGTCCTACACAGCGAAATTCCTGATCGCTGGTCGGAGACCCAGCACCCTTTCTCTACCACTCTGCAAACGCGACTACTAGTTAAAGAAGCATCTTTATGCACCTCTGACTTAGAGGTAGTTTTAATCCCCCTGCCCTATTATGTACTAGGGCCTTACAGGGGAGGTCATGCCAATCACAGGGGTACCCCAACCCATATTGTACCCTAGTGTATGTAGGTGTTTTCACTGTATTCTAAGTGTCTTTTAGCATAGCACTGGCTCTAGGCCTGGTTACTCAGACTCAGTTACCACCAGTACCCGTCAGCAAAAAGTTGGGGGCACAGGATGACTTTGCAACAAGGCCTCTTTCTGCCCCTATGTTGGTTCTTTCTGCATATCTCTTGCTTCTTTCTGCACCTTTCTTTGTCTGTCTGGACTTCTGTTGCCTCTTTCTGCATTTCTCTTGCTTCTTTCTGCGCCTTTCTTCCTCTTTCTGCATATGTCCTAGCTATGTAGGCATAGTTTGAAAGTAGCATTTAAAAACCTTTGAAATTCACTGAAAAAACCATAGGTTTCAGGGTCGTTATAGTTAGAAATTAGCATTTAAAAACCTTTGAAATTCACTGAAAAAACCATAGGTTTCAAGGTCGTTATAGTTAGAAATTAGCATTTAAAAAACCTTTGAAATTCACTGAAAAAACCATAGGTTTCAGGGTCGTTCTAGTTAGAAATTAGCATTTAAAAAACCTTTGAAATTCACTGAAAAAACCATAGGTTTCAGGGTCGTTCTGGTTAGAAATTAGCATTTAAAAAACCTTTGAAATTCACTGAAAAAACCATAGGTTTCAGGGACGTTATAGTTAGTTGGACATTTCACTCGTACAAAACAGGAGAAAATTGGCCATTATAGTTAGTTCAGCTAACTATAACTCGCGCCCCCGCAATGCACTGCTGATGACGTCACATGTTACATCACTAATGACATGGTCAGTGACATCACTGATGACATCTCAAATGACATCATTGATGACATCACTGAGGACATCATCCACGTGATAATATGATGCACCTCCTCACACCCTAATATAACCTTTGATACACCCACTCTAAAATACAGACTACCATTTTCAAAATAATAGACACACCAAAACCAGTTACTACATACCCACTCACTGATTCCTAGGTCTACACACACATCCACTCATTCACCCATACAGTCACTCATACATGCAGTCACTCATCAATACAGCACTATCATTTGCACTCTTACACCTATACAGACACTCACACACCGCCACTCATCCATAGAGTTACTCACACATCTAGTCAGTCATGCAAAGAATCAATCACACTTCCATTTATTCACCTATACAGTTATACAGACACCACCTCAGTTATTCATACAGATACTAACACATACTTACTCTCTTAACCAATCACTGATACAAGCACACACTCATCCATACAGCCACTCTCAAAATCACTCACTCTCACATATAATCATTTATATACTCCAACACTCACATATACTGCCTTTCACATATGTAGTTACTCACACATGTACCACTGAGACATCCATTCACTCACCAACACACCCATACACACACTCACCCAACCATACAGCCCTGTACAGATGCACTCTTGAATCCATACACCCAGTGAATCACCCACTCGCACATCTATGCACAGTCACACACCCCCCACCCACCCACACAGACTCTCAGGCACCCATACAGATACTCAGATAACCAATCACCCATATAGACACTCATATAGCTACTCACCAACCCAGGGAGCCGCTTACACACCAACTGACAGACTGATACAGACATTCACACAGATTAGCCACTAACGCATGCATTCAGTAAGACACGTTTAATCACTCACTTATACAGTCAGTCACGCACCTAAATCATCCATTCAGACACTAATACACCCACTCATTCTTCAATACACCTTGACATATATATATATATATATAAAACATATTTAAACTTTACAGAAACACACAGTCACTGGATGATGTCATCAGTGATGTCACTGACCATGTCATGAGTGATGTAATATGTGACGTCATCAGCAGTGCATTGCGGGGGCGCGAGTTATAGTTAGCTGAACTAACTATAACCGCCGAATTTCTCTGGATTTGTACGAGTGAAATGTCCAACTAACTAGAACGTCCCTGAAACCTATGGTTTTTTCAGCGAATATATATATATATATATATATATATATATTTATATTAAATGTACCACAGAGGGTCCCACTGCACCCCAACCACCTGCGAGGTGTAGCACATAGACTGGAGAAGCACTCCAGTATTCGAAATATTTTGCCCTTTAGATATATATATGTATAGATAGATAGATAGATAGATAGATAGATAGATAGAATTGTTTTGAATGAGGTCATATATTTGTGATGTTACTATTGCATGAGAGTATAGAATTAAGAAAAGTATAGACTTCATTAAAGTTGACAATGAATTTTGACCACAGAAGTATAAATATTTGCACATGAATTCCACCAGCAATTTTGAACAATATATGCAGCAGGTTTTAATTTGAATTTTATCTTTCCTAAAAATGTGATTTTCACCTGTTTTTACAAGTATGCAATAATTGCAAAATGATTGTAGTCTTATCATCATCCTACAGGTTTGAGTAAATTTCCAACAAACATATATTTTAATGTGAAGGGAGTACAGTAGTGTAAAAGTCTGCCTTCCATGACCATATACCATGTGATATATAAACAAATGTTAGTAATGTTGTGCGTATGTGAGCAAGGCCAGGTTTGATCGTAACACATTATGGTGGATTTGTTGCAATAAAATATGAGAAACCTTCTTTCCATGACACACAGAACCTACTTTGACACTTTTTTGGGAAAATTTCATGAAGATTGGTCAAACGACATCAAAGATAAAGGCAAATCAAAAAATACTTTTCCTATGCAAACTCAGTCCTAACTATAACTACCTACTGGCGAGACTGCCAGTAGGATATATATATATATATATATATATACACACACACACACACACACAGGCCAATTCACGGAACAACAGCAACGTTTGTTTTATTAATGTGGCTGCAGGTACACAGTCCTGACGCGTTTCGGCAACACTGCCTGCCTTAACCATAGGATGGAGGTAACAGGACACATGTGCTTTTTATCCATGTCCCCACGTGACCATGAAGCATAGTGCATTCAAGTCCCACAATGCATCAATATTGACTTTGAGAAACTCGCTATATTGTGGTGCCCTTTCAAATGTTGCTTAGTAGCATATTTTAACCACAGTTCATTCATAGTTCATTTTGCTTCAATGCAGTAAATTCATATTGCTTCAGTGCATCAAAAAATAAAGTGTCACTTGCAAATGTATATCGTAAAATCCATTCTTCACAGACTTCACTTTTTGGTCCAGCTGCCACATTGTAAGTATTATCTTGTAAACGAGAGGGATTCTGGAATTGCCAGGGAGAGGTAAAAACCTATCTCTTCTCCCTTTCCCACCTCGAAGACACGCTCTGTCAGGCTGAACCCTCTTTTCGCATGCGGAGGCAAGCGGGTCATGCCCCCCTATTTAAACTATTTAAACATCCAACAATCTTCTGTCGATGGGGGCCCCCAACCCTGCAGGACGGCCTCAGCTGACAGGGACAGAACATCCCGTTAGTAAAATGCACATACAGGAATGCTGAGGCCAATTCATGGAACAACTGCAACGTTTGTTTTATTAATGCGGCTGCAGGTACACATGCGTTTTATGAACGTGATGTTCTGTCCCTGTCAGCTGAGGTCGCCCTGCAGGGTTGGGGTTGGCCCCATCGACAGAAGATTGTTGGATGTTTAAATAGGGGGCATTACCCGCTTGCCTCCGCATGCGAAAAGAGGATTCAGCCTGACAGAGCGGTTCTTCGAGGTGAATGCAAAATTAAATGCTGAATTGTCTATGATAGACTTCAAGAACTTTATAAAAAAGGTAAAACTAAATGATTGCCACTTGGTTTTAAGCAGTGGACATGCACCCTGGTATGGCGGCCAGAAATACTGGCATTTGTACCAAGAGCGTCAACAGTCCTTTTGTTGTTGCCCATTTTTCTGTGTTCCTCCAAAAAAAGTACCCCTGATGCAATTTAAACATGTGTTACTTCTATGAAGTCTTGAATGAGTACTGAAGAAGGCAGTGCACTGAAATACATTTGCTCAGATTAAATCAAATAGCATCCCTTGAGTGCTCTGTGCCTGTTTTGTGTATATGTATATATATATATATATATATATATATCCACCAAGCTAAAGCAAATCAGGAAAAAAGCTTATTCTGTCTGACTTCATTGTCCGCAATCCTTTATTTCTGTGGATGCAGCAAACGACAACGACGCGTTTCGGCCACCTAGGCCTTGATCACATGACCAACCCACAAACCACAGTGTCAAATAGTGTAAATCATCAAAAATAAAAGATGGCTAGAAGAAAAATCTCATTGAGGGGTGCCATATCTAAATGGTTCACAAGTACATAAGTAATACGGCATACTGTTGCCTGATAATATATTTTATCTGAATAACATGTGTATATCTCATAAAATATAAAAGTAAATTAAACAAAGAGCCATTACTGTCAGTAACATGTACAATGCATACAAATGTGGGACTCCTAAGAGCTGAATTGTAAAGCCCAAGGAAGGACTTTGAAACAAAACACATGGAAGGGTGCATCTACAAATAGTATTCGGGTCACAATTGGAATCAGCAATTTGCTTCCAAAACAAAATGTGTGCACAATATGAAAAATACAGTTTTGGCTGAAATTGTGAAATATTATTACAAGCCCCCACTTAAATAAATCTGAGCCCAAAGACATTTTCCAAATTACAGACCGATTTCTGTTCTCCCCATCCTGTCAAAAAATCTTAAAAAGCATGCCTGTACCCAACTTTCTGCTTTGGCAGAGTCTCAGAATTACTTACATGACTCCCAATCAGGGTTTAGAACAGGATGTGATGTGTTCAGTGCATGGCCCATTGTTGTTTTCCTTATGTTAGCCAAACTGTGCACGATACGGACCGCATTTGCTTTGCTCGCGTTACTATATAAACACGTTTATCCTTGTGTCACTTTGTATTTTCACACAGAACTTGCAGCTGTTCACGTGTTCTGTTCTTTCCTGGGATTTAGTCTGAACATAGTAGACAAGGTCAAACAACAATGTCCCTTGTTGTTTCGTTTTTGTCAGGCACTAGCACCTAGACACAACACATTAGTGCAGCTGTTGTTTGTGAGCATATGCGCCTCGTCATATAGGTATGCACAGTAATGTAATATACATAGAGAGAGAGACTTTCTGAGAGGAGATCACGGCTGTACCGGAGACGTAGTACGCCCATCTGTGTATGCTAAGGTACGGGGTCTGCTACTAATCCCAAAGATCTTTTGTTATATAATCATTCCGCTTCTGTAGAAGGGGGAGAGGGTTAGGCTAATATGTCTTATAATATGACAGGGCTTTTCATAATGCATGGTTAACGGACTATGCTGATGGTATTTTTGTTTAGCATTTGTTTTCTGATTGTGGCACGAATACTGCATTCTAGATCACAATAGTTAAAATAAAATTCTTTTGTCTCTCTGTTATATCTTATTGAGGATGATTACGAGTGTGAGAATGAAAGGGGGTGTCCTGTTACCGTGATCCCTGAGAAGGGTTGGGAGTGTAGTGTTCTGAGGTGTCAATTCACTTGTCTCTATGGTTAGGAGGGCAAGTGAGACACTATAGCTAGTTGGACTTGGGCTCATGGGTACTGAGGTGGTATGGTGACTCAGTCCCTACCTACTGACATTCTATGGTCCCAAGCATAGTTCTGTTCCTGAGCAGAATCCCTGCAACATGGCGCCACCAACGTTTGGCCAGGTACTTATTTGTGGGATCCCTGAGTAGCGCTTGTGCTTGTCCATAATACCCTCCCACCATTTTACAGAGACATCCGTGGTGTTTGGAATTTATCTGCCACGGTTTTTAGGGATCACCTAGTTCTGTTGGTTTTTCAAGCTTGAATAATTAAAGGTTTTTAACCTCTTTGTGCTACCATTGGCATCCTTTGTTAAATTGATTATGGTGCAACCTGTTGCGATTGCAGTTAATTTCTGCCCAGCGGTTACCCAACACTTACTTTAGCATAGGGTCCCTAATGTGGGAGCTTCTGTGATTTTTGTAATTGAGGCTGATGCAGCGTGCCGCTTTGAGGTTTTGTATTCCTGGGTCACATTTGCGGCTGTGAACGGTAATAATAATATGTTTCATACTTACACTGCACCTACGGCACCGCAGCTCTATCGTCCTTATGCACTTCTTGAAGTTCCTCTTACCGTCTGTGAGCACCAGACTTAGTTTGATGGTGCCCTTCCCCATGTCCCCGGCATTGCTCGTACTAGTGCCTTAGGAAATGATGGGGCCACCTGGCCTACTCTTGTGAGTTTTACGCCGTAACCAAATTTAGCTTATCTAAATTTGGGAGAAACGTGTGCATTGTATAACCAAGTAGTTCTTTATACAGACACTTGATCCAATTTGTTTCCCACGCTTTCCTAGCCGGCCCTGCTAGAGCCGGTGCACCTGCACAGGCACAACAGGCAGTGGGATTTGTTATTAGTCCGGTCATTGTACATTCGGTTATGTGCAAACGCCCAACTAACTGAAAGGACATTCCCTTTTGAATTGCCCGGAAAATTGATCAACTTGATGCCGTGTTTCCCCTTATGGAACCACAAGAAAAACATAGAATTTTAACTATCTGTTTGTCCAGTGGTCTGGTTCTCCTTCTAGCCGACTGCAACACCTGGGGGACAGTTTTTGCCACAGTATCTACTCTCTGTTATGGCACACCCTCGATGGGCATTCCTCCAATTGTCCTTTAACAAAAACAAAATGAACATGGGGCAGATCCTGCCCTAGATTTGGGGATGAAACTTGTGTGTAATTTTCCAGTTGTCTCTGAAATGATTCTTTCTAATGTTAAAGGGGAAGCAGAGCCTTTGGTTATACGTCAGCGACTTGCTGCAGTGGCTGTGGCAGACTGCAAACGTGAGTTACCTATTAACATAGCTCAGGTGTATATGTCCTTGGGATCTAATAGTTTGGGGACACGATCCTTCATTTCACCTCTTGTCAAACCTGTTTCAGACAAAGATGCCCATCTTCCCTGTAATTTTCTTAAAAACAGATGGGATCAATCTAAACAACCACAACAAAAAAGTAGACCTTGTGGCGGTTCGCCGCCCTCTCAGTCACCTGAACAGCGACACAATTTTCGTTATCGCTCTAAAATCAAGACTGCTGGTCGATATGAGATTCCTGATCCCCCTTCTCCTCGCTCCTTTCAGGACTCGACTGACCAGCAGTATGACAAAGGAGGTCGATCTGATTGCAGACAAGGAGAGTACGTGCAACCTAAATGGGAGACACAAGGCTCGTTTGACGTGAGGATAAAGAAACCACCTCCATATAAAGCCCCTTCTCAAAAGAAGAAAGTTACAGCCTTGACAGCCAAATATGGCCCAGATGGTGAGAACCCTTCCCCTGAACAGGAGTTGGGCGGTGACTCTCCTCAACAGCGTGGCAGAAGTCACTATAGTGTGGCAGACACTCCGCCGACTTCTGGAGTTGAGAGTAACTGAAACTTTTATCACTGCAGAAACAGCGGACACCCGCATTGCACCCCCAGATAGGCTCTATCATTTAGATATTCAAATTGAAGGTGACATTAAACGCACCATTAAAGCTATCTTTTGGAACAATTTAACTTCTTCATTTGACAATCTTTTGGCGGAGGTTGATTGGCCTCCTCCTTTTATTCTTGCTTGTCCCCAGGGTGAGTACATTATCCTCCCTTCCTTTTTGTATCTTGTCCCTGACAAAGTTAAACATACATATGCTTCTGAACGTGCCCTTGCTTTGGCCCCCGCTTTATATCACAGCCACTCTGATTAGGATAAGGATTCCCCTTTTCATGCTATTCCTATACGTTCCACTCTGCAGCTTCAACCTAGGACCCTATTAAGGGTGATGTCAAGGCATCTGGTAAAGACATTCTTACCCAGTTAGAGTACCAGGGAGTAAATTAACTTTGTATGTCTCAGCTGAATAATCCTTTATTTCCGGTTTTGAAACCTAATCACTCCTATCATATTGTAATAGATTACAGACATTTGAATAGTCAAACACACACATTTGCTGTGCAGAATACACATAGTACGGCCTTAATTAATAATATTGTTCACAAAAAATGTAAAACTACATTGGATAGTTCCAATGGTTTTTTCAGTCACAATTTGGAACCACAGCGCCGTAATTGGTTTGCATTTTCTGCCCTCGACTCACAGAGGCGCTACGCACCTTTGCCTATGGGCTACAAAAACAGCCCAGGTGTCTTTGCAGCACGTAATGTGTCAATTCTGAATGACATTGAACCAGATGCTCTGTCCTATGTCAATGACATCTACTTAACAGATGATGAATTGAATCCTCATTTAGCTAGAGTGGATCACATTATTTTGCGATTTGCTGACCTTGGTTACAAGTTCAACTTTGCAAAATGTCACATTCCTTTCCTCAGTGTGCTTTTCCTTGGTTACAAATTAACCAATGAGGATAAAAGCCTAGCCCCTGGCTTTTAGGAAAAATGTGCACAGTTGCAACCCCCAACTAGACTTAAAAAGTTGCAGTCCCTGCTTGGAATTTTAAATTTTGGTAGGACATATATTCCCGATTATGCTCATTGTATTAAACCACTCTATGCCTTAATATGTCCGTTTTTTCTGCACCCTGCTGTATGCCTGAACACACTGAAATTCTCAGATCTTTACAGTCTGACTTGCTTGAAACATGACATTTACATGCACTACTTAATACAGCAAATTTGATTATCCGGATTTTACTAGATTCTTTTGGGTTTACCCATGTCACCTTTAATGAGGGTGAAACAGTGCCTGTTGCTTATAAATCGCATTTATATTCCCTATCAGAAATGCGTTTTGCTTCCACTGAAAAGATACTAACTGCTGTACAGATGGCCATCCTCAAGGAACGGCCTCTTGCTCAAGGTAAACGCATTATTCTCCTTTCTCCTGTGCCCGCCTTGGAGGCTGTCACGAAAGCTAGAGTTCCTAATTCTAAAGCCCTTCATCTTTGATGGATTCAATGGGCTATGTTCTTAACAGCCGTTGATGTCAACTTTGTCTTTGACCCTTCTTTATAGACGCAAGAAGTTTTGCATTATGAACACGTTTATCCTATGCCCTCTTCAACTCTTTCACTGGATGACTACAAGTGTATTATTTACAATGATGGTTCAGCACAACCAGCTATAGGTTCTAAACAGCAATATTCTGCAACATGCACCATCGTTTTTGACACTATGTTAGTTGGTGTTTTTCACCCTACACTTACTCGCACTCATTCTCTGGGAGACTGTACAGTGCAGTTGGCTGAATTGAAGGCTTTGCTTCTTTCACTTGAACATGCAAATCCCGATTTCCCCATACTCCTAGTGTGTGATTTGTTTTACTGTGTGCAATCATTTAATGATAATTTACATTTCTGGCGATAAAATGATTTCAAGGATACCAAGGGTAGCACAATTAATCACTAAATGCTTTGGGTTAAGGTGGCAAGTCTTAAGGATAGGTTGCCACAAACTCATGTTATACATACATTGAGTCATCAAAGTGTGGGAGCACTCGCAGTAGGGAATTCTTTGGCTGATGAGGTGGCCAAATCTGCAGTAGCCACATCTAAAATAGCATCAATTACACGTTCGAAAACGAATATTGATGATGACATTTCGGCTGCCGTCCATGCTTTTAGAGCTGGCACCACATCACCTAAAGATTTGACTTCAAAATATTCTTATTATCTAAATGACCAAAATGTTCCATTTGTGACTATTACAGGGGTTGACGACGCAATATCCGGAACCTTGACCGCAGACGTTCTTTAATAGTCTAAATTAAGAGTGCTACTGTATCTTGCCCACCACAGACAAGTCTTTTTATTTCTAATCAGCCTTTTGGCTGTTTTTTCTTGATCATTGCAGTCCCTTGATTTCAGATACTGCTTTCAAGTTTATTTTGGTTTCAGTTGATTCTTGCTCCAGGTTCCTCTGGGTTTGGCCACACGCTTGAACTGTTATTAAAGACTTGCAAGCCTTCATCTGAGATAATGCCTGTCGCACATTCCACTCGGATCAAGGTCAGAATTTTGCTTCTAAAGCGAACTGTGATTCAATGAAGTCCATGGGTGTGCTAGTACATTTTTCTTCTCTGTATAGGCCTGAGGGCAATTCTGTTGTGGAGATAAGGAACCATGACTTAAAGCAGACTTAACGGCTAGAGTTTTAGGTGCAGGGCGTGTTTGGTTGAGCCATCTCTATGGGGTTCAACAAGCATTAAATAATCTCCCTAAAAGATCTCTGGGTGGGCGGACCCCATATGAAATGCTCTTTGGCATCAAGATGTATGTTCCAGACCTTGATGGTCCAGATGTTGTGGTGGCAGCCGTGACCTTTGATATAGATAACCACTGTGCTATCTTACACGATCAACAAAAGTGCTATGACTCCCTGGCTCGTACACATTTGCCTGCAACTCTCTCATCAAGTCCTGATACTCATATTCATTTATCTGGTTGGCTTCCCAAAGTTGGAAACCTTGTTCACGAAAAAGTGGCCATCAAGAAGGAATTCGGTCCAACGTACTGTGCTCCTGTTCCAGTCCTTGGCATCCAGGGTACACAAACTGTGATTTTACCACCACTTCCAGGATATAAAGAAAATCGCATTGTCTTGATTGAACATGTCAAACTACCCCATATGACCGATCCTCCATAGTATGCCCAAGAGTGGTCCCTCACAGACTTTTCTTTGCAGCCTATGAGCACCTCTGTTACTGCTTCTCCCAGGCTGCCGGGGAGGAGGCTGAAACATCAGTTGACACAGTACCTGCTTCTACTTTTCCATCTTCTACAATAGAGGTCTCTTTTACTGATCTGCTGTTGGATACCACTTCTGAGTTAAATTTTTTGAATCCGACTACTGAATCTCACCCTCCTCTTTTCCAGTTGAGTTTCTTCAGGTACTATATGGATCAAGGCCATTTCTCTTCTGACAGTTCTTCGGTGTCTTCGGTTTTGCATCCACCCCCAGTACTGATTAGGGCTTTTATTTCTTGGTTAAAACACACTTATCTAGTCCTTCCATGGATATATATCTGGATTCTGTTTTCCTTGATTTTGTTATTCACGTGGATTGGATTTGTGACTGTTTTTTTTTCTTCTGATCAATGGCCATTACCTCCCACAACGTTCTGATACAGAACTTGTCGATGGGGTGTTGGCCCCCATTCCTCCTCACATAAAATAAAAAGTGACTTGTCCCTTGTCAACATTTCAGCTGTTCCAGTGACTGATGGAATTGTTTGGGATAAAGTTCCTTTTGATATATTCGGTCCTACGGAGACCCTGCAGATACCATATGTGTTCAAAGTTTCCATGGGTGATGTAATAGTACCGGGGTTACAGTCAGATTATTGCGATGTTGACATTGTGTATTCAATGCTTTCTGAATTAGAATATTATACTGTGCTTGAATCAGAAGACCTATATCTTAATTCTGCTAATTACGCTGAGATGTTCTGCTACCATCATTATGGGCATCATTTTCTACATAGAGCAAGTGGACAGCGTCCCTATTACAGCGTCCCCATTACAAAGTTCAAAATCACAGACAGATAAGTACACATATTCTACGAGCTATGACATTTCAGAACCAAAGTCATACTATTTAAAATTGGTTCCAACCCTGCTGAAAAAATATATGCTTACTCAGACCAAGCTGATATATGCAGCTTCATTTGTCGACCAGCTGGCTCTTAAAGGCTATGATTATTGGAAAGACAAAATTGACCTGAAATCAATTTGGGGTACAAGATCCTCGCAGGTCAGGGGCACAGAAACTTTATTTTGAGCCTGTCTCATCCCCACACAAATTATTTTCTTAAACGAAACAATACAACAGACTACTTGTCTGGGATTGGCAAAACTTAAAGAAATGAATGCCCCAACCATCCCTTCATTTTCCCGCTTTGATGATTGGTAGTCTTACACAAACTATACTGAAGCCCAGTTAAATGGTATGATACAAAATCGTACATTTAACTCGTCATTGTCGAATCTTGGTGGCTGGTTACTGTGGCCAGTGGACACAAATAGTTGTCATGCTTGTTTTCTTAACTCCACAACCAAGTTCAAATCAAGTAGACCTGACCCACGGTATTCACTGTCAACCCATTTGAACATCATTACCACCTATTCAGTGGGAAAGCTATGCCAGCAATGGTTGGAACATTCTACATTATCTGCAGTGAAACAACATCTTTCTCTTTTGTCTGAGGACATGAATTTATCAGATTTTTGGTGGGCCCTAAGTCCCTCGCTCTAAAAGGTTTATATATGCAGCTTATAATGAAGTTTGGAATCTATCACAAATGCAAGCTGTTGTACATCTGAGACAAATTGATCAAGATAATTTGGAAAAAGTGCTTGCTGTAGTAGACAACAGTATTAACACGTTATCATCCTGTATTTATAATTTAAATAACATTGTGTCGTCTGCTATTGATATTGTTCAGAGTAATATGTGAACATTGTATCATGGTCAAAGTCAGCTCAGATCTATTATGTAGTTTAGCTGGACGCTTCAAACACGTGGCATTACCTGAACTGTACTGCTTTGTTTTTGGCATTCAATTTAACGCGCAAACAACAAACAATGGCTGTGAAAGGTGCCACTTACATTATGTTACATATAGAAAAGTTAGAACAAATCCTATTCACTTTAGCAGAAATGCCTTCAGCAGTGTGGTTATTACAAGGTGCTATTTCATTGCCCATCTCAACTTTTCAGTTCACAGTATAAAAGGAACATTTTCCAATAGGTATATATGAACCCCTTGGGAGCAGCTACATACATTAGTTATGGTCCCTGCCCTTTACCTATCACTGTGAAAGTGCTGATAGAGAAGTTTTTCTTATGGGAGAGGAGTGTGACTCTACTGACGGACATTCACTTGTTTGTCAGCACGTTATAATAATTCACAGCACATGTAATGCTTCAGCACCTAATTTGGCTTGCTATTTAAAAGGAACTCCAGTTCCCGCAATTCTCCCCTTCATTACAGTGCTTTCAAATTGAAACTATCTCATACTTAATAATCAAGACTGTTCTGGTATGCGAGCAGCAGTCCTGTATATTGTATCCATTTCCTAGTTAGTCACTTGTTGCAACAACGTCTTGTTTCCCCCTCCAAATGGGATAGTAGATAGCTTGTTGTGGCCCTCCATTCCAACTTTGAAAGCAGAAGTTTACCAGCTGAGCAGACTGAAAGCATTATTGTTCCAACAAGAAGTGGCTCTCACATCTGCCAGCAAGACCTTCGAATTGCAGCTGGCTAGAACTTCCATTTAAATACAATCATTGTTAAATACAAATATTCCCCTGCATTTCGGAGAGTTGATCCATCAAATATTTAATGCCTCTGATAGAGCGGGCCTAGCGCACTTTTTAAAATTTGTCTCATGACATCTTTCCAAACTATCTTTGGAGTAATTCTGGCTTTTCCAGCGTGTTTGGCGGGTTGCCGTTGCTGCTGTTCCTCATTGGCGGCATTCTCATTCTGTTGATACTGTTTCATAATGGATTTTCCTTCTGTGGGCGCCCGGGAGGTGGCATCTCTCCAACACTATAGTCAGCGTAGGCTTCAGATCTTTGGGATACTTTTGCTGAAGACCTTGAATGAAGATTGGTGTTTAACATTTCAATATGCTTATTTCACCTGCATGCAACCTGTGTTTCACTGCATCTGGTGCCCCTTTGAATGGGCACTGGACATATGCCTGGCTTAGCAGACTCCCACTGCCCTGGATTTCAAACTGCTGATGAGTCCCTTAGTGGCCAATTATCAGGACTGTTTCTTGGGTTTTTGACTTCTACATCATCCGAGTCTGGAGTCAATGGCCAGCAAGGATTCCTGTGCAACTGCACAGCGATTACTGGATCAAAGTTTCATTGAAATCAACACAGGTTGCCAGGTGACTGTCTCCACATTAGATGAGACTGAGGATCATGTATTCTCTTTACAACTTCTGAATTGGGCAGTGGCCCTATCCTCCTACGTGGTGTCAGACTCCGTCATAGAGTCCTTCACTTTTACAATGGCTAATCACATACTGGATGCCTCCAACATCATTCCGTTTCTGTAGAAGGGGAGGGGAGTTAGGCTAATCTGTCTTATAATATGACAGGGCTTTTCATAATATATGGTCTACTGACTATACTGAATAAACTTTTGTTAAGCATTTGGTTTCTTCGGGCAGTTTTCCATCCATGGGTCATGCTTTAACTTCTGGGGCTCCTCAGGGGTTGGCCTTTAGTCCGGCACTTATCAGTATCTATGTGGGCCCTCTGGCCGACCTGGTGGAAAGCTGAGGTCTTACTCTATTCTCCTATGCGGATGATACCCAAATCATCTTCTCCTTATAACCTGCTCAGGACCACAGTTCCACGTCTTTGAACTCCGGCCTGGCTCGGGTAGCCTCATGGATAAGTAACAATTCGCTAAAACTAAATGGTGAAAAGACAGAGGTGTTGATCTTAGGGGAGAACCCATGTCTCTGGGGTCCACAACATTGGCTGTCTGCTCTGAGGTATACTTCTATTCCTGCTCTTAAAGATAACATCTTCATCTTCTTGGTAGACTTTAAGCTCTCCATGAAGCAGCAGGTGGCAAAGGTTCCTGGCACTTGTTTCACAACCTTGAAGTGGTTATGGAAATTTATTTGGATTCTTCCCATACCTGCCCAAAGAACCATCATCCAGGCTTTTAGTTTGTCCTGCCTCGATTACGGTAACATCCTTTACCTGGGGGTTGATAAAGCCTCCATGGGACCCCTGCAGGTGGTGCAAAATGCAGCAACTAGGCTTATTTACAGACTGCCAAACAAACCTCAGCCACTTCTCTTCGTCGTGAGCTCCATTGGCTAGATGTGGAAAAACATGCTCAATTTAAGGCCTTGTGCTATATCTTTAAAGCCAGGGCTGGGACCGCCCCCCACCACATCAATGGCTTGATAAAATCGTATCAGCTCACTGGATATTTGCGCTCCAGCAATCTCTCTCTGTGCACTGTCCCTAAGATCAAACTTACTCACATGGGAGGTTGCTCCCTCACGTTCCTTGGCCCTATGCTCTGGAACACTCTGTCAGGACATATTAGATTCTGCACTTCATTGCTCTCCTTCTGTAGACAACTAAAAGCTTGGCTGTTGTGTATCCATCTTGGCTGGGAGATACTCTTCTGTTGCTAAAAGTGCCAGGAAACCACGAGTGGGTAGCTTTTCACACCTTAAAAGTATTTAAATAACTAACTAACTAAAGACATGTACAATGTAAATAAATATGCTTAAAGTGCAAACATGAAACAAAACTCATGGTCCACATGTACAGTGCCCTACAGGCCAAACAAATGATTGTACATGTAATCATACAACACAGTCAACTGTCGCTCTGGTGAAGGGGTAATCCATAAAGGTAAAATGGCATATTTTGTACCTATTTCTGTAAATCCCTTTTAATGCCTTAAAAATCAAAAGCAAGAATTCATGTAGTATGTGTACTGAGAGGGACAACAAAATGATGTCATTCCTTACAAAAACAATTTTTCTGGCTGAACAGCTAGAAAGGTATCGCTCCAAAGAAAATAATTTACTTTTCATAACTCTGAGTTGTATTCACAGCAAAGAAAATTTGCACCGTGAGATACTTCAACTCCACTGATTGCAGGGCTTCAAAATGGTGGGAATGAAAAACTTCAGTATAAGCTGTAAATCAATGGAATGATCTAAAATGCTGCAATGATGAGGATGAGAAATAAATTATCTGGAAATCTTGCTGCAAACGGATCATTCCTTCAGAATACTTTGAATTCGGTCCATATGACCTGAATTGTTGTTTACTGAAGGCAGAACTCTCTAGACAAATACAAAGATCAAGCTGAAAAATCCTGAACCACTTAAATTTCTCCCAAAAGAGTTCCAGCCTTTTGGGTGATCTCGGTGTCCTACGAGGAGAGAAGCGTTGGGACACAGTATGGCTTCTCTCTAAATAAGAGGTTTTCATCCAGTGGCTGCTCCTCCACTAAGGTGGAGTAGCATTGCCCCACTGTTTTTCGCAGTGAAAAAAAGGAAAAATAAAATGATATTAACTCTATGTTATTACCATTTTATATGTTCCTGCTGCGGAGTCTCGGTGGGGTGGGTGGATCTGCTCTGCTCTCAGAGCAGGGGGAGGAGTGGTGGGCACTATGTAAGTATGCATAAATGTTTGACAGGCCCTCTCGGGCTGACCAAACATTCATGCACACTTTGCATGTTCTCCATACAGGCTGCATTACAGCCTGTAGGAGAACATGCCCAGGCCCCCATTCCCTGGCTGAGCACCGCACCATGGCGCTCAGGCCAATCACAACGCTGCATTGCAGCATTGTGATTGGCTATGGGGAGCCTGGGAGTCCGGGTGCTTCCTGCTTCCTGTTTCCACAGAAGACGCGAGGAAGAGGACTGAGAGGATGGAGGAGAGGCGGTGGCCAGCAGGTAAGTGATTTATTTTTATTTTTTTTAGACCTCATTCCCCCTACCGGCCCCACTACTGCTTCCCAGGAGCAGCCGCTACTGCTTTCATTGAGGAGAGATTCTCCAATGACCAGACACCAATAACATTCCAGACCAGATCTGGCGGTCGCTCTTTCAGGCGACTGGACCCTGCCCTCTGGAACTCTCTTCCCCTCTACATTCGTAACATCTCTGACCATCAGACCTTCAGACGGCATGTGAAGACATGGCTTTTCCCTCAACCCTAATCTCTTCTCCGCCTCTCTCCGTCTTGCTCAGCGCTGGGACGCCTCATTGCCGAGGCAGCCATGCGCTCTACAAGTATTCTAATCTAATCTAATCTAATCTAACATAGGCTTATTCTGCTAGTGTCAATGAATTGTATCTGGTCCCATCTACAGGCTAACATGCATTAGGGTCACTGAAGACTCTGCTCACACCAACTGCTGATTTTTTTCTTCCAGGGAACAACACTTTCAGAACTCATAAAATCTGGTAAAATGCAATTGAACATTTAGTATCTGTCTTGTGGTAGCCATAATAGAATGATTATGTCCTTTACGGAGATAAAGACAAGAATTGCAATTATAAAATCCTGAGGACTCAACAAAAGCATGCAGTAAACAAACAGCCCACAGATGCATTTTGGCTAGAGAAACAACATACACACACGGTTGCCATTCAAACTGTAACTCACAGACAGTGCCTCACCTGAAAAATCTTGTAAATGCAGACAAGATACGTCTGAGCCAGCAGCCTGGTTATCTGGTAGGTGTGTCCTGGTGAGTGAAAAACATTGCTTCAATAAATATCAGGTTGTGGGATGGTTTTAGATGTGATTTTACCCATTGATATGAAAATTGTGGTGTTCACTCTCTGTCCAAAACTTTCAATTTTCTGCCTGGAAAGGGTCCATGAAGATGTTGATTGTCTCTGTATGGGTAGACAGAAAAACTCAGTAGGACTCCAATCTTATACTGATCTTCACTTATCACAAACCAGAGGTATCTCTAGTTACAGTATCATATGCAGATATGAAAATACACATCTATGTTATCCATGGATCCATGGATCAACAGTAATACTTACCTCCATCTTTGCTTCATGGTTTCATATCTCTTAATTTCTTAAAGTCAAGAACCAGGGAATTATTACATAGACTCCCTGTGACAAGATCTGGCATTATGACATACTCGGACTGGACATGTTGACTCTTCTGCATAACAGCCATCTTTCTTACTAAATCCTGAGGGGAGGTTATTAATTTGGTGTGGCTGTCTGGGGCTAAGGATGAACATTCAGTAGAACTGATCCTTTTTATCATCTCTGTTGCTTGGATATGAATTTACATTAAAGAATTGAAAAGACAAGAGATGTTTGGCAAAACAGGAACACATTGGTTTAATTAAACGCAGCAGCTGGGAGAGTCTCGTCAGAATGCGTCTGAGGAAAGTCTCTCTGTGTACAAAGTTTTGGCTGGTTTTATACACATCTTGTGAAGTACCATAAAATGATTTCTGCATTCTTAAAAGGCATTACAGTTGTAAATTAAAAGGCCTGGGCATCTGATAAGTACACAGATGGCTCTCAACCTCGGGGAGAGCTAGTGTGGGCCAGTGTGTATGTATCCAGATGTAAGGCATGAGGAACTCATGATCACTACATGTGGTGTGCATGTCATGTCCTGATTGACTGAGTGTTTCTATCTACATGTGGCATCTAGCTTTGTGGTATTATTGGGAGTGTGAGAATTTGGCCAAACATGTTTTATTGGGGCCAATTGCCACAGACCTGTTTGTGCTGCAACTATCTATCTGTGGGATCCATCAATGTATTCCTTCGGTGTGCGTTTATCTTTGGGTTAAGAGAGACCCCACCTGTGACCTGTTATTTGATAGGCGTGGATGCGGGTCGCAGGGCCTGTCTGACCATGTATCTATGACTCAGGGTTGATGGGGAGGTCATCTTGGGTAAATCTGACAGCAATGGTGTGAATTCACTTGAACTCTTAAAAATAATATGGCAGCCATTGGTGTCATTTTTAGTGACATTCTCAATAGCGTGTGTACAGTTGTCATAGAGTACATTAGTTTTTACTGATATTGACACAGTTACGTATTCCTAGATCATGACATACATTGACATCACTTTTACTGGAACAACATTGTTGCTTGTACATGGATTATGGCATACATTGACATTGATACTGCTGTTATCATTGTTGTGGTGCAGGCATAAATTATGACAAACATTGACATTGTATTTATTAGCATTGACATTGTCATATAGGCACAGATTATGGCATACGTTGGCATTGCATTTATTGGTATTGGCATTGTCAGGCCTGCACACATCATGGTACTCATTGACATCGTATTTACCCATTCCAACATCTCCAGTACTGAAGCACCTGAAGTAGACTCATAGCAAGGCATCTTGGAGGAACCAGAAACCAATTCAATCATCTGTATTTCGATCATAAAAACCATAAAAGTACATATTACAGCAAACACAATACAAATTTACATTCAATGTATAAAAATCCCACTTAAAAAGACATAAAATAGTTCAAATCAGTAATACATCTAAGTAAAATATAATGCCTTGTACATCACATATTAAGCATAGGCAGATTCATCTTGTTCTGAGTCAGGAAGGGCACCCGTCTGATTGTTTTCACACAGTTGGTTACAATTAATTGGACTCGTCTAATATGGGATCCTAGTGTCAATGCCTTGGTATCTGGTTTTCATATTAGTCAGGGCATCCAGCTAGTGACTATGGTCACTCATGGTCATAATACAATTATTCATATAAACCTTTTCCCTACACTCCAGATGGCAAACAAATACCTTGAGACAGCAAAATCTATTGGCTGATGGGTATCATATTTTAAAATTCTAATAGTTATTTAGCAGCTCAAAGTCCCTACAGATCTGCGCTAACCATTTGGCCCTAGGTTGGACTAATAAAAAGGGCATGTGCCTCAGTCTCTTCTGTTGCACCACAAGATGGGCACTTCTGAGTTGAGTCCCCTTGCCAATTGTTAGTAAAAGAGCGCAAGGGAAGGGATCCATGTCTAAACTGTATGTAGAGTTTTCTGGCCATTACTGGCTGGATCACTTCGAGAAAAGCCTCAGGGCTGTAAACATCTTTAATCTCAATTAATCTTTCTGTCAGAATGGCCAATGTTGTATCTGTCAGCATAGAGGAGAGTTTGTACCTCTTGTACTGATTCACAAGTTCCTTCCTCAATATTAGAAGGCACATGCCTGCAGGGTCACACCATAGGGCCTCTAAGCCAATTCTGGTCAGTGTATCCCCAAAATAAGAAAGCCATGGTATTCCTTCAGCCCCAGGTAGTTCTATAATCTCTTCCAAAGCAAGTCTTTATGAATTCAGCTCTGGGGTGACCCAAATTCTCTTCCAAAAGAGATATGATGTGATCCGGATTCCTACATCAAGGTGAAGCGGGACTAGCGGAGTGCTAAGGGGAAGACTCGCTAGCTGTCTAATAAATGTGTTTTCCGCCAGGACTATGTCTTTCACAGATTTATGCCCCCATAGCTCTGCCCCGTAAGTGATGACCCTAAGGCTTGGGTTTTATAGATCTTAATCGAGGGACTTATGGGTTTGAAAAAGCAGGCCCTGTGCACCCTAGCAAGATCACCTGCAGGTTTGAGCCTCTGTTTGCCAATATGGAAAGACCAATACATATGCTTTTTAAAAGTAAGCCCTAGATAAACAAAGGTGGAAACCCTCCCTGGGGGTTCCATTCAGAGAGGGATTAGGCCATGTGGAATGCGAGGGATTAAACACGATACATTTTGTCTTAGCAACATTTATTTCTAGTCCGTTCAACTTACAAAATGAGCTGAACCCATCTAAAATCCTTTGCAAACCCATTGGAGATCTAGATAAAAAAAGGGTATCATTGGCAAACATCACTGCTGGAACTTTGGTCGAGGTAATCTTGGGAACTTCATTGTTTCTGACCCCAATTAGTAAGTCCACCAAGCCATTTATATGGAGACAAAATAAGGTGAGAGCCAGCACACAACCCTGGCGTACTCCCCTGCTCACAGGGAATGGTTCTGAAAGCTCTCCCAATTTCCCACAGCGAACTTGCTCAAAGTTCTGCTCGTGTAGTCTTCTGCTGATATGAAAGAGATAGAAAGGAACCCCCATGTCAATCATTACAGACCAAAGTTTGCCTCTCGGAACTAAGTCAAAAGCTGACTTTAAGCCTACGAATGTTAGATAGAGGCTACCACCCTCCAGTAAAACTGTTTTCCAGTATAGGAGTTGGAGCCTGACGACCTGGTCAATGGTAGAGGTTTGCTTCCTAAAACCAACTTGTGGTGGTCTAAGTACACTATAATCCTCCATCCATTCATGGAGTTGTTCCAAAACTACCCTTGAAAAGACTTTTTACATCACATCAATCAAGCTGATGGGTCTATTCTCTGGCAACAGATGAGAACCTTTTTTATAAACAGGAATTGTTTCTGCACCAGCCCAGGATTGTAGAATGGGAATTCCACCCATTAGGATGTTAACTATTGCCCACATATAAGGGCTCCAGACATATGGTTCAGAGAGATAAAGGTCCCCAGGTATTTTGTCAATGCAAGGTGCCTTAAGGGCGCTATTTTGCGAATGGCACTGCAGACTTCTGGGAGAGTTATCAAAGGAAAATCCTTCAGGTCATGTCCAAAGAATCCATTATTAGGGTGTCCTGTAGTAGTGTTCACCCGTTCCTTCTGTTCCTCCTGACCTTTCTGGGCATCATGTAGGGACCAAAAGTGCCCATTCCACATTTCAGCCGCAATATTAGGCTCAATATTGGACCTGCCCTCCTTGTTCCCAAAGGCCACTATGTTCCAGAAGGCCCTTGAGTCTTTTTGTTTTAGGGCCAGGAGGAAAGAGTCCCATTTGACCTGATCCCATTCTTTCTTGGCCAGTTTGATGATATTACTGTGTGTGGCTCTTGCACATTGGATCCGAGCGCTATCCTTGGCTTTTATTGCTAGTATTAGGGATGTTTTAGCATTCCTAAATTGTCTATTGTACTATGTGGGGATATTTCGCCTGTCAATCAATCAATCAATCAAAGACATTTGTACAGCGCACAGCTACCTCGGCTGAGGCGTCCTGGAGCTCACAGCTGGCTGAAGAATAGACTCGGCCAACACTATCTAAGCTTTATTGAAGAACCATGTTTTAAAATCTTTTCTGAAGCTCTGTTCAGACTCGGCCATGCGAACATGAATGGGGAGGGAGTTCCAAAGCTTAGCGTCTGTACTGAAAACGACCTACCACCACGTCGAACCTTGGCAAACCTTGGAATGTGGAGGAGACGCAGGTGGTTAGATCTCAGTGCTCTCTCCTGGTGGTACAGGCTAATCCTATTACTGAGATATTTTGGTCCTCTGCCCATTAAGGCTCTGAACACCAATGTCAGGGCTTTGAACTCAACCCTCTTAGAAACCGGAAGCCAGTGGAGCTGCCTTAAATCAGGGGAGATGTGATGCGAAAGGGGACCTCAGTTTTGGCCGCATTTAGTTTCAAAAAGTTGCTGTTCATCCATTTTGAGATATCCTTTAGACGCTCTGTGAAATTAAGAAAAGCTGCTTCTGAATGTTCTCTAAATGAAAACATAAGCTCAGTGTTTTATCTTCATATGAGACAACCTTTACTCCCCAGGATTTGATGAGGGTGGCCAAAGGGGACATATATAGATTGAAAAGCAGCAGGCTGAGAGCAGAACACTATGGCACCCCACAGACCAACGGTTTTGGAGAAGATGAAAAAGGGCCAAGGAAAACCCTGTTTGAATCGGTCTTCTACCGTGTCGAATGCTGCCGACAGATCGAGCATCACTACCATAGCAGAGGCACTGCCATCCAGCACCTCTCTAACCATTTCAGACACTTCCAGTAGAGCTGTCTCCGTGCTATAGCCTGCACGGAAGCCAGTAGCTTTACAAAGGACGATAGTTGGCAATGAACCAACTTTTCTAAGATTTTCGCCTGTGGCCCCTAGTCTGCACTTCAGCAAAGAACAAATCCTTCATTGTGTCTGTTAGCGCTACATGTTTCTCCACCACTGTCTGAGGAACTGATTTTACCATCAGGTTCTATAAGATTGCTCAGATCTGACATAGACTTGCCCACCTCCTCGTACAGGGTACCAACTGAATTGGGAGACTGCTGCATGGTGGCCCAACAAATTTGTCGTCGTGATGACAAAAGCAGTCTATCATCTAGCGGGCCAGGACACGTTGGTCTGTGACACCCATAATATATTGCCAGATCTAGAGACAAAACAGTGTCCATGAAAATATAATCAGTTTGGGACGAGGACCCTGCCAAATTAAATGTATGCATTCCTTGCCTATCTGATTTTGTTCGCCCATTGCAGGCCCTTATGGAATGTTTCAGAGTAAGAGCATTGATTTGGAAGGCCAATGAGGACCACTTTTTAATGGGGGGAATAGTCAAAACTGGGATGAGCCACAGCCTATCCTCTTCCTCTAAGGTATCATCTTGATCATTGCCCAAAGGCTCAAATTGGCAGTTGAAATCACTCCCATGACCTTAAAGGTGCTCCTTGGGATAGAAGACAAGAGAGAGTGGATAATTGCTGGACTATTCCTGCCCTGAAATCATGGGTTTTGAATAGATATTAACCAAGGCTATGACCACTACAGGGGTAAAATTCAACACAATGCACAGTATGTTATCCCACCCCGTTTCAACCTCCTTGGCCATACAGCCCAAATGAGTCACAACCCATATAATTAGGCCCCCAGATGGTCTGTCCCTCCCACCTGTGGTGGCCAGCTTTGTAAATGATGCAAAGTCCAGGCGCAGTGGTTACTCCTTAGTCTAGGTTTCCTGGAATAACACTACATCATATTGGCCTATAAAAGACCCCCAATCACTGTAGTCCAGCTTGCTTTTCAGACCTGCAGTGTTCCAGGATGCCACGTGATTACTTTCGATATTTCTCCAGCATTTGGGTAGTCTTGCAAAAATCCTCTTCCAATAAATACTCGTGGGTTTGCCCCTTTGAGTCCATATAGGTTTCAATACACCCAGTTTCTTCTACTCCCTGTTCCCCCCTCCTCCTTGTTGATGACTTCTGCCCCCCTGTAGACATAGATGAGAGGAATCTGGGAGTGGATGATATGGATCTGTGTCTTCTTGGCAGCTGTTGCTATTCCTTTCCCTACCCTCTGATGAAACCAATCGTGCTCCCTCCGCTGTTCTTTTCTGCTCAACACCATCACAGGGAGGTAGCCTGCTAGAAGATGTCAAATGCGATTTAGGAGTAGAAGATAGGGTGCTGCTGTTATCATTATCCCTAGTTCCAATGGTCTGGCACCCTCCGTCAGTTACAGTTGGAATCTTTGTCTCAATAGTCCCTGTGAGTCAAACCACCCCGTCAAGCACCTCAAATCTATTGGCTACTGGAATTGCATAAAAGTGGGGGCCATGCGCCTGATGGAAGTGACAGCCCAGGTTGGGGGTGGAGTGTGTTAAATGCAGGGGGAGCTGTTGCTATTCACACAAGGATGGTTTGTAGAAGTAGCCAAGAGGAAGGGTCAGTAAGGCCAAACTCTCCTGCTGGCTTGAAGTACTCGCCCCCCGCAGCTCGGTTCCTCTGAATTTCTGGCCAGCAGGCTGCACTCTCTTTGGCATAGAGAATAATTCTTTTCTCCAGGGAAGAACAATTCTTGGTTTGAACTTCATGACCATTTGGTTTAGCCTGCTGTTTCCTGTGCAACAAAGAGTATCTATGCGAGAACTGATGATAGGGAGACATTAAAAAAAATGATAGGGCACAATCCTCAAATGCAAACCCTCCAGCAGTTATTTTCCTTGAATATCTGATCAATTGTGTACTTGCGTAAAAACTCCAAAAAGCATGATACCTGATCTCTTGAGCACTGAGAAGAACATAACAAGGCTGTTTTCCTTTGAGCCATCTCAGCATGCCTGAACATAGTATTAAGGAAAATTCTGACAGGTCCCCTGGCTTATGATGCAAGAGAAAGTGGTCTTGATGCTTACACAGTGTTCAATATGGCCTATTCAATGTCCGAATTTCCGGATATCAGCTCAAGACAAATTTGCATACAATTAACCTAAATGGAATTTAATTTCAGAGACATTTGTTATCCTAAATATATGGTATGGATCTGATTTTACATTCAGTTTCTGAGAACCACCCGCATCTAATGCCAGATCAGGTAGATATAGCATCTGCTTTCCAGTACAGCTTTACATTTTGGACATTTATCTGTGGCATGAACAGCTCACATATATCCTTCACCTAGATAATGCTCACCTGTACTCTTACAGTGAACAATTCTCCAAAATAGAAAGTCTTTCTGTGAGACTTCTAAGCAGGAGCTGAATCTGCATGGTTTCTAGAATACTTCCATGTCCATCAAAGAGAACAGGATAGAACTTTAACATAAACCTAGCAATGGAGATTTTCACTATGCTCAATGGGATTAATACCTCATTCCCACAAGACAGCCAACATATTATCAACCAGTTTTGAGAACCCAGGCACACATCAAAAGAGGCAATAGCTCAAGCCCTTCTTAGAAACGCATCTCTAGGAGAGAGGGAAAAATTCAAGAAGAAGCTGGGTGATGCTGATCTTTTTATTGATTTTATTAGGAGGTCGCCAGCACCAGGATGTCCAGCTTTTCGAGTGAGGTTTTTGTCATGGAGGTGATTTTTATGTCATTCGTACGATCTGGTACATGATATAGAAAACCGTTTTGTAGTCACAAACCCTGCAATCTGCAAAATCAGAGGGTTTGCAATTGCAAAAGGGATTATACTAGTTACTGAACCCTTTTCACAAGTTAGAAAAGTATTTCAAACTTATGAAAATGGTTATGTGACTCATTACAATCACAAATACGAGGCGGTATGAAACTGGTATCAATGCTTTTTAGCCCAATAGCAGTCAGAAGACAGTAATCAGATACGGATGTTCAAGTACATGTGGCATCTGATTTACAAAAGGAGAGCTTCCCCTTTAGGAATTGTGCTGGATTGCTTCATGGAGAGCTGGCAGTGGTACAGGGTCCACTGCATGCTCACCCTACTGTGTTTCCAAATGGGAAACATTTGATATAAAAGCAGCACCAGTCTCTTTAAAGGATACGGGTTGATTAAAAATGTTTCCAATTTAAGAAAGCTAAATTAGACATAGAGATTGTCAGAACCATGCTCAGAGTGCCACAGGGAGAGCAGGAGTTACTGAGCCCAAATGTAGGAGCTGAAGACTTCTTCCTGATGTCCCAGGGCCCGACCTACTATGGGGCTGACCAAAGGCTCACAACTCAAACTACACAATAGAAGCAGCAATAAATGATTGTCCAGTCAAACACTTGCTTTTATGAAAAAAGGAGTTTTTATATACAACCACAAAGTAAAATACAATGTTCACAAACAACCCACACAGTCCCCTGAGGTAAGGGCTCTAGTATTTCATATGTGGGTCCCTGAGTCCGTCTCCCTTCCAGCTAACAGTAGTGGTTATTACCTATTCACACTAGAAGACATTCAGATTAAGCCCCATTAGTAGTCTCAGGAGCCCCACTCTCACTCTCGATTAAAGCCAAAAGTGTTCGAGGGCCACAGAGCTATCTGACAAGCAAGGTTTCCCAGGGCTGCCTAGCCCAAAAATCAGTCTTATCTGCACAACCATGATCCTAAAAAGCAGAGTATCTGAGCACGCCTCTCTCAGGGGCGCTGAAGCTTCTGCCTCAGGTAAGTCTTTCTCAATTGGCCCGGGAGGACTGAGGTTGGGTGTCCTCGAGTACCTCACATGTGGTCCTGCAGTGGCTGGGGAGCTCTTGGTGCTCCTCTGATATTTGGTAAGTTCCTTGTTTTCCTTCTCATGGATAGGGAGGGTGTGACAATCTTGGTGCTGATCCTCAGTCATGGCTTGGACTGACTCAGGTTACCATGGTGGCCTCCTTCCTGCGTCGATGGTCTTGGCCAGTGAGACCACACTGCTTGCTTGGTCCCGTTGGCCCCCCGGCAGATGGGGTCACTGTTCCAACTCTGTGCATGGGCTATGGCCCGATCTGCACAGCAGCAAACTTCGCAGTGGCCCCACTTGTCATACACGGTTGTTGATTTGATAACGCACATGGGGTATGGCCTGATCAGCTCAGCAGCAATCATCATGGCATTCACACCTGGCATACGGGCCGCCAACTTTATACAGCACGTCAGCGATCTTCACTGCGGCCCTACCTGGTATACGGTGTCACCGACTTGATACCACACTTGGGCTACGGCCTGATTGGCATGGCAGAAATATTCATGGCGGCCCACCTGACATACGGGGTCACCAACTTAGGACTGCATACGGGTGATGACCCATTCGGTGCAGCAACAGTCATGTCTCACTTCACAGTGGCCCTCCTCTGGCATACAGGGGTTGATGGCTTTTACCTGCATACATGCAATGACCCGATCTGTGCAATAGCCAACTCCTCACACTTTGATATGGGGAATCACTCACCAGGATCCCTCCACTGGACCTAGTTCCCTCCAATGCTCTTGTCTCCCTCACACGGCACACTGGCCTTGGCAAGCAGGAATGCCCTAGTGCTCCTGGCTCCAAGGGCAGATGGCCTTGGATTCCCTGGGTGATGTCCCCTCACCCAGCTGGGAGACTAGCATTCCCCAGTCCTGATCACAAGAAGAGTTCTTGCAAAGCTTGTTCTCCTCGCAGAGCCCAACAAGCTGCTTGAGAGATGACAATTTTTGGGGTCTCAAGCTCCCCTTTGCACAGCTCATTTCAAGATATCAAATGTGATTTAGAGTCTGAGTGTTTGAAGTTTATGTTGGGGGTCTGCTTCCTTTTGAAGTGCACTCTCCTTCCGCCTGAAAGCAGTTTGTCACAGCAGGAGTGACTCCAAATCTGATAGCCCCACAACCCAGGCTATGGTAGTGACAGAGGTTCACACCTGGATGTCAGCCACAGCGAAACTGTTACCCCAGGGCCTCAGCCCTACTCGTTATGATTTTATTTTATCAGCCCCATCTCCTTCCTGAGATGTACCCAAGCCCCTTCCCAATGACATCCCTGTGAATCAAAGAGCACTTTTGAAATTAACGTAGAGCCTGGCTCTCCCTTCCTCTAGTGTGTCTCACCCAGCATACAGGAATGCAGCAATACACAAATCTATCTGGGGGATTCCCTACCTCCTCTCCTCATGTTCTTCTAGTCAGCCCTAGGTGTCAGGTTTACTCATGTTTCCGCAGGAACGCCATGCAAATGATGAAAAGGTCCTCAACCTCCCCATGTCACCTACTGTACCCAACTGAGTCAAAGTATCAATAGTAACTTGGGGAAGAAGTGAGAAAACAAGGAGGAAAATGGTCCCACGACGCACCCCAATCTGGGACAGAGCCAGTCGGACAAGAGAAGTCTCTGTTGTTTTTCCCTTCTTCCATGTTTTCTGGTACTTGATGTAAATGAAAGGGTGTTGTATGTCTAAAAACATGTAGTGACTGACTAGATATATTTCAGCATAAGGTTCTCTGTGACGCTATATAATGCACTGTACGACATCCACCTTAGCTTTAGGTAGGCTAAACTATATTCCTTAATCTTTCAGGAATCTACAGGACTATATATAAAAAACCAGCAAAAAAAAGTGGACCTCCACAAACTCAGAGCCCATGTCAGATAAGTAGAAAGATTTGAGAAATGATAGTTAGTATAATCAGCGCTAAAGCGCTGTTACCGTAAACAAATTTATGCAGCTTTCTTCTGCTTTGTATTTTAGGTTTCAGGTATGGACTTCACTGGAGCCTGCCGCCAACTCAAATAGGGACCAGGAGAAGAAGTGCGGGGCCAGGAGAGGGAACGAGGTATTGACTTCACTGGAGCCGGCAGCCAACTCAAACAGGGACCCGGAGAAGAAGAGCGGAGCCAGGAAATGGAACGCCGATCTGACGAGAAGGATGCCGACGTCGAGTGACGACGACCCGGAAGTGCGGGTAATGCGGAAGCGAAACTACTCTCTTTCCCGAAGCAGGAATGTGAAGCGTCCCCGCCCGGGATCTACGAGTATTCAGGCTCTCCGGCCGGCTCCCGCGCATGCGCGTCAGCGGGAGCCGGCCATATTTGTACTTTGCCGGTCGTACGTGATTGGCAACTCTGACAGTACACCCCCCCCAATAATCCCCCCACCGGCCTGGGTTTCTCAGGATGTCTTCTGTGAAACAGACGCAGAAGAAGAGGGGCGTGCACATGACTAGCTGGTTCCCAGGTACGCTCTTCAATTACATATCCTTTCCAGTGTACTAGATACTGTAGTTTACGTCTCACCCTTCTCGGGCCAATTATAGCCTCAACTTCGTATTCAAGTTCATTGTCTACAATCACAGGGGCTGGAGTGTCAGGGATAAGCGAGCCTGGTTCTACAGGTTTCAGAAGAGAGACGTGAAACACTGGATGTATTTTTAATGCAGCAGGGAGGTTTAATTTCATAACGACTGGATTTATAACCTTACATATCTTGTAAGGACCGATATATCGAGGTTTGAATTTACAAAACCCTTTCAAGGCAAGGTTCTTAGTTAATGGCCACACTTCATTCCCTAGGGTATACATAGGCTCCGAGCGTCTATGGAGATCCGCCTTTTCCTTATAACTTGCTTTAGCCTTTTCTAAATTAACTGTTGCTGTCTTGTGTAGTTCTTGTAGGTTCTTTACAAAATCAAGAGCTGCAGGAGCAGGACAGGAGGAAGAAAGCGGGGATAGCATAGTTCGTGGGTGAAAACCATAAGTACATTAGAAAGGAGAGTAATCAGTAGAGGAGTGGCAACTATTGTTGTAGGAAAATTCAGCTACCCATGCAAGTGTATCCCAGTCTGATGAGGAGTGTAAGAACTGACATCGTATATACTGCTCAAAACACTGATTTACTCTCTCGGTTTGGCCATCCGTCTGAGGGTGATGGCTAGAGGACAGTCTTACATCTATTTGTAATAAGGCTCCCATCCCCCTCCAGAATTCGGAAATAAATTGAGCACCCCTATCAGATATGAGAACAGAGGGAAGGCCATGTATGCATACAATGTGTTGAACAAACAGAGAAGCCAATATCTTAGAAGTTGGGATTGCCTTCAACGGAATAAAGAGGGCCATCTTGGTTAATAAATCGACCACAACAAGAAGAGTAGTGTTTCCCTGAGCGGTCTTTGGTAGTTCCACAATAAAATCCATAGACACTGTATGCCAGGGGCTAGGTGGAGTGGGCAACAGCCTTAATAATCCTGCAGGGGCCTGATGAGAAGCCTTCCCTTGTGCACACACATGGCAGGTTTGAATGTATTTTCTGACATCACTCCCCATACCGGGCCACCAAAAGTTTCTTTTGAGTTTTTCTATAGTTTTCTTATACCCAGGATGTCCAGAAAGAATATGGGTGTGACACCACTCTAATGCTTGTTGCTGGAGGTTATGAGTAGGAAGCACCAATCCCCCTTGGACATAAACTAAATCCTGTGTTTTAGTGACATCATGAGTTTGAACTACTTCTTTCATTTCTACAGATCCTTGTGCATCTTTAACTGCTTTCAGGAACTCATCTTCAGAACAAATAGCACTGATTATTCGCTCCCTATCTATTATAGAAGGGGGCTCACTCTGAGGTTCTTCAGGTTCATAACCTAAACGGGACAGGGCGTCTGCTTTCCCGTTTTTCTTTCCTGTCCTGAATTGTATAATGAAGTCGTAATCACTGAAGAACTGCGTCCAACGCAGTTGGCGCATGGACAAAGCTCTGGCTGATTTGAGAAACTGCAAATTACAGTGATCTGTAAGGACCGTTATTCTATGGTTAGCTCCTAAAAGATATTGCCTCCACTCCTCAAAAACCTTCTTTATAGCTAGCAGTTCCTTGTCTCCTATAGCATAATTCAATTCAGCAGGTATTCATTTGTGTGAGTAATATGCTACAGGAAGAAGGCATCCTGTGTTTGGGTCTACCTGAGACAGAACCCCTCCTACAGCCATTTGTGAGGCGTCAGCCTCAACCACAAAAGGCCGAGAAGGATCAGGATGTCTCAGTATGGGTGCTTTTGTGAATGCTTCCTTCAATTTACAAAAAGCTTCCTAGGCAACCGGTGTCCACTGAAACTTAACCCCTTTTTCAGGAGTTTGGTAATGGGGGAGGCTAGGTCAGAGAAGTTACTAATAAAACATCTGTAAAAGTTGACAAAGCCAAGAAAACTCTGAATGTCTCTAACATTCTTTGGTGCCTGCCAACGTGTGATGGCTTCAACTTTCTGTGGGTCATTACTGATTCCTTGGGGAGATGCAGTGAACCCAAGGAAGCATACATGAGAGGTATGTAACTGACACTTCTCTAGCTTGCAGTATAGATGATTGTCTCGCAGGCGCTCGAGGACCCTCCTAACATGGATCTTATGCTCTTGTATCGATGAAGAATAAATCAAAATACCATCAATATAAGCAATAACAATGAGGTCCAACATATCCTTTAGTACTTCGTTGAGAAAGAACTGAAAAGCTGATGGGGCATTACATAATCCGAAAGGCATTACTAAATGTTCGTATAGACCAAACTTGGTACAGAAAGCATTCTTCCACTCATCCCCCTTCTTGATTCTCACCAAATGGTAGGCTCCTTCCAAATCCAGCTTGGTGAATATTTGGCGTTCTTTATTTGATCAAGGAGGGAGGGTATAAGTGGTAGGGCGTACCGGTTCTTAATCGTAACATCATTGAGTGCTCTATAGTCTTTACAACACCCAAGTCCCCCTTCTCGTTTAGGTATAAAAAAGAGAGTTGAGGAGGCTGGTGATCTGGAAGGGCAGATAAATCTGATCCTAAGCATTTCATCTAAGTAATCTCACAGATACACATTTTGCTTCTCTGTCAAAGCATAGATCCTGCTACAGGGTACGCGAGCACCAGGCAACAAATCAATTCTGCAGTCATAGGGCCTGTGGGGTGGAAGGCTGGTGGCCTTTTCTGTATCAAAAACATCTATCAGGTCGTGATAAATGATGGATAAATCAGAGAATTCGGAACTGGTAATTACTGCTGCCTTCTCCGAACTGTTCGTATTGTGAAAATCATGTTCTTTACAATTATCAGGACTAAAAGCTAATGTCATCTTTTTCCAATTAATAAGGGGACTGTGCTGGCACAACCAAGGCAGCCCTACTATGGCAGGAAACTGAGGAGACTGAATAAGATCAAATGCAAAGGTCTCTTGATGTTTCTCCTCAATAACCAATGTTAAATCACTAGTTGCACGTGTAATTGGACCAGACTTAAGATTACTACCATCAATGGTTGTGACTTCCTCCCAAGAGGTTTTGGATACTAGAGGAATGTTATTACTGTGTGCCCAACGTAAGTCCATAAAATTACCAGTGGCACCGGAATCCACCATTATTTGAATATTCATAACCTGTTGTCCCCATATTAAGCGAGAGGCTAGGAAGAAATGACGAGGGGAAGACAAGACTGCTTCGGTCTGCGAGACAATCAACCCTGAACTACCCGAAGCCTTTGTCTCATGAGACTTGGGGCTCACTAGTTTTCCGGAGGTCTTTTCTGCTTTGGCTTCACAGAGCATTCTCTAAGGAAATGGCCCAGTTTTCCACAATACAGACACAATTTTTTGCCACACCTTCTCTGCCTTTCTTTTTCGCTGAGGGGCCCCCCTAATACTTCCAATCTGCATAGGTTCTGGTTCTTCTATTGGATTTTCTAGATCAGGTTTTTTCTCTTTATAGGTAAAGACACGGCCTTCGGACCGCCCTCTTTCTCTTTTCCTTTCACTGATTCTGTGATCTAATTTGACCACCAGATCTATAAGGGCAGTGCAAGACTCAGGAGGATCAACTACTTGTGCTAAGAGATCTTTCAATTCATCTCTTAACGCTCTGTAGTACAGGGCACTACGTTTTTCCTCAGGCCACCCAGCCTCTGCTACCAATCTATTAAAGGTAGAAATGTAGGTTGTTACGTCCTTTGTTCCCTGTTTCAGATTTAAAAGCTCAGTATCTACTGACTGCATGAAAGAATGCCTATCGAACAATTTCTTAAGTTCTCCCTTGAAAGCGGTGTAATTATGCAGCAATGGGTCATTTCTTTCTATGAGGGGTATGGACCATTTGGCTGCAGACCCCCCCAAATATGATATGACAAATGCTACCTTAGCTTGATCATTCGGAAAGCATGCAGCTTTACACATAAATTGGAGCTGGCACTGACTAATAAAAGCAGCAAACTTGGTGGGGTCCCCCATAAAACATTCAGGGGGGCCAATGGAATGGACTGAGGTGTAGTTACTTGTATAACAGGAATATTAGCACCGGGAGGCTGAGAGGAAGGTGAAAACTGGACCCCAGTGCCCCCTGCCATGTTGCCTATACTAGATTCAGTCCACATGCCCCTTTGGAGGAAATCCACTTGTGCAGACAAAGCTTGGGTTTCTTTCTGACGATTACCCAACATGTGGGTTAAGTCTGTAAGCGTAACCGGACTCATTTCCATAATGTTCGGGCGGAAATTAATTAGATTTTATATGGCTCGCGTTCTGTCAGGTTTACTCACGTTTCCGCAGTAACGCCATGCAAATGATGAAAAGGTCCTTAACCTCCCCATGTCACCTACTGTACCCAACTGAGTCAAAGTACCAATAGTAACTCAGGGAAGAAGGGAGAAAACATGGATGAAAATGGTCCCACATCGCACCCCACTCTGGGACAGAACCAGTCGGCCAAGAGAAGTCTCTGTTTTTTTCCCCTTCTTCCATGTTTTTGGGTACCTGATGTAAACGAAATGGTGTTGTATGTCTAAAAACATGTAGTGACTGACTAGATATATTCTGGCATAAGGCTCTCTGTGATGCTATATAATGCACTTTACGACATCCACCTTAGCTTTAGGTAGACTAAACTATAATCCTTAATCTTTCAGAAATCTACAGGACTATTTATAAAAAACCAGCAACAAAAAGCGGACCTCCACAAACTCGGAGACATGTCAGATAAATAGAAAAATGAGAGAAATGATAGTATAATCAGCGCTAAAGCTCTATTACCGTAAACGAATTTATGCAGCTTTCTTCAGCTTTGTATTTTAGGTTCCAGCTATGGACTTCACTGGAGCCTGCCGCCAACTCAAATAGGGACCAGGAGAAGAAGTGCGGGGCCAGGAGAGGGAACGAGGTATTGACTTCACTGGAGCCTGCAGCCAACTCAAACAGGGACCCGGAGCAGAAGAGCGGAGCCAGGAAAAGGAACACCGATCCGACGAGAAGGACGCCGATGCCAATGACCCGGAAGTGCGGGTAAGATGCGGAAGCAAAACTACTCTCTTTCCCGAAGCAGGAACGGGAAACGTCCCCGCCCGGGATCTACGAGTATTTAGGCTCCCCGGACGGCTTACACGCATGCGTGTCAAGCGGGAGCTGGCCATATTTGTAGTTCGCAGGTCGTACGGGTTCGGAAACTCTGACACTAAGTCTCCCAAAATGGGACCCAGAATCGTCCATGTACTGTATCATTCACAGGCACACATACACCCATTGCAATCATATAAGTGGCACACAGTGCATAGCACTACATCCTTTATTTATTGCACCATTCACAGGTACACATAACCCAGCACATACATATAATATACATGCAATACACATCACTGGATTGTCCCTGTATTGTACCATTCACAGGCACACAGACACCCAGCACTTGTATACCACACAAGCACTGCTCAGCACTACACACCAAACCATTCCAAACAGTAGGAGAACTTTAAATAAGAGAGCCTGTAGACCTCACTCTAGCGACACAGGTAAAAAGGACCTGTTCATTCTTACTGATCGCTACACGGTATGCAGCCACCACTCTGCTCGTGCTGCTTAACTCCTGGCAAAGGCAGTAGGCTTTCACCACCATGAGGGTGGCACTTAGGGCGCCCCTCCTGGACCAAAAAGATTGCAATCCATATGAGAGGCCTATGTCATGGTGCACACACATGATCCATGTTCACCCATGACAGCAAAAATCAGCAGCGTTAGGGATCCACACATCAGTGCAGTTGTGCCACTTAGGGCAGGGGTGCATGTCTATCACTATGCAAAGGCCTTTTCCGTCCCAACTGTGGTCTGTTGTCCCTTGCAGGCCACCATACCTGAATTTGCAGTAATTCACAAGGGCTCACAAAATGAGACCTGCCTGATTAATACTCATTAGGCAGGTCGCTTTGCAATTCCCTGTGTAAGAGAAATTTGCAATCTGTCTTATTATTACGTAGGCTGCATTTCCAAACCACTCAGTGCGCAATTTACACATCCTGGCTTGCAAACAGGGACAGTAAATCATGCCCCGGGGAGGAAAAAGAACCCACAAAAGAATACATTGCATACAGAAACTTAAATGCAAACGCTAATTTGGCTGCCTATTATACGCAATTTAAATAATTAAGAAATTAACAACTTTTAATTTAATTCGCTTGATTTGCTGTAGTTTTAGATTATAGTATTTATTAATGAGAACAGACCGACTAGACAGAGACACTAGAAAGAAATATATAATCTTGCATGGTATACATTATAGTGACTTTCTTGTGTAGTTTCGCTCGATTAGAAACTTTATTAAATTGTATTTTGAAGTATTGGTCTCTATTTACAAAATTGTTTGGGTCTTATTTTGCTTATGACTTCCCGATTCTATACATCAGTGTCCTCTCCCCATCATTTTAGGGAGCAGATGGTTGATTAATACTGTAGCTATAGTAGTGGGCACAAGAAAATACAATGTAATATATTTATAACAAATGAAAGTCATGTGAACAATGGCCACAGGCAATTCATGTAAGTACACTGGAAACTGAAAACTTACATAATAAACAGATGGAAAAAGAAAACAGTACATATGATAAAGTTCAAATTCCAGAGACCTGATGCATCGTAGAGGCTCACCATCAAAGAAAAAATAAATAAATCATAATAAGTTTACAGTATTGTAATTAAAACAATAATTTAATGCAATTGAATGATTGTTGGGTGCAATTTTTTTCAGAAAATGAAGCATATACATAACTACGCAATAGCAGTCAGCATGTTATTGATACGAAGAATGTAAGCAAGATAAATCCCATGTCAGTAGACCGTTAAAATAGTAGTTCTAGGTCAAAATTCTTATCTAGATTATATCCACCCTTGTGAATAAACAGAACATGTTTAAGACCTTTTGCATGGTCCAAGGGCACTTACTGGCACTTGTCTTGCATATTTCAACAATTGGCTTCATCTCTCTCTACATGTCCTCTCCCATGCTTAGTTCCCCTTCTTCTGCACTCTTGGCTGTGTCCATGCTCCATCGCACCAGAGCAGGTGGACATTCTTTTTGGTTCTCTCTTCTATTTTATTTACTCCAGAGTTTAGAGACTCTGCCATTGTGAGTGCAGGGTGAGGAGCATGCTTGTGAGAGTGCAGGGTGCAGCACATTAAAGCCAGATCTATTAGCATTGCCAATGCTTGTTTACTCTGGTTACAGTCTTGAAATTAAAGAAACATGTGTTGGCAGTTAGCTTACAAAATCACCCACTATGTCTTACAAGATGTTAATAGAGGGCCAAGTGAATTTTTAAAAAGTGATTATTCTAAATATCTAAGAATAAAAGACAGCTCATTGAGCAAATGTGCCTCCCTTTTCCAGTCAGGCTGATCAGTGAGAAATACATTTGAAGGTAACTATCTCCTGACCTGTGTAAGAAATGAGAGGATTAAATAAGGATCAGCCATAAAGCGTTTTGGATTGGCTCAAAGATCAAAGAGCATATTGAGAAAGAAATGTTTTAGGTGGATTTTGCAAAAGAAGAAGTCAGCATATTGGAATTTTGAATAATTCTGGTGCCTAATAATACTGCCTTTTTTCAGATGTACTCAATACTCAAGAGTATGAATGTGGTGTTATCTTAGCATTGAGAATTTATGTTCTAGTTATGATATGGGTTTTTATTAGTGTTTCAGATATAATTCTGTCAACTGTCAACTTATGCCCATGATGTTTAGCATCCAGGATATTGTCAGGGAGATAGCTAGTTCGGGACAATCTGTCAGGGACAGTATCAGAGTTCAGAGGAAGGCAACAGGGGAGGAGGGGTGGTTTCTCTATGCAGAGACAAAGGTTTCCCAGACATGGGTCTAAGTATAAACAAGAGAGTACCTGAAGGCAGTGATAAAAGGAGGACTGACACTGAGGACTGAAGCAAGTTGAAACAGGCAGCAAACAGGGAACCCCGAAAGTCTGCAGTGGAAACTATGTAGATAACATGAGTACAAATAACAGGAAGAAGGAGAGAAGGGAAACATTAGACAAATTATCTTAAATGATAACTTGTCTGCTCCTCAGAAGTGATCTCTCTGTGAGGTGAAAAAGATCTCATGAGAACGCAAGGAGCCGATCAATCTCACAGAGCTCTGGGAGACACCTAGCAGTGCTAGGCAGTGCTCTGTTCTCAAGGCCTAGGGCTTGGAGTCAAAGAGGCACCCTTGGAAGCAATGAAAATAAGGATAAACATAAAACGCACAATAAGACCAGAGGAACAGTGGAAGGTACACAGAAACAGGAACTGGGCTCAGGGAATTCTGGACTGGAATTAGGGTCACGGTCAAGGCTGGAATACACAGATATTTGAATACCGGAGATCAGCATGCAAACCAGGACAGGAAAGGAATATGCAGCCAGTACAGGAATACAGAATACAAGACAAGGAATCTGCATACACAAGACAGGTCTGGATGTGAGCAGTCAGGACTAGGAACAAGGCAAACACAAAAAACCAAGAGGTAGGAAGAAGAAGACACAGGCAACAATTATATATAACTAATCAGAAGAGGAATATGGAATCAAACAACAATGAAAACAGAAATTAAAAGGGAAGCCTGGAATGTAGAAGCAGGATCGAACAGAGCACAAGGAGAGTCTGCAGCAAGGTCAGTTGTGAGCCGCTACACTCTGGCTCACCAGGCAGAAGTAGCATGAGGCTCAGGGGAGGAGCACATGAGCAGGGAGAGAGCCAGGTACAAGGAATCAACCAATCAGGCAACCATCAATTCAGGGAAGGCATAACGGAGACTAGGAAAGTGGGAGACCAGGTGTTAGTCCCGTCATCCTTAGGGTAGCCTTCTCCCAACTTTTTGCCTGCTTACCTCCACTTTTTGCTGTATCGTTTTGTTGGCATTAGGACTCTGAGCACTACAGTGGTAAAGTGCATGTGCTTCTCCCCGAAACATAATGAAATTGGTATATACCTGATTGCCATATTTAGTTTACCTATAAGTCCCTTGTAAAGTGATATACCATATACCCAGAGCCTGTAATCTAAAGGCTACTTTTGGGCCTGCAGCAATGATTGTGTCACCCACACAAGTAGCCTTTCAAACCTGTCTCAGCCCTGCCTTTGCAAGGTATGTGTGTGCAGTTTACTGCCACTTCTGTTTGGCATTTACAACCGCTTGCCAAGCCAAGCCATGCCAAGCCTTAAACACCCCTTTTATTACACATAAGTCACCACTAAGGTAGGCCTTAAGTAAAACTATGGGCAGGGCGCTGTGTAAGTAAAAGATAGGACATGTACTTTTAAGTTCTACATGTCCTGGTAGTGACAAACAGCTACATTTGTTTTTCACTACTGTGAGGCCTACTTTTATCATTGGGGATTCCTTAAAACACTTTTAAGCTGTAATTCCTAATTAGAAAGGAGTAGATAAATCATGTTTCATATCTTTGGAATGGCAATGATAAATCTTCTTTAGTGGTAAAGTTGGATATAATATTACCATTTAAGAAATGCCACTTTTAGTAAGCGGACATTTCTCTGCTCTTAACTTAGCTATGCATGTCTGCAGCCTGTCTCTGATACACATCTGGGCTGGTGACAGCTACACCTTGTGCATTCTCCCCAGACAGCCTTTAACACAGGAAGAACTGCCCCGGCTGCCTGATGATCTCTGCCCTGCTGAGGACAAAACTGGACCCATCTCACCTGAGCCCAGAGTGACTCCAAGGGCTTGCTGGCTTGCCTCCTGTTTTCTGAAGTCTAAGGGTCATAAAAGACATCTTGCAACTCTGCTGCTGCTGGACTTTGACCTCTGTGAGTCCTACCCTTGCCTGAGTTTTCCCCTCCAGTCCTGGACCTCAGAAGGGGGTCCTGCAGCTGTTTTGCCACAAAACCAATGCATCGTCACCACTATGCCGATTGGAACTGACGCAGTGCCCTTTGACGCCGATGCATTGCCGATCCAAAGACATCCCTGCGTGGCCCAACAAGGACGCACTGCGATCAGAGATCCCAACTGCGGGGTTCGAGTTCAACACAGTGCCGATCCGAGGTCCTGACCGCGAGGCTTGACCTCGGTGCATCGACCTGACTGCGTGACTCTGAAACTACGCATCATACTCTCGACGACAACTTACCCCAGTCTAGCGCAACCTCAAGTAACCTTTTAGCACTATTGACTTCTAAGCACTATTTTTGGCTTATTCTTTAAAAATTTATAACTCCAGTTCAACTAATTGAATTTTTGTTGTTCTGGTCTTGTTTTATTCATAGAGTGTGTATATATGTGTGTGTGTGTATATGTGTGTATGTGTGTATGTGTGTGTGTGTGTGTCAGTCATAAATATTTTATACATTTCCTCTTAAGATAAGCCTGACTGCTCTGTGCCAAGCTACCAGAGGGCGAGCACAGGTTATCTTTTAGTGTGTATCTAGCTTACCCTGACTAGGATTGTGGTCCCTACTTGGATAGGGTGCTTCCCTCTGCCAACTAGAGACTCAATTTCTAACACCAGGGAAATGAGTAGATGCAAGACAGGGCACATGAATGCCAGGAACGGAGTACAGGTAGAAGACAAGAGAGTGAAAAGTCCAAAATGCAGATATAAAAGGGTCAGAAAGGCCGTGCAATCCAGGAATCTAGAGAGAGAGAATAGATCACAACCAATAGGACAGGGTTTGGAGATAGAAAGACTGGAGGAATTATGATGCACCAGGAAAGTGGTGAGTAGCCTTGACTAGGATGTAATGTTGAGCTGGAAATGCACAGTGTTTTTCATATTTTGGGGTAACAGCTGGACCCCACAGGGCCCTTGTGAGTTCAGGGTGACATAATCCTAACAGATACAGTAAATGCCTAGATTTAGTACTTTACCACTGGTATTACTGCTATGTGTTCTTTATTCGAATCTTTTGTGTTTTTCAGTCTGTGGTCTACTTTTTGGCTTGTGTGTTAGCATAGTTTTGTCTCTAACCATCCTTGACAAGATGATTTTCTTAGGTTTTACTTTATTCAAGCAAGCAATTATAGCCTTTTCAAATATTCTGGCTAATTCTGTGCATCCTGAAAAAGGAGGTTATTACTTGGGAGTGTCCTGAAATATATCAATATCTTTCTCTGGAAAGTGTATCATTGGATAATTTTTGAAAAATTATAACTGTTGTTTGCTATAAATATTGAATTTGTAGTTTCTTCTCTCACTATTATTTGCATGTAAATGTGTACTTTGTAACTAACAAAAATATGTTTTATGTGTTCCACATCAAAGACGAGATCTAATGTGGAGTCTCTTTTATAGCAATGTGGTTGAACTTGAACATAATATTTTGAGAAGTACCTACTTTTATATTGAGACATAAGTAACTTTCAGTTATATATTGAGCACCACTTTAACTTTTGTGATTGTGACTTTACCATTTTTTTGGAGTTAGGGTAGGCCAGGCAAGCAAGAGGACACGAACACTGAGGATGTGAAAGCCACAAGGGGGCTGTATAAAGGAAGGAATGCTGTGGTTAGTACCAATGACAGTGTGGTACCAGAATATTGTTGTCATAATATTATGACATATTATGTCCTAAAACTTGTCTGCTAAAATTTCTACAAATATAATACATAATGTATCCCCTATGGAGCGATATGTTTGTAAATGATGCTTAAAATATGTTATTTATGTCATATGATATTTCTGTATGTGATATTATGACATACAACCAACAATGACAACACTAGTGCTTGTCAGACAGCTCTCTTTTCTAGTCATAGTTAGTGTACGGCTTTGCAGGCATAAGTGTGCAGCCGGAAAAAATAGTTCCTATAATTCTGAGATTTTCGACTGCTCCATGCATACGCGTGAAAACGTTCATGTGCATATGCACTCCTTACGTTTCTGTGCGTCAGTGACACCTACCACAAGCAATGGGCACCTTTCTTAGCTTGCTGGAAACTAATGGCTTTGGGTTGTAAGGTGCTTCCTAGACCGCCCGTTACCTGAGTAGTTGTGGAGCTTGTCTGGTAGGCAATGTCATTGGTCGTCCAGGAGTAAGCGCTGTCTTTTGATGATGCTTTAGACTAGATCATCAGTCAGTACAGCAGCACATCTCCTGTCCTCTTTAATTGCCCTTGGCTTCTGCAGATCCCTTATGCAGACTTGTGAAGTGTTGTTTGAGTACCTAAATGTCTCTTCTGTTAGTGCATCATATGCGGATTCCAGCAATGTTAAAACCCCTCTTAATGGCCAGGCTTCATTGCAATAAAGTAATCCATGGCCGGTTTGTATCGAGGCTATCATGAAGAGTAGTAGGCTTACTAGTTGTTGGCGGTGACTTTGTGGTGTAGGTTGTGCAAGCAATTCTGACGCTTCTTGTAGTACACAGTTGCTATCACCTCTGGCTGCATCAAGGGTCATCTGTGATGTCTCTTGATGTTGAGGTACTTCTTATGGGGTGCACAATGCTCATATTATTTAGGTCGTGTGGGCTTATGTCGTCCTATGTGGTGTACAGAGAATGGTGGGTGTTTTGTAACTGACTTGCCACAATGCCCTGCAGATTGCATATAATGAAATGGCAAGTGCATCTCTGGTGACTCTCATGAACAAATATGAGAATAGCACCGGTGTCTCTCACACCATGTCGTGCAGGATTTATAGATTTGGTGTGATGTGGAGTTTTGTCATGTGATGTAGGTTAATAAAGATGTATTTGGTACAGTAGAAATGTTTTAGACATTACAGGTCCTTGTTCCTGAGAGGTCTCATTTATTAAAACGTCTCCCAAAGGACTCACATGAAGTTGCGTCTGATGCAGTTGTCTGTCTTCGTGCACAGCTCTTCCTCCCATTATTGCTACAGCTCATGGCGCGTAGCTTCCACTCTGTAACTTCTGTGAGCTGGAACTGCAGCCATTTGAGTGCTGCATGTGTTTATAGTTGTGTATTCACTGTACTATCATCAGGATCGTACAAAGGCCCAATGTTCCTGAAGCCCCCAAAGTTCCCTAAAATGGGCTGGTGGCATGTGCCTTACTTTGTAATATCCGGTCACTACACAAGAACGCCTTACACATTCATGACATGCCGGAGGAGGACAGGGGCAACATTTTTTCTTGACAGAAACATGAATGTCTGACAGTTCAGCGCCGGTTACTTCAAGCCACACCTTGATAGAGTGGGGAAAAAGGGGATGGGATTGCTATTATTTACATGCACTCCCTTAACTGTGCCACCTTTGACACAAAGGAGCTTCTTGGGGCAGAAGCTATGGGTTTCTGCATTACTCTCTCGGCAAATAAAGTCTTGGCCGGCATGTTGATTCTAGCTGCATGAATTTGCCCCTGTCTGGCTGGAGGAGTCTGCTCATGCTCTGAGCATGTAAATCTGGGTCACCTGATGACCCTTGCACTCCCCATATTCTTGTCTCTAGTAGGGTGGGCAGAGAACTCCGCTCCGCCAGCGGAGCGGAGTTAGCCAGCCACCCCCGCCCCCTGGCCCGTTCCCTGCTTCTGAACCCAGCCAGGTCGGGTGAGCCTGCCCTGGCCCCGATGGACCCCGTCCCCAGCACCCAGACCCTTGGATGGCTTGCAGGACCGGGGGGCTCCCGCACCCCGGGGCCTGACGGACAGAGCTCAAGCCCCGGGCCCGGACCCAGCTTCCGAACCCTAGCCAGGCTGGGGAGAGCCTCCCCGTGCCCAGATGGACCCCCGTCCCCAGCGCCCAGATCCTCGGCTGGCTAGCAGGACGTGGGGCTCATATGCCCCGGGGCCCGCCGGACGGAGCTCATGCCCCGGGCCTGGTCCCAACTTCTGAACCTTAGCCAGGCCGGGGAGAGCCTCCCCAGTCCCCTATGGCCCCCCGCCCCAGCGCCTGGACCCTTGGCTGGCTTGCAGGATGGGGGGCTCCCGCACCTCGGGGCCCGCCGGACGGAGCTCAAGCCCAGGGCCTGGTCCCAGCTTTAGAACCCTAGCCAGGCCGGGGAGAGCCTTCCCGGGCCCCGATGGACCCCGGTCTCCAGTGCCCGGACCCTCGGCTGGCTTGCAGAACGGGGGGCTCCCGCACCCAGGGGCCCGCCGGACGGAGCTCAAGCCCCTGGCCCGGTCCCAGCTTCCGAACCCTAGCCAGGCCGGGGAGAGCCTCCCTGGGCCCCGATGGACCCCCCGCCGTCCCCAGCACCCAGACCCGCAGCTGGCTTGCAGGACGGGGAGGCTCCTGCATTCCAGGGCATGCGGGATGGAGCTCAAGGCCCGGGCCCAGTCCCTGCTTCCGAACTCAGGCAGGGGAGAGCCTCCCCAGGCCCCGGTGGACCCCCCTGGGCGGTGTGGGACATCCGCAAGTCGCTGCCATCCCAGACCGGGCCCAGGCGTCCCCTGCTCAGGGCTTCTCCAAGCTCTCCAGGGGCTCCAGTTTGGCCCCCCTTTCATGCAGGGCTGGCCTCCTGCCGCTCCTTGCCCTGGAGACAGTGGGGAGCTAGGCAGTCCTCCCCGCTCTGCAGCCACCCTGCCCTGGCTACTGACCGTCACCCCCCACACCCAGACCCTTGAGCGTCAGGGTGATGTCTCAGGCAGGTATGTCTTCCACCTTTCCGGAGCCTGGGGGGCAGGAACCAAGGAGGGTTAAGCCCAGGCGACGTCCTCTCCCCGCCGGCCTGCCCGGGGAGCCCATTTTCCTCGACTATTAAGCCCCCAAGTAGTGGGGGCTTACAGAACCCTGGGGAAGGACAAAAGTTAGTGGTAGCCCGGCCATAGGGCCATCTGGTCTCCCGGCCTGCGGGGCCATCTGGTCACCCGCCCCGCAGGGCCATCTGGTCACCCGCCCCGCAGAGCCATCTGGTCACCCGGCCCGCAGGGCCATCTGGTCACCCGGCCTGCAGGGCCATCTGGTCGCGCAGCCAGGCGACCAGATGGCCCGGGATTGACCCAGCGCCCAGATGGCCTGGGACGGCTGGATGACAGCGAGGATGGCCGGGCGTTCCAAGGCCGCTGCCCGGGAGGCTACTTCCCCGGGGCTGCTCGTCTCCCCACTCGACTTGCGTGGGAGTGGTGGGGAAGGGGGGGCCTGGCTGGCCCAGGCCATCTGGTCACCCTGCTGACCCGCAAGTGATGGTAGCCCCAGTCCCCGCACCCCGGTGGGGCAGGGACGGGAGGGGGAGGCCCACATGCCGGAGGGCACATGGTGGAGGCGGCCTCCTGCAGGCCCGCGTCACCCCCTCCGCGTCCCTCCCGCCAGCCTGGTGGCAGAGGGATCCACCCCTGGGTGTGGTGGAGGAGGGTGTCCGCGGGTGCCCACGCACGGAGAGACAAAAGCTTGGCTCAGAGGATGACTTTCAATAGATCGCAGCGAGGTAGCTGCTCTGCTACTTACAAAACCCTGACCCAGAATCAGTTCGTCTACGAATGATTTTGCACCGGGTGCCCCACGAACATGCGATGCACTAAGGGCGATGGAGGCAGCCCCCTTCAGTCCGCGCTCTGGTCCCCAAGCGAGCGGCTCTATGCACCGGCCCCCCGAAAGAGGCCGGCTATCCCAGGCCAACCAAGGCTCCACGGCACTGCGGTATCATTACGGTTTAGGGGGATTCTGACTTAGAGGCGTTCAGTCATAATCCCACAGATGGTAGCTTTGCCCCATTGGCTCCTCAGCCAAGCACATACTCCAAATGTCTGAACCTGCGGTTCCTCTCATACTGAGCAGGATTACTATTGCAGCGAACTGCTCGGAACAAGAAAGCAACTCTACCTATATAATTTTTATTGTGCAATGCATCAAATAAATTCAACAACTGAAAAACTGGCCTTCGAAAGAAAAAGATACAAACATAGGTTATATCAAAACATCAAAATTTATTAGCAATTTATATTTTTCAACTGTTCAATGTAAATACAATAGACAAAAGAGACATCCCATACCACATGCATTCAAACACTCAAGCAATCAGATTCATACCCACTCATGTTCATACGTCCTAAAATATTGTGAATCCACACATACACACATCACAAATACACCAAAAGCAGGCCCATGTCCCCTCATGGAACTACCATTCATAATAATAAATAACAATACAAAAATAAGATTAATCATAAAAATATCCACTAAATATCTATACACGACAGAAATCTAAAGCATGTTCAATGATGTGATGCAATACAAATAAACCAAAACCACATATGATGTAACGATGTCTCAGGTGGATATAGGGAAAGGCAGAGGAACAACAAGGGTCCAAATAGATATCCCAGCGCCGACGCGCGTTTCGGTGTTAGACCGCGATGGTGGTCTCACCTTCCTCAGGCGCATATAGTGACAAGACAGTGGTCATGGGACGGGCCTGAAAAGTGGAATGAGTCAGCAGAGGGCAGCCAAACCAGAGTCAGGATAATGTTCAGGCAGAAACGTATATGCAAACAGATATAAAACTGACACAGCCGGGTCTGTTCTGCGCAGGGTGCGGAAAGAAGAAGCAAAGATGCGTCCTACTCGGAATGGAAAAGGTAATGCAGTTCCAAAGATCGAGCTGAGGTTCCAGCGAAGGATAAAGCGAGGGTCACGCTAAGGTCAGATAAGAAGTACTTTCCGGTTTGGGGATCTTAAACATAGGGCACTATGTCCAATGGAGGTAAGATACTGCAAAAGTCAGCATCTAAAGTGCACAAAATCGGGGTCAATACAGCAACGTTATTGCAGCATACGCCGGTGGCCGGGTCAGCAGTATCTTACCTCTGTAACAGTTTAACCACATTTAAATATTAATGAATCAACATTTCAAAACAATATGTTTTATAAGAATGACATGTGTGCAGCAAGACAGTGTACATCTCAGCGTTTAGCTTGACATTTAGTTGTCCATGAATACTTGGCACATTTTAAGAGTGTCCATTAAAATAGTCAGGCAAATATTTTTCTTGAATGGGAATGACATTTGCAGACCTAGATCAGCCAGAGCAACATCATTACATTGAGGCCGAATACCACAACATCCAACAATAAAACCATGAAATTTTACAGTGTTACATTTGGTGAGATCTTTGATTTGCTGTGACAGATCCTGATAGTATTTAACTTTACTCTCAAATGCTAATTCAAGGGAATTCTGTGAGTTTTCATAACAAATTGAAACTTCAATCACTACAGCTGTACCACCTTTGGTAAACACTACATCTGGTTTTCATAGTTCACCTTGATTATTCTTAACATGAGGTTCCCTATATGCCATCCATCCACACCTTTTTTCTCTATCAATGAGCAATTCCCAAATTTTGTTATGTCTTTTTATCCTTATGTCCTTGGTTTTGGGACATGCACCTGAGATATGTGAAATTGTTTGGCAAACTACTTTGCAGTACCTACATGTAGCAAATGTACGATTTCTTCCCCTAGTGATGGTTTCTCTAGTATACAAGACATTTGCTCTCAACATCAGCGCAGCTATGTACTGATTTTCTTTCATTTTGTTATGCTTGCTGATCCAGAAGTTTGAGGTTGGATTATTTGCCAAGTATTTTATACCATCACCTTGGACAGGGAGATTTGCCCATTTCTCAAATTCTTCTTTTCTCCAATCATATGTTGCTAACAAATTCAAATCATAACTCAGAAACCTACTGTCTAAAATGTTGAGTTTGTGTGTTTTGATGATGTTATCAATTTTTTCATTGATTACTTCTCCTGCATACATGAATGAATGAGCTATGTACAGATCTGGAGCTGCCCTGAGATACAATAAACTATTGACTTTGTTTAGACCAATTGTTGTACATAGTTTGGATATACCGAGGCCCCCAAAGGATCTTTTCGAATATAGGAGACCATCACATGTGTATGCAGGTGGGTGTAGGAAATGTTTGACATACTTTTTAATTGTTTGATCCAGCATGTTTAAAGTTTTAGCTTCTGTTCCTGTCATTTCCAATTTAAATGACAGTTTAGGGATCAAGTACTGACACAAAATTTCTATTTTCTGTGTGGGCTTAAGTGGTAGATTATCACGTTTTTGAGCCCAATTAACAAAAACCTCATTAATTTTGTTGTTGCTTGTATGGCCAGTGTGGTTCAAAGTTCAATCCGAGATATCTCTCACTTTCTCCTGGATGAATGTTTTCAATGTTTTGTTTTTCAAATTGCCATGGTTTACAGTTGTTAATCAGGATTTTATCTTTATGGTGACTTATATAAAATCCATGTGTCTTTTTCACATTAAGTTTTAATCCTGTTGTTTTACTGAATTTTTCAATGATCTTCAGATTTGTACTCATTCCTTCCCAGGTGTTGCTGAGTACTGCGATGTCATCGGCAAAGGCTAGAGCGGTGATTTGCTCAATGAGACCATCAGATCCGAATGTGAAGCCCTTGCCGTCTTTCTGAAGATCACAGATCAGAGGATCCATGGCAATGTTATATAGCAGTGGGGATAAAGAGTCACCTTGTTTAATCCCAGATTTCATTGTTACTTCAGGAGTTGCTTCGTTGTTCTTTCCCTTGAAAAATGTTGTTGAGTCAGTGTATAAGTCTTTTATTATGTCTCTGATGTATGATGGAACTCTGTGCCTTGCAAGACTCTGTAAAATGTGACCATGGCTGACAGAGTCAAAGGCTTTTGAGATATCAATGAACACTACTGCTAATGAGTTACTGTTCTTTCGTGCCCCTTTTATGATATTTTGCAAAAGAGTCAGATTTTCTAGACAACCTCTCACCTTCATGAAGCCTTTTTGTCTCGTATTCAATTCAACAAAAAAGTGAGAGTCTTTTAGTTAGTATTTTTGTGAATAACTTCATGAACGCAGTACTGATGGTAATTGGTCGCCAATTACTGATTTTTTTAAGTTCGCTAATCGGTACATTCTTAGGTATCAATATCGACCGGTTCTTTTTAATACTTTCTGGTACTCTTCTCATCGATAACCAAGACGATAAGATTCTGGGCAGCAGTCTTGGTTGCTTG